>BSBK01009140.1:0-446896 GCA_027943335.1 Chamaecyparis obtusa
TGTACATACATACATACACACACACACACACACACACACACACACACACACATATATCCATACATATATATACATACATATATATACATACATATATATACACACACTCTATATATATACATATATATACATGTACATACATACATATACATATACATATACATATATACACACACACATACAAATACATAAATATATGCATGCATGCATACATGCATACATACATATATACAGGGAATGATATAATGGAAAGGATAAGTTCATATAGCTTCTATGGAAGAACTTAAAGAACTAGGCCCATTGATTTCCTTTATGTTGTATTGGAACAACAAAGGTATAATTAGGCTTGAAAAGGGAATCAAACACTAAAGGTATACAATGAATTCCTTTTCTATTATGCAACGTCCAGGGAGTGAATGTGATTCATATAGAATTATTGAGGAGAAGTCAAATATAAGTTCAAAATATGAACAATGGTATCTTTTAGAATGCACAAACTAACAAAAAACATAAAAACCAATTATGTTACTAGAAATAGAACCCAAAGATAATAAATGACCTATACAATCAATTGAAAAGGATGTAGAGGGACAAGATTGATTGAGTCGATCTATTCCTGGGACCAAGTTGACTAGGTCAACCCATTCCCTATACTTTTGACTGCTTTCATTTGTAGACTATAGCTTGGCTCATGTACTTCCCAAATCTAGTCTCAAAATAGGTACCACCTATTCTTGCACACAAAAAAGAGAAAAATGTTTGGTAAAGAGGGATTTTTCTCAGTCAAGCTCTAGTTGAGGAATCAACCTTTAAGTTAAAATGAAATATGCATGAATAGAAAGTGTGTTGATATAGAGCAAATGCTAGATTTAAAAATGAAATGCTTAAACCTTTATAGATGGACTAGAAGTTGTAATGTCTATGAAGTTTCTTTGAATGTTGTTGTATTGTCTTGAATTGTTGAGAAGAATCCAAGATGCCTTTGAAAAATGCATACATATAAAAATAATCCTCAAATATTCATTGTTTATGCTTGATGACATTCACCTTAGGAAGGAATAGATTCACATTGATATTTGTATAGTTGAAAGAAAGATCTTCTTGCTTAATTCGGGTCTTCTCTACTTTTCCTTCATGAGGGAGAGAAGATTGCTACAATGGATAAGATTGTATTCAAATGATGTATTGGATGCTTGAAATCTGACTTAAAATAATTGAGATGCAAAATTGTTGGAGAGAGTTCTTGATGTGAAGTCTTGATATCCAAATAAGGAGATGTAGGTTGGTTATATACACATCACAAAAAAATCAAAACTCAAAGGAAGCTAACAATATTTGGAATTTTTTCACTTAATCTTTGAGAATGACTCTTTCAAACAAAACTTTGGACCAAACCTTGGGGAATAGATTGACCGGGTCACCCTCTTCCCAAAAATAGGCTAATCAAGTCAACCTATTCCTAGGAATGGGACAAACAGATCAACCTATTCCCCACAAAAGGATTATAAATTTAGTTAGAGGGTCCCAATCATGGAGAAGATGTTGGAAAGAAAAGTAGAATTGGGGCTGGATCAAACATAATGAATCAAACATAATGAACATGAGATCATGAGGATACTAAAATAGGACCTAACTAAGAATCCCATTATAGGTGAGTACAATTTAGGATGATACATTTAGCTCCACTTTAGAAAGAGTATGAGCTAACCCAATACTCATAGTAACGTAGATCAAATTTTTGGAAATTTTTATCAAGGTTACAAAGACAAGGAGACACCAAGCCCCCAAGTGACTTAGGTCCTTATCAAATCCAAAATCAAGATAAATGCAAGTTGTACAATAAGAAATTATGATCAAGGGGGGATCAATCCTATCCTCTATTGTACATTAAGAAGGAGGATGACCCACTAGGCTTGGATAGGATCAAGAACTTAATGGGTTATCACTAATCCTTCACTAATATGAATATTTCATTAGGGGGATATGATTGTATGATGAAAATAGAGGGCTAAATAAGCTAAATGAAAACTTTTAGCATAAATAAATAGACAAAAAATAGATACAAGACTGTAATGAATGAAAAAAGAAAGTAAATATTAGTACTAACTATGGTTCAAATCTTAAGCTGATTTATAGGGTATTGATTGTCTGGTCATTCTATACCTAGGTATAGATTGCCTCCTCCTAGGGTATAGGTCACCATGGAGGGTATATGCAGTCTAGGAGGGTATAGGTCTTCTGACCATTGTATACCCTATAATTTTATCTAAAAAATTCACAAACTATCCATTAGATCTTTTACTTTCCAGATCTGCAATGGCAGGCTTACCACCTATAACCACACAAAAATAGGGAAGAAGGTTGTATAAAGTGTTAGAATAATTTAGAATAATTGAGAGGGGGGGTGAATCAGTTATCCTCAAGTCTAGATGTACCAATTAAACTTTTCAGTACTTCAACAACTTCAGATCTAATCATCTATTCAACTCAGTCTCTATAGCATATATCATAAACATATAACATGAAGTCCACTATCCAAAAGTAATTAACTTGTAGAATATAACAACATTCACATCAAAACACTCACACAAGTATAAAACTAGGATTTATAGTGGAAACCCAATTTAGGAAAAACCACTTTGTAACATGCTACTAATTTTCACTCTTTTGAAGTGAGCTCTGTGAAAAGCCAACCCTGTTAAAGGTTTACAAACACACTGTCAGGTGTGACCCTATAAAAGGATTTAAAACACTCTGTCAAAAGTAGCCTGGTTAGAGGACTTAATAACATCCCATTACAATGTCACCTTGATTAAAGGATTTATACAATGATTGTTGTTAGGATTAACAAGGCAGAAATAAAAATTATGTGCAAATATAACTAATATCAAAAATAACAAACCACACAGAATAGAACACAAGACACACAGATTTAACGTGGTTCACCCAATCCCTGGGCTACGTCCACCAACAGGGAGTCCAATATTATTATTATCCAGTGATTACAACCTGATTACAATCCGTAATCCCTTACAGCCCAATTCTGCCGCAAGTACTAAAATCATACATCATGAAAATCCCTAGCCCTAAGCCATATTATACAATATTTTTCCCGCTATAGGGTTAGAATGAGTTATAAGTAGTCGGCCTCAAAAAAAAATTTCCTCGGGGGCTGCGCCCCCGAACCCCTGCTCTTGGGGGCTGCCGCCCCCCAAACCCCCACTCGAGGCCCGGCCCGGCCCCGAACCCCGGCAAGGTCGGGGAGGAAAAGTGTACAGTACTTTCCTGGATAGTACTTTCCTGATTAGTCACCACAAGCTAATAATCTCCCACTTGGTGACTGATCAGTATCCACACTATACTAAAAAACCTCCCACTTGGAGACTGATCCTATAGCAATACTGCTACCCACATGAGGCTCCCACTGGATTGAACCACCTTGGAGTCAGTTGTTCCTTTATTTTGTTCAGTCTAGAAGACCAACTGAAGCTGAACATGAGTTCAACTTCTCCCTTGTTACTACCTTTGTAAACATATCTGCTGGATTATCATCAGTATGAATCTTTTCCAGCCTTAACTGTCCATTATCCAAAACTGATCGAATGAAATGGTACCGCAACTATATGTGTTTTGTCTTTGAGTGCAAAGCAGAATTCTTTGCAAGATGAATGGCACTTTGGCTATCTGTATGTAGAAAATTATCCTTTTGTGGATGTCCCAATTCTTCCATGAAGAAGTGAAGCCATATCATCTCCTTGGCTGCCTCTGTAGCAACAACATACTCTGCCTCTGTAGTGGATAAAGCAACCACCTTTTGTAGTCGAGAAATCCAACTCACTGCTGTCCCACCAATAGTAAATATATAACCTATAGTACTCCGCCTGCTATCTATATCTCCTGCCAAATCTGAGTCAACATAGCCTTGTACAGTAGTAGTAGAACCCCCAAAGTGTAAAAACTTACTGGATGTGCCTCTCAAATATCTGAGAATCCATTTGACTGCATTCCAATGCTCAAGACCAGGGTTACTCATATAACGGCTAACGAATCCCACTACGTGTGCAATATCTGGCCTAGTACATACCATAGCATACATTAGGCTCCCTACAGCTGAAGCATAAGGTACCTTAGACATTTTAGTCTCTTCTTCTGGTGTCTTGGGACACATATCCTTAGTCAATTTCAAATGACCAGGCAAAGGTGTGCTGACAGCTTTGGCATTTTTCATAGAGAAACGTTGCAACACCTTCTCAATATAATCAGCCTAAGATAGAGACAATTTCCTATTTTTCCTATCTCTACAAATTTTCATACCAAGGATTTGTTTTGCTGCCCCCAAATCCTTCATAGCAAAAGATTTTGCTAACTGTTGTTTCAACCCCTTAATGTGATCCATGTTAGACCCAGCTACAAGCATATCATCAACATATAAACATAAAATAATGTAGCTGTCATCATCCAACCTCTTAAAATAAACACAATGGTCAGAATGACACCGACTATATCCATGCCCATTCATAAAAGTGTCAAATTTAATATACCATTGCCGAGGTGCTTGCTTCAAGCCATATAAACTCTTCTGCAATCTGCACACCAAATTCTCCTTACCCTTGACCTCAAATCCTTGTGGCTGAACCATATATATTTCTTCATCCAAATCACCATGAAGAAAAGCTGTTTTAACATCAAGCTGCTCTAAATGCAAATCTTCAGTAGCCACAATACTTAAAACAGTACGAATAGAAGTCATTTTAACAACTGGAGAAAATATCTCATCAAAATCAATACCATGTTTCTGTGCAAATCCTTTTACGACTAATCTGGCTTTAAATCTTTTCGTACCTCCATCCTCTTCTTTGATCCTGTAAACCCATTTATTCTGTAAAGCCCTTTTACCTGCAGGTAACTTACATAAATCCCATGTCTGATTTTTTAGCAAAGAGTCCATTTCATCTGTCATTGCAGACTCCCACTGAAGCTTTGTATCCACCTGCACAGCTTCATTATAACATTCAGGTTCACCAGCATCTGTTAACAGAATAGAATACAAAGATGGAGAAAATCTTTCTGGAGGTCTACTTAGCCTTGTTGACCGTCTAACACTCACTGGGGTGTGTGGTATTTGTTGTTGCTATTGTTGCGGAGCATAAGGAACTACTAGAACATGAACTTGTGGAGTATGATCCAGTACTACATAGTCATTTTCTTTCTTCTCATGCTGCAGCAACAGATCTTTGTACAATACTTTCTCATTGAATATGACATCCCTACTTCTTACAATTTTATGATTTTCAAAATCCCAAAGCCTATAACCAAATTCATCAATGCCATACCCAACAAATATACATTTCTTTGACTTAGCTTCCAGCTTGGTTCTATTTTCAGAATCTATAAGTGCAAAAGCTTCACAACCAAAGGTTTTGAGAAAAGAATAACTCACCTTCTTACCACTCCATGCTTCCTCTAGAATACCACAGTCCAAAGGAGTAGAGGGGCCTCTATTGATTAAATAAACAGTAGTGTTCACTGCCTCTGCCCACATATTTTTGGGCAGCCTAGCATGCAACCTCATACTCCTTGCACGCTCCATTATTGTCCTGTTCATGCATTCAGCCACTCCATTTTCTTGTGGAGTCCTTGGTACAGTTTTCTGCCTACGAATACCATTAGAGGAACAATATTCTTCAAATTCTATGCTGCAATACTCACCACCATTATCAGATCTGAGACATTTTAACTTTTTACCAGTCTCATTCTCAACCAAGCATTTCCATTTCTTAAAAGTTTGAAATACATCATATTTCTGTCTAAGGAAATAAATCCATACTTTTCTTGTTGCATCATCTATAAATGTAACATAATACAGAGAGCCACCAAGGGAAGATACCTGAGCTGGTCCCCATACATCTGTATGCACAAGCTCTAATCTTTCATTTTTCTTTTCCTTCCCACTCTTCACAAAACTAACTCTCTTTTGTTTTCCATAAACACAACTTTCACAGAAATCCATATTGACACATTTCAGACCAGGTAAAACTTTCTTTGAATGAAGTAATTTCATACCTTTTTCACTCATGTGCCTGAGTCTGTTGTGCCACAGTGCTGTGTCAGAATCTACAGCAACAGTTTGATGTTCTTCCTGCTCAACTGCAGCCACTGTTCCTGAACATTCATTATCTTCTGAAACAATTAAAGTAGAAGGAACAGTATGACCTATACAAAGATATAAGGTGCCTACTTTCACACCTTTTGCTACTACTAAGGAACCTTTTGAAACCTTCCAATTTTTATCATTAAAAGTAACTGTGCAACCCTCATCACCCAGTTTCCCTGCTGAAATTAAATTCCTACTCAGCCTTGGAACATGTCTTACCTCTTGTAGTAGCCAATGATTCCCATTCTGCAACTTAATCTTAATTTTTCCCTTTCCAACAATCTGACAGGGTTCATTATCTCCCAAATAAACTAGCCCAAAATCCCCTTGGACATAATCAACAAAATAACTTCTATGGGGTGTAGCATGAAATGAAGCCCCAGAATCTAAAACCCATGAATCATCAATACTTTCTAAGGACAAGAGCAAAGCATCCTCCTCGGATTTGTTACTTACCACATTTGCCTCCTTGTTTCCATCATTTTTGTCTCCTTGATCTTTCTTCCGAGACCAACAATCTTTCTTCTTATGACCTAGTTTTCCACAATACTAGCAATCATTTGGCCCTTTAGATTCAGACCTCTTTCCCTTTGATTTTCCTCTTTATTTCCCATGATTTCCAGAGTTGTTTCCTCTATCTCTTGTTCTGCCTCTGCTTTCTGTGTTCAATACACTACCCGATGTGGATGCCCCTGAGCTTTTCCTACGAATTTCCTCACTCAATATAACACCAATAACATCATCATACTTTAGGGTATTAGAACCAGAAACAGAATTACTAACAGCCATTACCAAGCCATTCCAGCTTTTTGGCAAAGAACACAAAATCAAGAGAGCCCTAACCTCTTCATCAAAAGTAATTTTAACTGAGGTTAATTGACTTATAACTGTATTAAACTCATTCAAATGATCAGTAACTGATCCACCTTCTACCATTTTCATATTAAATAAACGCTTCATAAGAAATACCTTGTTTGAAGCTGAAGGCTTTTCATACAACTTCGCTAGGGTTTCCATTAGATCTTTAGCTGTCTTTGCTTCAGTAATATTAAATGCCACCGATTGTGCCAGGCATAGACGAATACTCCCCAGTGCCTTCCTATCCAAAATATCCCAATCCTCCTAAGACATTGATTTCTCTTTCTTGGCTACTCCCTCTAATGGCCGCCATAGATCCTTCTGATAGAGATAATCCTCCATTTGCATCTTCCATAACTGGAAGTTCTGCCCATTAAACTTATCAACCTTCAGCCTACCCTCGTCTGCCATTTCTCCCACTTAACCGAGAGACTCTCCCACTAACTCGTGAGACCTGCTTTAGAGAATAGATGAAAGAACGAACGAAATAACTTGGCTCTGATACCACTTGTTAGGATTAACAAGGCAGAAATAACAATTATGTGCAAATATAACTAATATCAAAAATAACAAACCACACAGAATAGAACACAAGACACACAGATTTAACGTGGTTCACCCAATCCCTGGGCTACATCCACCAACAGTGAGTCCAATATTATTATTATCCAGTGATTACAACCTGATTACAATCCGTAATCCCTTACAGCCCAATTCTGCTGCAAGTACTAAAATCATACATCATGAAAATCCCTAACCCTAAGCCATATTATACAATATTTTTCCCGCTTTAGGGTTAGAATGAGTTATAAGTAGTCGGCCCAAATATCCGAAAAGTAGTCGGCATCAAAAAAAAATTTCCTCAGGGGCTACGCCCCCGAACCCCTGCTCTTGGGGGCTGTCGCCCCCAAACCCCCGCTCGGGGCCTAGCCCGGCCCCGAACCCCGGTGAGGTCGGGAGGAAAAGTGTACAGTACTTTCCTGGATAGTACTTTCTTGATTAGTCACCACAAGCTAACAATTGTTAGGTCAACCTTGATTAAAGGATTTAGACTGATACAATGGTTAGAAAGTAATAGTAGTTTTTGATCTAAAAAACATACAACTCACTTTGAAAGTACAGATCCACTTCGCACATATATGTTGATTTACTAATTGATCTCCATTTCCATATGCATCTCCGATCTGCTTGGAATTTTCTTCAAGCAATCACAACTTTGTTCAGCTCCTTCACAATTTCACCTTTAGCCTTCTACTTAGACTTATCAGTCAATAACATCAACCTCTTCTTCATCCTTCATAACCTCATGATTAGGTTTTCCTTTATACCTCTTCGATTAGGTAGATTAATCTTTTTCTACTTAATCTCCTCTGTAAATCTTAGGTTTAGGTCATATTCATTGAATCCTTCCATCATTATGTTCTTCATCCTTCCTTCTAGATACATATCCAAACTTATCTTTGAATCCAAAAGAAAATGATTTACCATGAATTAAATGTTGCATACAATTCTTTAATAATGTCAACACATTTTACATATCCCAAGAATTCAACTATGTCCACTGGGAATCTTAATTCTTTCTCAAAAAGTAATTTACTGACACTCGGTCAATACTATGTTCTTCTCCTCGGTCATCACTACAAACTGTCTTCCTCGACAAACACTGTCTTTTCTCAGTAATTTCCTGTCAGTCAACAATTAATGATGTTTGGTCAACAATATATTTACTCAGCATATACGAGTGCTCATTCAACACTAACATCACTTGGCTTAAACTAGATTTCTTCACCTTTTCTTGATTAAGCCTACCTCCCCAGTCTTTCTTCTTACTTAGATAAACAATACATTATCTTATCAATGTGCCAACTAATCAAGTACCCATTGAAGTATCAAATAACTCAACCTTTCCCTAGGTTCTCTTGTTATCTCCTTTCCCAAATCCTCTTCATCAATCAATAGATATGGTACTCTCCTAGATAGAAACTGTCTTACTAGTTAAGGTTTGACATCAATGACAATATAAAAATTGTTTCAATTGTAGTTTCCAATAATCTGCCTCTTTGGCATTGATGGAAACACCATATGAATAACACATGATTTACCAAACAATCCAAAATCTCTATGCATCAAATTTTTATAATATCCTTAGCTTCATTCTGATTAAAAAATTTCTTTTGCCTGACTGCTTACTCAATTACTCCCTCTGAATCTTTTCTATATCTCTCTCTCAGGTTTCATTGAATCTTCTCCCTCTGTGTTTTCATCTGAATCTCTCCCTCTTTGATAATAATGCCAAATCTGTATCTATCACTTCCATCTTCCACATGTAGATATCTTCATGTCAGTTATGTATGATGTATTCTTCTTCAGTTATCTTGCTTATGACTGATTATCATCTCTGCTTCACTTCTCACAACTCTAGGAAACTCCTAAAGTGTGACCTTTTCTGCATCAATTTGTCAAATATTTTGTTTAGCACATTTGATGCAGTGATCCTAGTTGAATAGGTGGCCTCAATTAGAGGAATCACCCCTAGTTTACGTCTAAGATATTCATGAGAATCCTTAGGTAACTTTTTTATGAATATATCTGCAAATTGTTCCTTTGTATTCACTTATTCCATTCTCACTTCTTTGTCTTGAAATAGTTCTCTCAAGTAATGATACTTGATAGCAATATGCTTAGTCTTTGTGTGCATTACTGGATTCTTTGATATATTAATAGAACTTGTGTTATCATAGAAAATAAAAACTATCTCAGTGATTTCCTCTTTCATTCCTTTTAACAATTGCTTAATCCACACCAAATTTGAACAATTCACTGCGGCTTCTACATACTCAGCTTCTACTGTAGATTGGGAAATGCAGTTCTATTTCTTGCTTGTCCAGGAGACTAATCTCTTTCCTAGAAAGAATGCTCCACCACTTGTACTTTTTCTATCATCAAAATTTCCATCCCAATCTGCATCAGTGTAAAACTCTCAATTTAAATTTGTCATTCTTCTTGTAGTATAATCCATAATCCTCAGTTCCTTTCAGATATCTCAAGATTCTTTTCACTGCCATCATATGAATCTCCTTAGGATTGGCAAAAAATCTTGCCACAATCCCAACTGCTAGGGAAATATACAGCCTACTATGAACAACATATTGTAGCTTTCCAATCATAGATCTATACAAGGTTTGATTCACTTCAATAGTATAATCAATTTTAGATAGTTTTTTTCCAGTAGCCATAGGAGTACTCACTGAATTGGAGTCTTCCATACCAAAATTTTTTAGTATCTCCTTAACATATTTAGATTGAGTAATGTAGATACCTTTCTCCATCTAATAAACTTTGAAACCTTTGTATGCAACATATGCAGGTAGAGTCCTAACTCCTAATCTTGCAACAGGGGCAAATGTCTCTCCATAGTCAATTCCTTCTTCTTGTGCATACCCCTTGCATACCAGTCTTGCCTTATTTCTTGTGACTCTCCATGTTCATTTAGCTTATTTTTGAATACCCATTTTGTTCTAATAAAATTCTTGTCTTCTAGTCTTGGCACCAGAGTCCAGGTATCATTCTTTTCTATCTTATCAATTTCTTCATTCATGGCTTGTATCCAATCATCATTCTCTAAAGAATCATTTACAGTTCTAGGCTCAAACTCACATAATAAGAATGTATGATCTTTCAACTTACTTCTTGTCATGATTCCAGACTCTTTATCTCCAATGATTTGTTCAGGCTTGTGATGTATTCTTACATATTGTGCCAATGCAAGTTCAAATTTCTTTCCTCCTTGTTCTTGATCTTCAGATTCATCTTGCAAGTTATCTTCTTCTGATTGCTCGACAACATCCTCTTGATGCTCGACATTACTTTCTTAATTCTCGGTAGCATCCTCCTGATGCTCGACATTGCTTATCCATGACTCTGTATCTGGTTCAGGTGTATTACTTGCCTCTCCTTCTTCCATGTAAACAAAAGATATGTAATATTCAGGTTCTTGTTTTCCCTCCAATTCATTCTTTTCTACATATTCATCAACTCTAATATTTTCACTTTCCACAACTTTGTTAGTATTGGAATTCAAACACTTATAAGCTTTTCTCTTAGTGGAATAACCTAGGAATATGCCTTCATTATTGTAGAACAAATTGAACTCATTTGATTTAAACTCTCCACCTTGGTCAGATCTCAAAGATTTCAAGCTTCTACCTGTTTCTTTTTCAACTTTTTCCAAATACCACTTAAACAACTGAAATGCATCAGATTTCTCTTTCAAAAGCATTACAGTCATCATCCTAGTGTATTCATCAACAAAAAGAATAAAATACTTATCACCACAGTAGATTTGTACACCCATAGGTCCACAAAGGTCAGTATGAACCAACTCCAAAATATTTTTAGAAGTATACGTCTTGTTCTTAAAAATAGACTTTGTTATTTTTCCCAATTGACACTGTTTACACATCACATTATCAAGTTTCTTCAATCTCAGCAAACCTCTAACTTTCTTCTTTTTGATAATAGTTACCAGATTGTCAAAATTCACATGACACAGCCTCTTATGCCATAACCATACATCATCAAATTGTGCAAACAAACATGTTTCTTCAGATAGGTCTAGATAGAACAAGTTACCTCTTGTTTGTTCTCCACTTCTAATTAGTTCACTAGTGGCATCAAATATTTTAGCCTTTCTGTGATGAAATTCCACTCAGTAAATAGTACTATTCAACTATGCAACAATCAAAAAATTATAGTTAAGACCTTCAACCCAATAAGCATTTTCACATGTGATCTTATCAGTCAGCTTAATTGATCCTTTACCTCTCACAAGACATGGTGTATCATTACCAAACTTAACACTTCTACCTTTGTAATGATTTAGGGTCTCATTTTTACTTTTATCACTAGTCATGTGATGTGAGCAACCACTATCAATAATCCATTTATCACCTTTACTCACATAAGAAATAAGTGCAATTTTCTCATCTTCATCAGAATCAACTTTGTCTTTGTAGTCTCTATATCTTTGGTGATCTCTATCATTTCTCTTGTCTTTGTACTTGCTTTCCCTTCTCTCATCCTTGTCAGTCCTATTAGGGAATCTTGCTATAATATGGCCAACTTTGTTACATGAAAAAAAAATTATAGGAAGTATACCTTTATATTGAACCCTTTTCCTCATTGTAGCCTTCTAGCCATGAGTGCCTCAAGATCATCTAGTTCCTCATCAGAAGTGTCACTATCACTGTCACCGTCACTATCAATTTTCACACACTTTTCTTTTTCCTTCTTAGACTTATGCAATACCATTTGTGACTTGAATGCAGATTCAACATTAGGAACAATGTAGTTATCATAGTTAGATAGCTCAAAAGCATTAAGATTTCCAACAAGAATTTCCAAAGTTAGAACATTACCAGGTTTACATCTTGATTCTTGAATTACATAAATTTTGATAGCATAGATAGGAAGAAAAGTTATCAATACCTTACCAATAACAGTTTCATCATCAATCTTTCCATTAGCTCCTCTAATAACTGCCACAATACTGAGCAATATTTTTCACCTTCTTGCATTTTCATTTCATCAAACTTACCTCTCAAACTTTCAGATTTTTCTCTCAGTACATTTGTATCTCCACCATAGATAGTTGCAAGAGTATCCCACATTTTCTTTGTAGTAGTGCAGTCTTTGATATCTTCAAATTCAGGATATCTTAGGGTAGATGCAATCTCTAGCATTGCTTGATTATTTTCTTTTTTTGCTTTCATCTCCTGGGAAGTCAAAGGTGCAGCAGGTATAACATAGTCATGTTCCACATAGTACTAAACCAAATCACCAATACCAGCCAGATGCAATTTCATCAGACTTTTCCATGCAAGGAAGTTCTCTTTGTTCAAATTCAGTACCTCCTTTTTATACATCTTTATCATTAGCTTCAAGTACCTTTAAAATTTTCTTTGTAAGCACCAACAACTCTGATACCAATTGTTAGAATGATTTAGAATAACTGAGAGGGGGGGTGAATCATTTATCCTTAGGTCCAGATGTACCAATTGAACTTTTCAGTACTTCAACAACTTCAGATCTAATCTGTTATTCAACTCAGTCTCTATAGTATATATCAAAAACATATAACATGCATTCCATTGCCCAAAAGTAATTAAATTGCAGAATATAACATCGTTCACATCAAAAAATTCACACAAGTATAACACCAGGATTTATAGTGGAAACCCAATTTGGGAAAAAATGCTTTGTAACATGCTACTAATTTTCACTCTTTTGAAGTGAGCTCTCTGAAAAGCCAACCTTGTTAAAGGTTTACAAACACACTGTCAGGTGTGACCTTGTTAAAGGATTTAAAACACTCTATCAAAAGTGGCCTGGTTAGAAGAATTAAGAATGTCCCATTATAATGTCACCTTGATTAAGGGATTTATAGAATGACTGTTAGGTTTGTTAAGAATGGGAACACTGAGAGGGGGGGTGTGAATCAATGTTCTACAATTAATATTTTCTACTTGTTTAAACTTAGCTCAATTACTTAAGTACTGAAATGAATAGCAAAGAAAATAAAACATTCAACCATAACGCATAACACAAGATATGTTTACGGGGATGTGTGTGTGAATATTGTACCTGATCTGTAGACACAACACTTCAGTAAAATATTAGAGGTTAGCTATAATCAAAATCATGCAAAATTGAAATCTAATTTAACCAAGCGATTTACTGTCTTCTAGTAGGTGTGAGATTAATGTTCTCAGATTGCTATCGAGATCAGTGACCTAGACGACACCTAAATGAAGGATTTGAATGCAAAAATGATATGAAATATGAATACAATTAATCTATTTTTTTGATATTTTCTATGCAATAATATGATGAATGATAACTTGATAGGTCTATGCTATGAAAACTGGTATAAAATCTATCTAACAATGAAATTGATCTACTAAAATGATCTAACAATGATATGAAAATGAATCTAAATGAATGCAAAACAAGATTGATCTCACAAAGGTGTTGATTCGCAAGAGCTCTGATTTTCCCAATTCCAATTCTCTAGTGTGATTGTGTAAATTTGTGGATTTGAGAGATGAATTATGAAGAGCTGAGCCTTGTTTTTATAGAAATCTAGGGCTTTGGAGGTGCATGGAAAAAAGTCATAAATCACTCAGATTAACTCAGCTTGATTTTTGAGTTATCTGATAATAAAGATAATTTAATTCACAAAAATATGCAAATCATGCAAAAATAGCTTTTTAACTCAAATTAGAGTTTAGATTAGCTTTTTGAACTCCAAAAGGATGTTGAGTTCTAAAAAAGTCAACACTTTGCATTGATTTTCTAATTTGGAGTTTAACTGTTTCTTTTGAATGTGCATAATAATTATGAATTAATTAAATAAATAAAGTGATTTATGCTCAACTTAACTGATTTTTGAAAATAAATAATTGATTTATGGGTTAATTAACTATTTTATCAAACTTTTATTAAAAACTATATTATTAAATAATGACAACTTGCTTTAATCAATTAAATAAGAATTTAATCAATTATTCATAGGATATTGGATTTATTGTCAAAATTAAATAATACAATTAATAAGAGATAGAATTAAATTTAATTAAACAATTAAGTGGCAAGATATTAAATCTAATTAATTAAATATGAAAATATTCAATTAATCAAACTTAGGATAAATGTGATTTATTGCCAAATAATCATTAAATTAAAGATAATTAAGATAGTTAGGAATATTGCTAGGAATATTCCTCGATGCAGAATTTAAGATAATCAATTATGATTCGATGATGTTTAGATGTGCCTTAGGTTAGGACTTTGATGTTGATTTCATTCGATTTGTAGATATAGAAGGTTAATGAACATATAGCCCATTTTTGGGGTATTACATTTTGCCCCTCTTTGAATTACTGTGTGGAGCGCAGTGGTTCAAAGATAGTATGTGTTTGATAGAGATATGAAACTGATTCGAAATTGATAATTGATATGAGATAGAAGCTGATTGATATTGATTTGATATGAAGATAATAGGTCCTGAATGACCAAAGATAATGTTCACTATAACAGCAAATGAACCTATGATTGTGAAAAAGTGTCAAAACGTCTGATTCCAAACCTTAGGATTGCAAAGAAGTGAGTGACCGGTTCTAGACTTGATTGTCTTAGCAGAACTAGCAGGTATCACATCCGAATCCTTTAGTTGCCAAAGAACCAAGGAAAGAACACTATGATCTGATGGTTGCAAAAATTGATATAGTTTACAAGATTAGGAGGATACCAGATTGATATGGATCTTGATGAATCTGATATGCCCCAAGTGATGATAGATTTGCCCCTAGCGATGAGGTCTTTTTTGATGAATCAGTGACTAGACGTGGTTGTTGTCTTGATTACTGAGAAAGATATTGATTTCCATAAAGATATGATTTCAAATTTGATTATAGACTTTGAATGATATGCAATACCATGCCCCCTTCGGTATTAAAATTGAAATCTGACAAGAAAAGTTAGCGTTGAGAGTTTAGAAGCATGTTAATTGATTTGAGAAGTGGTTAAACACATCGGAGAATGCATTCTACATCGTTTAGAGGTCCAAAAGACCAAGTTTGACTAGGTTAAACCATGAGTTGACCATAGTTGACCATAGTTGAAATTTTGATAGTTTGATGTAAGATAATCAGTTAAGTTAAATACTGGATTTCTGTGATGATTGAAGGTCGAATATGCAAGTAGTTGATAATATAAACAATCTCAGATTTGAATTTTGATCTCGAAAAAGGATTCTACTTGCTATTTCGTTGGAGGAACCTTCGTGTGAGATTCAGCTCTTGTTAGACTTGAAGAGACAAGTGGAGAATTGTTTAAGCATTGAAGTTCGTTTAGCCATTGTGAGATCATGCAACATGCAAAATGCTAAGAGACATACAAAATGAAATGCAACCTAAGACCTAGGACCTAGTCACTGATCATGTGTCGATTTGTTATCATCATTGAACTTTTAGGTAACTAGATAAATCAATACAATGCCCACTAGCTATGAAACCATGGACATATGAATATCGATTTGTAATGCTCAAGAACCAATACAACACCCACTGGTCCAAAACAACCATGGACATATGAATATTGGTTTTGTTTTTGAAATGTCAAATTAGATATAAGCACCAAGGCATAAATGCCAGGATGACCTGAATATCATGTCCATTTTGATATAGCAATTTGTAGAAGCATCAAAACATGAATGTCATGATGACCTGAATATGCCTTGCATGACAAACACATCAAATAGCCAAGAGATCATTCTAAATCCAGTGTGAATTACCTGTAGTGACCCTTTATCATTCAAATCCTTAGGTAAGATCACGTTTCACAGTAGGAGAAAGAACTTACTCAAAAAGACAATAGTTAAATCAAACTTCCTTAAATTTTTTGGGTATCAATGGTCGAGGTACGCATGGCCATCCAATTCGAGATAGAGGCTCTTACAGTCGGACACCATTTCAATCCATAATTTCCAAAGTTGTTAGATTTTCACATACAAGCAGAAGACAGAAAAGATTATGCCCCCAGTCATCACTCTCTAAATCTTGTAAAGGACATCATTGAAGAGCTCGAAGGGACACAATATGCAAAAATCTCAATGCGAATCAGTAAGCATACAAGGAGATAAAAGCATGTAAAAAAAGCATAGATTGTTTTCAGTTTGTGTTTGATTGCGTTGTTGTAGATGCAAAATCCTTTCTGGAGACAAGACAGACTTGACTGACTCAAATGAAGCTTCAAAGGACTCTAACTAGATATGATATGTCTAAGATATACTAGAGACCATAGGATATGACATTGATTGCCCCCAAGTTTGAACATTGATAGGATACATACACTTGAGCAGATTGGTGTACAAACTGACTTACTTGAAAACTGGAAATGCAAAAACAAACTAGGAGATATGTACAAACTAAAGCAAAATTGAAAGCTGGGAAGGACCAAGATTGCACTGATAGATGGAGCATGTTGAAACAAGTGGCACCCATTTGCCGAGTTTTCACCATCTTGGTAGAGATTCTATTTTTGCTACCAAGGCACCTGTTTCTAGGTTTTCACCAAGGCACTTTTTTTTCTTTTTTCATTTTTTTTTTTACTTTTGATATTTTTTGATTTTTTTGTGAATCATCAAGGTGCCTATTGCTAAGTTTTCACCAAGATGTTTATTTTTTCAAGACTTTTTCTAATTTTTTTAATTTTTTCAGGACATTTTACCATAGACTGAATGCTTTAGGTGTAGAATTTCTTTAGATGGAGAACGTTGACAGGTTCTCAGAGCTATTCTCCTTCAATCTTTGAGAGTTGATAGGCACCAGAGCCAAAAGTAGCAGTGATTACAAAGGGACCCAGCCAATTGGGTTTGAACTTCCCCTTGCATTCTTGATGTGATTGATTTTTAGGATTCGCTCTCAAAACTAGATCACCAACCTGAAATTCTTTGTGTCTGACTTTCTTGTTGTAGCCTCTAGACATTCTCTTCTGATATACTCTGAGATGATCATACACTACTTGTCTGCGCTCATCTAGTAGTTCCAGTTCTTATAACCTAGACACTCTGTAGTCATCATCAGTTACTAGACCATGCATTATGATTCTTAGTGATGGGATTTCAACCTCAATAGGCAGTACTGCCTCAGACCCATAAACTAAAGTGAAAGGAGTAGCCCTAGTAGGTGTTTTGATACTTGTTCTGACACTGATTCTAATACTTGTTCTGATACTGATTTTGATACTGATTCTGATAATTGTTCTGATACTAGTTCTGATACTAATTCTGATACTGATTATGATAATTGTTCTGATACTGGTTCTGATACTGATTCTGATGCTGATTATGATAATGATTCTGATAATTGTTTAGATACTAATTCTGATACTTGGTATACTTGATAGCATCTTTTTCCATTGCAAACTCCCAAGCAAGATTATATCATGCAGTCCCAATGTCTAGCAAGGTGGAGAACAAGAGGGATTGGCAAGCTGGTGGAAGAGATGGAAGACAAGAGAATGAAAGCTAATGAAGGGAAGAAATCCTCAAGGGAAAACTCCTCAAGAATACTCAAGCTAAGGAAAAATTGTCATGTAAAGCGCATTTGGACAAACAATGAAAGGCTAGCATAGGATAAGTCACAAAAGTGTAATGTGACAGTAGGAAAGGATGCAGTCCAAAGGATTAGACATGTCAAGAGGCTTCATAGCACTATGTTTTACTCTTTCTTTCTTTTATTAGATCAAGACCAAAGGGAAAAAAGATAGCGATAGGTGAAAATGAATGGAGGAAAATAGACATGAAGGCTAAATAGGAAGGGAATGAAAGCAAGATCATCATAAGATAGCTCACAAAATAGCCAAATGTTCGTGTATAGATCAACATTGTCAAGATCAAAGAGAGAAGATGGAATGGATGAAATATGTAGAAGAACTACGCATGACACCTGATTGCCAGCTTTTCATCATGGTACTTATCCAAGGTGCCACAAGGAAGTGGTTTTCACCATAGGATGAATTTATTTCTCTTTACTTTTGCTACCAAGGTCCTTGTTTCCAGGTTTTCACCAAGGCACATTTTCAATTTTTTTGTTTTAAATTTTTATTTTTTTTGGAAGAAGGCAAGCTTTTTAGATAGTGCTCCTTGAAAGGATAAACCATGATATGCCAAGGATTCAAAATGATATGCTCAAAGATGCTGATAGGGAAAGGAAGATAGAAGAGAAAAATGGAGGATAAGGTTTTATGTAAAGCGAGTGAGGTTGGAAGATAGGAGGAATAGGCAAATGAGGAAAAAGGATAGAAGGTTGAAGGATAATGAATGGAAGGATTGTGAAAGGGTGGATGGAAAGGAAGACAAGCTCAACATCAAAACATACCTTGAAGGGTGGTGAGAGGATGGAGGAATCATGAATGAAGGAATACGTGAAGGAATATGGCGAATGGATAGCAGAGGTTGTGGTTTAGGCACATGGAATGGAAGAATGTTTTTGGAAGGAGATGAAGTGGAAGCCTTTGGAAGCTTGAATGTCAACTTCAATTTTTTTTCAACACCAGTCTCTTTCAAGAGAGACTTTGGAATCCATATAGCCATAGGCTTTTTATTTCCTTTTGATGATCTAGAGAGAATATCTTCAATGATGGATTTTGGAACCCATACTTGTCTTGTAATTTTTTTCTTAGATATCTCTTTTGACTTTATGCCTCCATGTTGATTAGAGGAGACATGGTGATCTTATTTTTTTGATGAATTTTTGTATTGCTTCTTTTTCTTGTATTGAACATTCAAGTTACTTCCAAAAGACTTGGGACTTGTGGAAGAAGGAGGATATGACTAGTTTAGATGGGTGGGTAGATGAAAAGGATTCAAGGGTGTGCATCTATGTTGATCTTGAGGAAATATGGGAGATGGAGGGATGTAAGGACCCAAGATGGATGTCGAATTAGGAGAGTTAGGAGAGTAAAGTGAAGGGACATAAGGACCCAAGATGGAAGGCAGACGTGAAGCCCTTAGTAGTGGTGGAAGAGGTCCAAGGATGGAAGTGGAAGACACAAAAGGATAATCAATAAGTTCATCAGCATCTATATGACAACCAAGGATATCAACATCTTTAGAGTGAGCATTAGAATTTTCAATAGAATCATGGAAATCTTGAATATGAGCACATTCTTTGATTGTATTGTTCAAAGCTTGCAAAGACTTAGGAAGAGTAGAAAGTGGAAATGAACATGGAGTGGTAGAACAAGAAGATGGAAGACTTTGATCTTGGCAAGGATCTTTGGATAGCATAAGTGCATAATTTTTATCTTGATTTTCAATAGGCTTAACATTGGAAGTAGTAGCTTGATCTTGTTTACGAGAAGACTTAAGACATGGTGGTATGCATGAAAAAGGGTGTGCAGGATCAAAAGAACCATGAAGTGGATAAGAGACATCATGAAAGGGATTGGATGACATGGAGGGTTCTTGATCTTGATCTTTCTTTATGTTCTTTTCTTCATCATTTCTGGAGTCCTCTTGACATGGAGCCACTTCTAAGGACAAGGAAGCATGTTGGGATTGTATGGATGACTTTGGAAGAGATGGTGGAGGACTAGCTGAAGTAGGGATTATAGCATATGAAGGCTTAGGATTTTTAGGTTTATCATTATTGAAAGTATTTGCAGCCAAGTGAAGGTTAGCTTGAGTTTCTTTAAGAGGTAGCCCTAGAGGATAGCTATAGGGAACCACATGAAAAGTATCAGGGCTTGTGTTAGATGAAGGCTCTGTGAAAGATTTGAAAGACTCAGAAGCTTTAGGAAATGTACGGGTATTGGAGGAAGTAGGGGATGGAAAGGAACCATCACTAGACAAAGGCTCAACATTAACATGACCTTGCTTGAGAAGATAATCTTTATTTTCAGCAGGAGAGTCTTTAGGAGAAGGATTCTTATAATATTGATGCTTCAAGCTAGCACGATGCATTTTATAGTCCTCAGCAGTAGTAGATGGATCATAATCAAGGTATTGTTCACAAAAGCCATCAAAATCTCTTTCAAAATCAGAATCATATGGATCACCATCATGATCTATCCAATGTGATGGCCCATTTGTAGTAATTAGGAACACACGACAAGGAGGACTCTTAGGAACAAAGGTGTCATAGGTATCATTACATTGTCTATCGTCATAGTCATCATAGTCTCCAAAGCTTGATGTGTCACTCTCTGTGGAAGAGGTATCATAAGGGTTGTCACGTTGCTCACATTTT
The DNA here is from genome assembly GCA_027943335.1 of Chamaecyparis obtusa. Classification (NCBI taxonomy): domain Eukaryota; kingdom Viridiplantae; phylum Streptophyta; class Pinopsida; order Cupressales; family Cupressaceae; genus Chamaecyparis; species Chamaecyparis obtusa. The sequence continues at coordinate 20,824 of BSBK01009140.1, forward strand.
GTCTGAGGGCATGGTGACATGTACAAGTCTTTATCAAATGGAAAAGAGCATAGAGTTTCCATGGAGAACTCATTAGGTTTCTTTTCTTTCTCAAGTTTGTCAAGCTAGACTTGCATAGCTTGCAGCTGCTTCATCATAGCGGTGATTAGAGCTTCTTCCTCTTGTGTACTGATTCTTTGAGACATGTGTACTGATTCTCAATAGCTATTGCTCTATTCTTGACATAGTGATTTGTTCGACAGATTCTGGAAATAGGCTAAAAAAGATAAGTATCTGGCAATTCTGACAATTTTCTGACAACTTTTCAAAATTTTCCCAAATGACTTTCTACAGACTCATACGACAGTTGGTAGGTAATGAAACGATAGTTGAAAAACTCGTATGACAATTGCAAGTAGGATTTTGACTTTTAGAATTTGCTAGCATCAAAACTCATACGAAACTGGGTTGGTTATCATACGACAGTTGGGTATCAATGAAACGACAGTTGCAAATCTCATACGACAGTTGGGTAGCAATGAAACGATAGTTGAAAATCTTATATGATAGTTGCAAGATTTTGACTTTGAGAATTTGCTGGCATGAAAACTCATACGACACTGGGTACCCAATCATACGACAGATGGGTTGTAATGAAATGACACTTGATGGAAACTCATATGACTTTCTGGACCTCCTGAGATGACTTTTGACTTCAAAAAGGATTTTACTTCAGATTTTGCAAATTTTGAGTTTTCAGATTTGAATTGTTTGCAAATTTTAATGTCCAGATTTGAGGATTGTAACAGATTTATCCATTTTCAATAACCAGATAGATAAAAAAGCACGCAAAACATCAAGCAAGTGATTTCAAGCATGTCTAAAAATAATGAACAAGGGCAAAAGCAACCTTGCGCATGAACAATCAAGTGACTTATTCATTCTAATCCTTAGAAGCACTAATTGTGTATGTTCCAAAAATGTTTTGCAATAACGCACATATACCTTAGAAAATAAAAATTTGGCCTCACTAGGGTTTTTAGTAATGGTTTGACTCTACAACTTTTATGATCCAAAGGGGTGAACTCCAATCCCGACGCACCAGGGTTTTGACACAGTCCGAGAACTTAATCTTCAGGAGCTGCTAGGGAGATCTGACAACCCAACAATGAACCATACCCATGGAGATTTCTTCCACAAGGACATTTATATAGTGGCTGTCACTACCACGATGAAAATGGCTATTACCGCTTGAGGTTCCGTCAACGCAATTTGCCCTGTGAAGGGATTGTCTGCTATGGTTAACCCTCTCTAAAGGTGACTCACAGTATGATACCACAAGGGGACTTGGCTCCAGATCTAAGGTTTTGATGCCTCTTCACTTTTAACCCAAACAAAGCAAGCAGATTAATCCGACACGCTAAGAAAAAGTTTGTCTCACCAAGGTCTATGATATCAACCCCACGTGATCTATCAACCTCTCTGGAGAGAGAATGTATCAATCAATAAGGGAAGACGCACGAACCAAGTAGAACGTGAGATGCACTAAGTATCCTCCCCACCTACAAGGGATCCCTTGTTGAGAAGGGTTTCGCTAGGAACCCACTCTTTCAAGATCCACAAATAGTGTTCATGGGGCCTAATTACTATGTGAGTACAGATATATGTTTCCAAAAGAAAATCTACCAAAAGTACCCAAAAAGAAGAAAGAGGAACACTTAACACTTAAATTGAATATAAGATGAGTCCACAAGGTGGAATACTTAACACCTCACACAAGCTGAAAATGAGTCCTGAACTTAGAAAACAAGTGAGTTCCTAAAAGCACAAAAGGGTTGCCAAGTGGAACACTTAACGCTTCTGTCCTGTTGGCCCCTCCCCTTTATGGCGCTGAGATTGCAACCATAGGGAAGAATGAGGGGCTGACGAATTAGTGAGTCCAATAACCCAAGATAGAAATCAAGATCAATCACAAGTATCTGAGACTATTTAATGAATCCTTAAGGGGTCACAACCTAGTATCAATTATGCAAGTGTGTAAAACAAAAGCATGAAAAGAATCACCCAAGCTAGACACATGAGAGATTTATTTTAAGGCCAAATTGAAATGGTATTAGATGAAGGAGAATACTTGGGATCCTTACAATGCGCTTAGTAGATTTTACCTGATTTTTAGCAATTCTTGTTGAGCTTTTCCATGCAAGTAAGTGATGAACTCTCCAACAAGCAAACAAGCAAACACGTTATGCAAAATATATTCAAATTATGAAAATCATAGGGTTAGCTTTAAAAATCAATTATTATCAGTAATAATAACCAACAATTAACCCAAATGACAACTCATATCATTCATTGAACCATGTAAAAAAAATAAGTGCATACCCATCACAAAACTTTATTTTTTTTGTTGCATTTGACCTAGTCAACAAGATCTAATTTTTTTGATATGATTTTGGCCACAAAATAGAAATTTAGAATAGAGACCCCTACTAAAAAATAGAGAGCTTTCCAAAAATGTAAAATTTTTAGAAAAATCTCTTCATTTGTGCCCTAGAGACCCATTTTATCAAAACAGACCAGTTTTTGTAAATTGACTATTTGAGCTATTATATTGCATCCAAATTTAAAATACAAAGAATGGACCCCATGTAGAATTTAAAGAAATTTCTAAAAATATAAAAATTTCCAAAAAATATGCTGATTTGCGTCAGATATTCATTTTTTTTGGAATTTCAAGAAAAAATTATTAAAAATTCAAAACATCTCAGGCAATTCTAAATTTTTTATTGTAGCTTCTCTGATATATGTCCAACCTGCAAAAAAATTTTAGAGCAAAAATCCAAGTTGTTTGAGAGATAAAATTAAATCTTTGAAACTTTAGGGCTTTAGCTCCAAAAAAAAATCAAAACCAGCATGTAAAGGTGGGTTGCCCCACGGTGGGCGCTAGAAATGTGTGTGTGAATTTTGTACCTGATCTGTAGACACAACACTTCAGTAAAACATTAGAGGTTAGCTATAATCAAAATCATGCAAAATTGAAATCTAATTTAACCAAGCGATTTACTGCCTTCTAGTAGGTGCGAGATTAATGTTCTCAGATTGCTATTGAGATCAGTGACCTAGATGACACGTAAATGAAGGATTTGAATGCAAAACTGATATGAAATATGAATACAATTAATCTATTTTTTTTATATTTTCTGTGCAATAATATGATGAATGATAACTTGATAGGAATCTATGCTATGAAAACTGGTATGAAATCTATCTAACAATGAAATTGATTTGCTAAAATGATCTAACAATGATATGAAAATGAATCTAAATGAATGCAAAACAAGATTGATCTCACAAAGGTGTCGATTCACAAGAGCTCTGATTTTCCCAATTCCAATTCTCCAGCGTGATTGTGTAAATTTGTAGATTTGAGAGATGAATTATGAAGAGCTGAGCCTTGTTTTTATAGAAATCTAGGGCTTTGGAGGTGCATGGAAAAAAGACATAAATCACTCAGATTAACTCAACTTGATTTTTGAGTTATTTGATAATAAAGATAATTTAATTCACAAAAACATGCAAATCATGCAAAAATAGCTTTTTAACTCAAATTAGAGTTTAGATCAACTTTTTGAACTCCAAAAGGATGTTGAGTTCTAAAAAAGTCAACACTTTGCATTGATTTTCTAATTTGGAGTTTAACTGTTTCTTTTGAATGTGCATAATAATTATGAATTAATTAAATAAATAAAGTGATTTATGCTCAACTTAACTGATTTTTGAAAATAAATAATTGATTTATGGGTTAATTAACTATTTTATCAAACTTTTATTAAAAACTATATTATTAAATAATGACAACTTGCTTTAATCAATTAAATAAGAATTTAATCAATTATTCATAGGATATTGGATTTATTGTCAAAATTTAATAATACAATTAATAAGACATAGAATTAAATTTAATTAAACAATTAAGTAGCAAGATATTAAATCTAATTAATTAAATATGAAAATATTCAATTAATCAAACTTAGGATAAATGTGATTTATTGCCAAATAATCATTAAATTAAAGATAATTAAGATAGTTAGGAATATTGCTAGGAATATTTCGCGATGCAGAATTTAAGATAATCAATTATGATTCGATGATGTTTAGATGTGCCTTAGGTTAGGACTTCGATGTTGATTTCATTCGATTTGTAGATATAAAAGGTTAATGAACATATAGCCCATTTTTGGGGTATTACAGGGGAAACCTTGTCCAGAGGAAAACCTCGGTGGGAATTAATACCCACGAATAATTGTACTAATATTATGAACCTATTAATGTTCCTTTGCCTTGTTAGGAGAAGTCTTTACAAAGCTGAGTATAATGACTCGGTTAAGAGTTTGATAGAAAAAACCCTATTAGGGGTGTAAGGCTCACTGCGAGAGCTCACTTCTCAATGAGGAAGGCTACAACCTTCTAGTTATCAGATACACACTATATCTGTAATGGTGAACTACTGCTTTGACACTGTTGTCTGATCAGTTCCTTTTGTGCACTGATGCTATAACTTCTTTTAGAGCTTTATCTCATACTAATTGAACTCACATACATCTTCTCTTCTTTGTATCTTCCATACTCTATATCTGCTCATCCTATCCAAATACAAAAGCGCATGTCATATATATACATGCTGAATGGGCATAACCAAAACTAACTACTGTGTTGGCCTAGAACCTCACACATACAACGCTTCAAAATTAATTGGCTCAAGCATGTTTATATACAATGATATTAACATGTTTAGATCACTATTAAAATAGGTGCATATCCTTTACAAAACAAAATGATACATGCTAAACAAAAAAATATCTGTCGGCTGCATGCTCTATTTTTCTCTATTGCTTATCTATCAATGTCACTTAGACTTGTTGTAACTTATCCATACTATCAAATCTGACAATGCATTCTTAGACTTAGCATATCATAATATTCAAAAAGCTTATATCCAAGGGTGCATACCAAAACTCAGTCATACACACGTGTGTCGATGCTCTGATCATCATGTGCTTCTTTGTCTACTTTGTCTTCCATACTTAGCCAAATTATGATCTTCTAAGTTAGTGCGCTGAGTACAAAAATTCATATGACTTTGTTTCTATAATGAAAACATAAAACTTAGTCATATATACTAAGCTGTGTTAGATCTCTATAGTTTGTTAATTCCAGAGTAGAATCTAAAATATATCAACAAGAGATGATGATTCAGTAACCCACATCTAGAAAACCTTCACAATTATCCCTTCTTTGGCCTCCATTTTTTCTTCTTCTCAAAAATGGTTATCTAGAAACTTTGGAGCCTGCTGATTCTTGCCATACACAACCTGTGCATGTTGATGACAATGAGGACGTGCATCATAGTAATACAAGTAAACATCTTAAATTGATTGGTGTAGTAATACAAATTTAATTGCAATTGGTGTTTGGATTAATGTAACAATTTATATTGTAGCTATAGAGAGTGTAGAGGCCGTTGTTAATGAGCAGGTTGAGGTTGAGGCCAAGGCCAGATAAACTGACCTCGATGTTGATGATGTGACTAGATCAGGTAAAGAGCTATACGATTATGAATTCTATCAATGCCTTTATTACCAAGGAATTACCGCCCACCATTAATGAATATTAATGAACACTTACACCATGAAGAAGAAAAATGATTAAACAGAAAGAGAGGACCAACTAAACCATCTTGTGGTCAGTCTATATCACATTGAGAAACAATGTCAAGACTTGAGAATCAAAACAATCAAAATTTTCTTCAAGACCATGAATGATTAACAACATTCCATCAGAAAACAAAACACTAATCTATGTTATCATTAAGCCATAAAATATGTCTTTAAAGTTTAGAAGCATCACAAAAACTTTCAAGAAACATAGTACTATCCAAGATGTCTTTAAATTTTATTTCTAATGATTATGATGATGTTGATGTTGATGTCTATAATTTATTTCACTTACTGATGCTTGCCTAGATTGAATTTTGAATTGCCAGGTTGGAGAATGCTTTCAAAGTTTAGGGTCTGTTCCACATGATACTCTTAGTTACAACTCAAATGCAACTCAACATATTTTTGATGCTGGGAAACCCACTGCAGAAACTCATCCGCAGGTGAAATTTAATGATGTGAATCTTGGCATTGTTAATGTTATTACTTTTCCTCATGTTTCATATTTTTGAAAATGTTTCTTGGCACTATCTTCTTTTTCAATTCCTATATTTGCTGCTTTTTAGATCATTAACTTAAGCATTACATGTCTTTGTTCAAAGTTTATTCTAACACTATATTATATCTTATTCTTATTACAATGTTCTTTGTTGTGGGGAAGGAGGTCACAGTGAAGATTTCTCTGACAAATAGTAGGTCTTCTTTAGTATCTTATAATAACATGCTAAACTGATAAAGGTGTTATGGGCATTTAATATGCAATTACTAATAGATTAAGAATATTATTACTATGCTTAATGTTCCATTTAAATGCATTTAACACAAAAAACAAATTTACAAAACTGAACCAATGGCATGTTTACAACAAAGATGTGTTGAGGAGTTTTCTCCTTGTTTAATGTTAACTGTTCCTGCACAATCCACTCATACAACAGTGAAATGCTATGTGGAAGGGATGGTTGATAGTGTCCCTTGAGGGAAGGGGGATTGTGAAAGACTTGTTATAATTGTATTGTGTATTTCCAATATGTTTGGATGTAGGGTAGACCAGGAGAAAGAAGGATCATTCACCGATTGCATGATAACCCAGTTTTGAAGGGTCACTAGTTGAGTGGACAGTCAAGGTCTGGATGATTGGGCCATTGGAGGATCCTATTTCTTTGTATTAATTTCTATTCAAATTGGATGCATGGATTTCTTGTGAATTATTGGCTGCTATGTATCCTACAACTGCATTTGTAAATCTGCATATACTTCTCTAGGGTTGTAAGCCACTTAGAGATCAAAATAGAGAAACTAAATCAGAATCGTTCTTTGTCCTATTTCCTTTTAAAAAAGTCTCAACCATCAATGATACAATACATTTTATGCCCTAAGCTATCAATACAAATGATGCCTAGCTAGAAGCTCATAGGCTATCCATTTGATAGCCACAGTCAACATTTCAAAAAAATTGATATCCCTGAGCACAAGCACCAATAACATCAAATAATGGAGTTAAAGCACGGGCTAGGGCACAAAACCAGTAGAATGTGATCATTTTAGTGACAAAAATATACAATGGCGTCATTAAACATATATGCCAGTAATATCATAAATGTGAATCCAAATATTTGAAAACCAATGACATGTTTACAACAAAGGTCTAATAGAACTCCCAACAATTCTTAAACATACTTTATCTGATATGATGAATTCTTAAACAATTAAGGTTGGAGTAGACATAGTTATCACACATTTTTTTTGTGTGGTACAAGGAAAATTTGGCTAGGTCGAATCTTCCTTTGTGCTAGCAATCTACAGAATTAGACCTTTATTAACAATTGATCATATCAGATAACTAGTATGTTTAAGAATTGTTGGGACTGGTCCTTTGGCACGTATTAAATAGAATATATAGAATTTTCAGCATATTATTATCATTCTATTTCTTTTTTGTAAACATGCCATTGGTTTAGTTTTGTAACTTCACTATTGTATGAGTGGATTGTGCATGAACAGTTAGCATTAAACAAGGAGAAAAATCCTCAACACATCTTGGAAACTCCATTCACTTCTACCAAGAATAAAGCATTTAATCCATTCAACATTACATATAATCATTAGACAGTTACATTTTTTGACTGTGTAGAGGAACAATCACGACCAAAATGATCAAAATTACTTTCACCCTTGCACAAGCTATTCCAAAATTCAAGTAAAATGAGCAATATGCTATATCAAATCATTCATATTCATAGTAACCATTCAAAGGATCATTTTTTCAATGAACCCTCTAACTGTACCCCCGCGGCAGAGAAAGGAAACCTCAAAATAGAGAAAGGAAACTTAGTAAAACCAGTCTATGCCACTGTTTGTGAGGGTACAGTATTATAAGTGCCTCTCAAACCTCTCCAAACATGTAAGATTGTCTTTAAATACTTTATTGATCTCTTCTAAACATTAACCAAATCAAACCTACATTTGAATCCACACACAATAACCCCAAAATGAAGGGTTTTGTATCCTTTAATTAATCTCAGTCACTGGTAACGCATGGGTAGTCAAACCAGTAGTCTCTAAAGCATTTAATAAGTGACTGGATTGTATTTAATACATGCCAAAGGACCAATTGTATGAAATTGTCAATCACATAGCATTTCACTATTGTATGAGTGGATTGTGCAGGAACAATTAACATTAAAACAAGGAGCAAACTCCTCAACACATCTTGGAAACCATTGAATTCAATAATAAATGAAACCTAACACCAACACTATTCCTTCCATTCACTTCTACCAAGATTAAAGCATTTAATCCATTCAACATTACATATAATCATTAGACAGTTACATTTCCTGACTGTGTACTAGAGGAACAGTCACGACCAAAACAATCCAAACATTTGAAAATAGTGAATCAATATCCTTGAGCACAAGCACCAATAACATCAAATAATGGAGATAAAGCATAGGCTAGGGCATGAGACTAGTAGAATGCGGTCATTTCAGAGAGCATTCATGATCAAATAAAATGCAATGCATTTGAAATTTGCTATCGAATATGATGCTAGAGGCTCGAAAGATGAAGAAATCACATACGAAGAACATGCCATTGGTTCAGTTTTGTAAATTTTTTTTTGTGTAATTAGTAATTGGAAGATTAAATGTAGATAACACCTTTATCAGTTTAATTAGCATGTTATTATCATATCAAATAAAGTATGTTTAAGAATTGTTGGGACTGGTCCTTTTGCGTGTATTAAACATAATAGAATTTTCAGCATATTATTATCAATCTATTTCTTTGTTCTAAACATGCCATTGGTTCAGTTTTGTAGATTTGTTTTTTGTGTTAAATGCATTTTTCATGAGGAGGGCTCTTGTTCTGAGGAGATTAATGAAGATTGTGCACCTCAAAAACCAATTCATAAGGTACCAATCCATGTTTCCTATTCACTTATATTTTTGGTTTGGTAAATCTCCTTATAAGTTTCATGTCCTTCTTTTGATTACTATGGATGAGATATATATCTTACATTTAACATTCAACTTCTTTACATTTTAGAACATGTAGTGTTTTTTTTTAAGATTTTACCAAATCAACTTTTAACATAAACCAAAAACACCAAACTGATATCTTGCCCTTACAACGTGACAAAATATTTGCATTTGACCAATAACTGCAAACAACTGAATGATAAATCTGTTAGAAATAGGGAATACTGAGAAGGGGGGTGAATCAGTATTCTACAAACTTTATTTTTTTCCCAAATATGGATATAATAGATTATCTTCACACATGCATAACATAAGAAACTAAATAACATGCATAGCAATAACATCAAAGAACTCATAACACATTGTTTATTCTCGAGGAAACCCTGGCCAAGGGAAAACCCTGGTGGGGATGGTACCCACAAAGATTCACTAATCAAAAGTACCATGTTAAGGATATTGACCCTGTTAGGAGTCTATTACAAACATATAGTGTATCAGTCCTGATTAAGGGACTATAGGCCTTGTTAGAAGCCTCAACCCTGTTAGGAGTTGTCAATACAAAATCTGATTACTAGATGAGCCCACTGCCCAAACAAGTAATATACAATGTATACAAAATAGGTCAAGGTACATAACCTTATTCTACTTGTATAAATATTCCTTTTCTGCTCTTATCTTCACATCATCACTATTACATTTATTACATCACTTTTCTATATTCGCTTCACTTTTTACTTTACAATTACAATTGCATATATATACAAGTTATTAAGGCTAATAACTTTACATGGTCATCTTCCATATATCATTATCTAACAGTTAACATCTAGGATGTCATCCCTTTATATTGTTAAGTCATTATTTTGATAAACAAAATAATCCCTTAACTCTTTACCAATTCTTCCTTCATATTCTGTCCTGTCGGCTTTACATTGTCTTCGGTAAAACTATCATAACTAATTTTTTACATGTCATACTAACTTTTGCTCTGAGATGGGTCATCATTAGCCATCATAGAGTCTATTTTCAAGTGTGCAAGCACTGAACTCACTCCAGTCAACGTCGCAAACAAAAACTATGTCCTGGTACATTGTGAAAACATTGTCTCACACTTAGACAAATTTGTGATGCGCTTTGTTATACTTGTTCTCTGACTTGTGCAATCTTCATGAGGATCATATGTTTCCATAATGACAACATCTATGTACTCACTTCAGCCAAATTGCCAACAATTTCCCCCTTTGTCATTGGTGGCAACATATGAGAAAATTGGCTAGGTGTACAATAACAAAATTTCAAAATTGTCTCAAAATTGGCCACAGTATAAGATATATACTATCCTTATATCTCCTCAAAAATAATTCTTATATACTTCAATACTCCCCCTAAGAGTATACATAATGCTATCAATCTTCTACTCTGTATAATTCTCAATTTTCTATGTATCTCTCCCCCTTTGACAACAATGACAAAATAAAGTAGGGAGGCTAACAAAATTGTAACACAAAATATTATACCTTAAATGTCTTATTGCAAAGCTAGTAGGCTTGCAACACAATCTGCAAAATCAACTTTTATAGCTTCTAACTCCTTTTCCCATGACTTCTTGATGGAATCTACCACATTAAGTAATGTGCTCAGTCCATAAGCTGTAATTTGACATGCTTGGAGGGTCTCAAAGTTAAATTTCTAAAATGATATCCTAGCTGTAAGACATTCTTCCAGTTGCTCTTCAATAACACTTATCTTCATGGAAGTATGTTCTCTAATAAGAGTGAGTCTCCTCATTTTTCTATTCCTCTCATCTTGCAAAATTCTTATTTCTTCATACAGCTTCTGAACTTTCTTCTCAACATGAGTAATCTTCACATTAGAATTAGAAAGAAGGTTTGATTCATTCTAAATCTCTTCTTCCTTTAGATTGATCTACTTGTCTTCTTCTGCTGCCAAAATCTCTGGTGTTGTACACTATATGTACAAAGACTAACCTGTTCCCAAATGTCTTCTCAAATCCTTGATATAGATATCAAGACTATTGACATCATCTTTGATATTTTGACCGATACTCAAAAGCATTCTAGCCTCATAGTCTGCTTGTGCCTTTACCTTTGCAATCTCATATAAATTTGTAAACTCATCATCAAAGGTTCTCATCAGTTTCTTTGCTTTCTCCAGAGGGTCTGCATCTGCAATCTATGTGGTTACAACTCCTTGTAACTTTTCAGTTAAGTTATTCAGACAACCTTCAAGATGCTTTACCTTCTTGTTTTTACCAATAATTTTATTCAAGGAAGTGACCAATTCTAACTGATCATCATCATCAACTTCCTTTCCTAAATCTTCAAATAAAGATCCAATTTCTTTCTTCTTTTCGGTCTTAGGAGTAATACTAATGTCTTATTCTTTAGGAAGGGGTACTTCTACCTCAGTTTCTTTAGGTTCTTCAGTCATAGATTGGGTTAGTTCTGCTTGTTCAGTTCTATTCGGTTCATCAAGAGCCAAATTGTCAACAATGTTTTCTAAGTTCTGAAATACATTTTCTTCAGTGTCCAAAGTAATCTTTTTACCTTCAACATTCATAGATTCTTCTTCAATATTTATAGCAGGTGGAGAAGGAATATCCTCCTATTCTGTTTCTTTCTCTTGCTCTGCTGCAACTGAAGTCTCTCCAACAATTTATGCCATAACTTTAATTATTGCTTATTCTATTTCTGTTCTCACTTGCTCATACTGTCCTACCATGATCTGAATGGTTCTCCTCTTAGTCCTCAAAAGAGTGCCAAGGGACTTCAAAATCTTTTTAAGATGCTCATCATCTTTCAAAACACATAGTTTCTTCACCATATTTTCTCTCATAGATTTATCTTCTTCTTGTGCTCTCATTTTCCTGTTAACAAGCTTCTTGAATAGGTCATTAGGAATATTGCCCTGAATAGTATCAAACTTCTTGTTAGCCAGAATCATGTACTTAAAAACAAAATTTTCAAGATTCAATCTCTCAGAATAGTTATAAAGGTCATAGTACTTATTCATCTTAGTAAAGTATCCATCTTGTATGATTTCTTCATTCACTCTCTCAATTCTGGGTTTCCATGCTTTCTTCTTCATAGTAGTGTCATCATCATTAATAACTACAATTTTCCTAGGGACTGGTGGCACCAAAACTTTCTGCCTCTTACTAGGTCCTGTAGCACTTTCCTTCACTCTCTTGTTGGGTGTGGAAGAAGAGAATCTAGTGGATTTCCTTGTTTCTTGTTCTTCCTCAGGTTCCTTAACTTTCACCTTGTGTAGGTTCATGCTCAATTGCACTTGATGACAAGGGAGGTACAGACAAGATTTCTTTTTGCTCAATACCTCTGATTGCTGCTACTGTCTTCTTTGCAATATCAAACTCATGCTCTGTCATGCCTGAATCCTTTAATATTTTCTTTATAGTGTTGTCCACTCTCTTCTTAGACTACTTTTCTTCCATTATAGCTTTAGCAAGGTTGAAGTTTTCTTCAAATGTTCCAAATCTCTTGCACTGGGTGTCCAGCTTACTTTGAAGTAACCTGCCAACATATCCTTCTATCTCTGCTTCAGATATCTCATAGCCAAGAGGGTCTATGAACTCAATTCTAGGTTCCACTGCTTCAATATAGGTAAATTCAATGTCAACCATGAAACATATATCATTTTTATATTTCTCCACAACAGACTATGGAATCCTTGATCTGCTAGATACCATTCTTTGAAATGTCTTCAATACCAACATAGTACTTTCATTCACTTTATCAATAACATGTTTCAAATATAATTTATTGATTCTTTCCATAGTGTTTTGTCCATTATTCCAATCATTTGTAACTATGTAAGGAAATCTTCTTAATAGGTGGAAAAACATATAAGTGATCAAAGAAGAAAATCTAAATTATGCATACTTGGTCTTCTTAATCTTTTCCAAGTTTTCAAATAATTGAATTCTCAGGATTTCACACATATCTATTGGTACCTTGTCAACACACATCAAATATGCTATATGTACCATACTAGTTGCCATATCATCTTCTCTAAAATTTGCACAAAACTTAGTGGTTAGGATTTTGCACAAATATCTCACATCATCTTGCTTGATTTTACTGATTACAATTCCTCTACCATTATAGGATGAACCTGTGTTATCAATAACTATTTTCCTCTTATTCTTCTCATTTAAGGGAATAGCACTAGATTTGGATAATCTAGTTACATCATGAATTAAATGATTAGCAGTAATGTCTATTACTCTATCCTCTAGCCAAAATTTCCCATTATTAATTCTGCACAAAATGATCTTAGTGCATTCTTAATCATCAAACTCATATTTCAATGAATACATAACAATCTCATTGTCTTTCAAATGTTCATATTCTTGCTTCAAAGACATATCATGATTGTAAATTTTCTGATACTCACTGGTAAAGTCACTGTCACTTAGGGTTTCAATCTTACATCCAAGATAACTCCTTACATTTTCCAAATGCAAAACTCCGTCTGGTATGGATGATAGTGCTAACTTAGGATTATCTTCCAAGGGTTCTACTGGTTCTTTCTTCAACCTAGGTCTATTCTTATCTCTGAAATTGTGAATTAAGGAAACATCCATGATTTCTTCTAATCTCTTATACCGATTCAAAGATCTATCAAGATAAATACCTCAAATTCATGATTTTAGGGCTTCCGCAGATTCGGTGCCTCAATCTTTCACCAAATCACTGCAAAATGCTTCCAATCACTACTTTCTGCTCTTCCAAACACTTCAATTCACTTTGATAGGAAAATAACTTTGATCATAACCTTTTATCACTTGAATCTCACTTAGGTTTGACATCGCATTCAATTCTTTTGCTGCTTCATTCCAAAAAGCTATTTCTGTTAACTTGCAAAAACTTAAAACTTCTTGCGATCTTGCAAAACATAACATTTTCTTTTGTGCTCTTAACCATAGCATTAGTACATCATAAACTACCTTACATTAACTACACAAGACTTAATGTATCATACATCTACTTCTACACTAATTCTAAGTTCCTAAACTACTGCAATTTACATAATTTAAGTGCTTAAAGATAGGTCAGGTAAGGATTCACTCTTACCACTTGATACTTCACCTTTCTAATTACCTTCAATGTTGTATATATTTCCTTGATCTGTGCCTTTAACAAACTTTACTTCATCTTCATTACTACAGCAACCTTTCTGACTGTTTCTTGTACTTTCATTCCTTCTTGCATGATTCCTAGGGTTAGGGTTAGGATGATAAGTTCCATTGTTCATTCTACAAAATCTTGTTGTATGTCCAATCTCATTACATATCTGACAAACAATTCCATTGTTCCCATATCTCGGTGCTTGCTGATTCATCTGTGACCTGCAATTTCTAGCAATGTGTCCAACCTTGTTGCATCTATAACATACTACTCCATTTCTTCTATTCATATCTTCAGTAGGTCTCTTATCTGCATTGTTAGTATTCCTAAACATTCTACTACCATAATTATTCTCAATAACTTCAGATTTTCTACATTCAATAGCTCTATGTCCAAAACCATGACAATTATAACAATAACCATTAAGAGGTTTAAATTTTTTACCTGTGCAATCTCTCTTCATGTGACCAATAATATTACAACCAAAACATCTACCTTTGAATTCTCTTTGCATACCTTTTGGTGATTCTTCTTGCTTCAGTGGTTCTTCTTCTTTAGGTGCATCTTTAGATTTGTTGATCTCATCTGACTTCTTTTCATCAATGCTTTTACATACTTTCAGATCTGGTTCTTTTCTTTCATCATTTGTTTTGAGTGTATTAAATCCAAGTCTAGTCTTATCATAGGATGGTTTCCCAAAAGATACTTGTTCATCGATCTTCTCACTATTTGAATATAGCCTTTCAAGTTGTTGTTTGGATTGAGTCAATTCACCTTTCACAATCTTATTGTATTTCTCAAGTTCTGTATGCTACAAATTTACTGTAATACCTCTCCTATGGTGATACTTGGACTTTCTGACTTGGACATTCTATTATGATGTTTAGAACTATACATTTACATTTATATTTTGTGGATGATCATATGATGGATATGCTCATTTATGGCTATCATTTATATGTTTATGAGATTAGAAAACCATCTATTTTTATATGTTTTATGGATCTAACCCAAGGATTTGAATCTAACCATTATCATGATGTTTTATGTTTCATGGATATGTGTCTGATGTGTTTTCATGACTCAGGATGAAGTCATAGTTACTCACTTAGTTGAGGTCCACACGATGTATCCATCCTGGTTATCTGCTTGCATATATCTGATTTGTATATCCATATGTATATATATATATGTATATATATATATATATATATATATATATATATATATATATATATATATATATATATATATATATATATATATATATATATATATATATATATATATATATATATATATATATATATATATATATATATATATATATATATATATATATATATATATATATATATATATATGTATCTCTTCTTGGTGATGCAGGATTGCAGGTACCAGGTATCATCTCCACCTGGCTTCATAGGTCTAAGCGAACCCTCAAAATCCTTGATCATTGTTGTTGTTACGGAGATATCACCAGGTTCCATAGGAAGAAACTTCACCTTTGATCCTTTTATCCTTAGGTGGGAAGTGCCGAGTCAGTCCCTTGTGTGGATGTATTATGTGATCTCTTGGTTTATTGGTTTGGTGGATCTTGTAGTTAGTTTCTTGTCTTTTGAATTCATTGAGAATGAGGTTTTGAGTATGGTAGTCTTACTTCTTGGTATGCTCAATTTTGTTAGTAGATTATTGATGTGATTTATTTGAAGGTATGATTTATTAATTTATCTTAATTAGTAGCTACTATTATCCTAGCATATCTCATTAGGAACAAGATGGTGTGTGATTAAATCATGTGATTTTAAATATTGATAATAACGAATAATTTTATGGTATTATTTTATAATACTCATAATAACGAAATGTCTATGGCAATATTAATAATAAATGTTTTAAATAATAGTGGTAGAATCTAACTTAAGTTAGTAGCAACCTAATATATATTTTTTGTGGATTAGTGTATAAATAAATAATATATTTTATAATAATGTTATTCTTGATATTTAATATGAATAATAGTGTGTCTTATTTATGATATATGTACCATAAGCATATGGGTGCACACATATGCCTATTAATACATACACACACACACACACACACACATATATATTATATAATAAATTAATTGTGTGAAAGAAATTATTCTTATAAATCTATGTTATTCTTATGGTCAATAGGATTAGTAGATTCTATTACCATAGTTAAATAAATTAGTAAATTAGTTTAAGATTATATTATTTATTTGACACCCTTAAATTTAGGGAAACAAAGATTATAGTTTTATTTAAAATTTATCTCTCCCTTTTCGGGAATGGTTTTGCAAACCATCTCATTAACAAATTAACGGATGGATAGTTGAGATGGTTGCATCGGTTGGATTACCCGTGCAACTACCATCTCCATTCTATTTATAGGAAGACTTTCCTATGTGAGAGGGTGTGGAATGGAAGTTCATTTTTGAGAGGATACAATAATAGGATTTTAGGAAAATTAATTGTCTTGGTGAGGAGAGAATGTTAGAAATAGGAAATACTGAGAGGGGGGGGCGAATTAGTATTTCACAAAATTTTACTTTTGCCCACTTATGGATATAACAAATTACTTTAAAGCATAAGAAACTAAATAGCATACATAACAATAAATTTAAAGAACTCATAACACATGATATATTCTTGAGGAAACCCTGGCCAAGGGAAAAACCCGGTGGGGATGGTACCCACAAAGATCCACTAATCAAAAGATATCTTGTTAAGGATGTTGACCCTGTTAGGAGCCTATTACAGTCATATAGTGTATCAGTCCTGGTTAAGGGACTATAGGCCTTGTTAGAAGCCTCAACCCTGTTAGGAGTTGTAGATACAAAACCTGATTACCAGATGAGGTCACTGCCCAAACAAGTAATAAAAATGTTTACCGATTACAATATGGTACTGCTTACAACTTTGCATCGACAACTTTCACTGCTATCACAATATACAACTATCACAAGTTACATGTTACATTTCAAGTATGTTCGGTACATCTTTATTTATACAAGATACAAACATAATATCTTTCTTCTATTGGCTTGCATATCTTTATCCAAGAGTAAACATCTAGGATGTCATCTCTTTATAATATTAAGTCATTATTTTGACAAGCAAAATAATCCCTTAATTCATTTACTAGTTCTGCCTTCAAAACTGCTTTGTCGGCTGTACTCTGTCATCGATAAAACAAACATAAATTTGTCTGTACTATCTGTAATCTTTTGTACACTAAGATGGGGTATCCTTAGACACCATAGAGTCTATTTTCAATTGCGCAAACTCTGATCATGCTCCAGTGAATGTCGCCAAAACAAACTATATCAGGTGCTCTGTCAAAAACACTGTTTCATACTTAGACAATTTTAGTCTACGATCTTCCATACTTACTTTCTAGCTTATGAAATCTTCATAGGGAACATATGTTTCCATAATGACAACAGTCATGTACATACCTCAGCCAAATTGCCAACAATCTCCCCCTTTGTCATTGGTGGCAACATATGAGAAAATTGGCTAAGTGTACAAGTCAAAATCTCAAAATTTGTATCAAAATTGTGGCCATAGGAAATACTATCCTTATATCTCCTCAAAATATACACTTAATCTATAACACTTCATAATACTCCATAGAACTCCCCCTATGAGTATCCTTCCTTATCATATATAGACAATTTTCTAAGTATCTCTCCCCCTTTGACAACAATGACAAAATAAAGGGTGGAAAAGGATATACAAAATTGTGTCAAAACTTTTACCTTACTATCTTATTGCAAAGCCGGTCGGCTTGCAACACAATCTGCAAAATCTATCTTCCAAGTCTCAAAATCTTTCTCCCATGCCTTCTTTATTGATTCTGCTACATTAAGTAAAGTACTCAATCTGTATGCTGCAATCTAACAAGCTTGAAGGGATTCAAAATTGAACTTCTGAAATGCTGTCTTAGCAGTAAGACATTCTTCTAGCTGCTCTTCTATTATAGTCAACTTGATTGAGACATGCTCTCTCAAGATGTTTATCCTGATAATTTTCCTATTCTTCTCATCATTCAAAGTCCTTATCTCATCACATAGTTTTTTGATCTTTTTCTCAACTGCACTAATCTTAATGTTTAGGTTGGCCAATGAGTTTGTCTCTACTGCAATTTCATCTTGCTTCTCTTTTAGCTTCTTCTCTTCCTGAATTAAAATATTTTCAGATTTTGTACACTGAATGTACAAACACTTTCCAGTCTCAAGATGTTTCCTTAAGTTCTTAATGTGTCTGTCAAGGTTGTCAATGTCATTTTTGATATTCTGACTTATATTCTACAACATCTCAGCTTCATAAGCTTCCTGAGCCTTAACCTTAGCAATATTAGTCAAATTAGTGAACTCAACATCAAAAGAATTTATTACCATCTTTTCTCTTTCAAGTGGGTTTGAATCAAAGACTTTTGTAGATATAACACTGTGTAGCTTCTCAATCAAATCTTTCAGGCTACCTTCCAAATTCTTAACTTTCTGGTTCTTTCCAATAATTTTGTTCAAAGAAGTGATCAACTCTAATTGATCATCGTCATCAACCTCCTTGCTCAAATCTTCAATCAATGTTCCTATTCCTTTCCCCTTTCCAGTCTTAGGAGTAAGACTGATGTCTTCTTGTGGTTCAATAGGTGTATGGGCCTCTGTTTCCATTTGCACTTCTATTCGAGTAGACTTTGTTTCAATACTCTTTTCTTGCTCTCCCAAAACCAAATTGTCAACAATGTTATCCAAACTGTTGAGTACTGGATCATCTGAATTTAAAGTAACTTTTGTTACTTCAATGTCCATAGATTCTATGCCAATGTTTATAGAAGAAGAGGGAATATCTTCAACTTCAACTACCTCTGCTGCTACCTCTGCCTATTCTAAACTCTATTTCTCTGCTGGTTCTACAACTGATTGATCTTTGCTATCTTTTCCTGCTACCAAATTTGCTAGCACTTGCACAACTGCCTATTTAGTTTCATTCTTCACTTGTTCATACTGACCTCCCATTATTTGTATAGTTCTTCTTTTGGTTCTTAATAGGGTTTCAAGTGGCTTGAGGATCTACTTAAGGTGGTCATCATCTCTCATGTCATAGAACTATCTTATCACATTCTCTCTCATTTTAGTATCTTCTTCTTGTGCTCTCATCTTTCTTCTCACAAGTCTATTGTACAAATCTTCTAGTATCTTTCCATGAATAGTATCAAATTTCTTGTTTGCCAAAATTATATGTGTAACCATTGCATTCTCTAGATTTAATCTATCAGAGGATCCATATAAATCATAGTATTTATTCATTTTGGTAAAGTCTCCATGTTGCATTATATCTTCATTAACTCTTTCTATCCTTGGTTTCCATGATTTCTTCTTTATTGTTACTTCATCATCTTTTATCTCTGCAACTCTTCTAGGTACTGGTGGAACAATTTTTTTTGTCTTTTACCCAGTCTTGAAGCACTTGCCTTCATTATTTTGCTTGGTGGTGAAAAAGAGGGTTTCTCTGTCTGACTAATTTCTTGCTCCTTCTTAGGTTCTTCAACCTTTACCTTAACTTGAATGGGTTTTGCACTTGATGCCAAAGGTGGGACTGATAGTATCTCACTCTGCCTTATTGCTTTTGCAGTCTTTCTTGCAATATCAAATTCCTACTCACTCATACCTGATTCTTTTAGAATTTTCTTTATTGTAGAATGCACTCTCTTCTTTGATTGTTTCTCTTCCTTAAGTGTCTTTGCTGAATCAAATTTTTCATCATAAGTTCCAAATCTGTTGCCGTGAGCATCCACTTTAATTTTCAACAATCTACTAACATATCCTTCTATTTGAATTTCAAAGATTTCATAGCCAAGAGGGTCTATGAATTCATGTCTAGGTTCTACTGCCTCAATGTAAGTGAATCAGTATCAACCATAAAACATATATCATCTTTGTATTTCTCAACTAGGGATGGAGGAATTCTTGATCTATTTACCACAATGTTCTAAAAAATTTTCAACACTAACTTTACACTGTCATTAGCCTTCTTAATAAGATGTTTCATGCAAACTTTATTGATTCTTACCATAGTATTCTCACCATCATTCCATTCAATAGTGTAAGGAAATCTTCTTAGAAAATGGAAGAACATGTAAGTAACCAATGAGGAAAATCTAAAGTGAGTGTATTTAGCTTTCTTTATCTTTTCCAAATTCTCAAACAACTGTATTCTTAGAATTTCACACATATCCATAGGCTTCTTCTCCACACACATCAAATAAGAAATGTGTACCATACCTGCTCACATATCATCTTCTCTAGAACTTCCATAGAATTTTGTTGTCAAAATCTTACACAAGTATTTTACATCATCTTGCTTAATCTTACTAATGACTATACCTCTGCCATTGTATATTGAACCGGTGTTTTCAATCACAATCTTTCTCATGTTTTTCTCATTTAGTGGAATTGTACCAACTTTTGATAATCCAGTCACATCATGAATTAGGTTTGCAGTTATGTCTATAACTCTATCTTCTAACCAAAATTTACCATTATGTATCCTACTCAAAATGATCTTAGTACACTCCTCATCATCAAATTCATATTTCATAGAGTACTCAATGATTTCATTGTTTTCTAGATGTTCATAACCTTGTTTCACTAACATATCCGAGTTGTAAAATTTCTTATATTCACCATTAAAATTACTTTCCCTTAGGGTTTCATACTTGCATCCAAGATAACTTTTAACATTCTCTAAATGAAGAACTTTGTCTGGTACGGATGATAAAGCTAAAATAGCATCTCTTTCTGAGGGTTCAAATAGATCTTTCTTAGTTCTAGGTCTATTCTTATCCTTAATGTTGTGAATCAATGACACATCCATAATTATATCTGATTACTTTAAGCTGATTCAAGATCTTAGTTAGATAAATACATTAAATTCACAAAATTAGGGCTTTCGCTAGATCGGTGCTTCAAACTTCTGCAAATTGCTTCCAAAATTCTTTCTTCACTTTCCAAATCACTTCTAATCACTTGATAATCACAATAACTTCAATTTCAATCTTTTAATACTTAGCATTTACTCAATTTGACATCGCACTCAATTCTTTTGCCGCTGAAATGCCAAAAAGTTGATTCTGTAAACTTGCAACCATAAATCTTCTTGCGACCTTGCAAAACACAATATTTCTTTTTATGCACTTAACCATAGCATTAGTATAACATAACAAACCTTCATTTAACTATGCAAAACTTAAGTCATTCAAAATCTAATTCTACACTAATTCTAAGTTCCTAAACTATAAAAATTTACATAATTTAAGTGCTTAAAGAAGGGTTAGGTAAAGACTCATTCTTACCATCAGATACATTACCTTCCTGATTACCTTTAGTGATGAATATGCCTTCTTGATCTGTTCCTTTAACAAATTTTACTTCATCTTCATTGCTACATCAACCTTTCTCTTTGTTTCCTGCATTTTCATTCCTTCTTGCATAGTTTCTAGGGTTAGGGTTATGATGATAACCTCCATTGTTCATTCTGCAAAATCTTGTTGTGTGTCCAATCTTGTTACATATCTGACAAATGATTCCATTGGTTCCATATCTAGGTGTTTATTGATTGATTTGTGTCCTGCAATTTCTAGCAATATGTCCAATTTTGTTGCATCTAAAACATACTATTCCATTTCCTCTTTTCATGTCTTCGGTTGATCTCTGATCTACATTGTTAGTATTTCTAGGCATTCTACAATTGTAATTATTCTCAATAACTTTAGATCTTCTACATTCAATAGCTCTATGTCCAAAAACATGACAATTATAACAATAACCATTAAGAGGTTTGAATTGTTTACCTGTACAATCTCTCTTCATATGACCAATAGTATTACAAGAAAAACATATACCTTTGAATTCTCTTTGCATACCTTTGGATGGTTCATCTTGCTTCGATGGTTCTTCTTGCTTCGGTAATTCTTCTTGCTTTGGTGATTCTTCTTGCTTCGGTGATTCTTTAGATTTGTTTTCATCTAACTTCTTTTCTTCACTGCTTTCACATACATTAAGATCTAGTTTCTTTCTTTCACCAACTATCTTCAATATGTTAAATCCAAGACCAGTTTTGTCATAGAATGGTTTTCCATAAGATACTTGCTCATTAATCTTTTCACTATTTGAATATAGTCTCTCAAGTTGTTGTTTGGATTGAGTCAATTCACCTTTCACAATCTTGTTGTATTTCTCAAGTTCATCATACTATAATTTGACTTTATCAAATTCAGATGTTACCTTGCCAAGTTTAGATTTCAAATCTTCATTCTCATTCTTTAAATTTTCATTCTCAGATCTCAGATTGTCATTTCCATCTTTCAAGCTAAGCTTCAAATTTGCTATCTTCCATTCATGTTTAAGGATCACATTTTATTTTTCTAAATCATCACAATCTTCAATAAGAATTTTAGACTCCTCAGATTTTAGATCTTCTATCTTACCTTTCAATTTGTCAATAAGATTCTTTGCATCATCATACTTTCTTTTCAGAGTGTTTCTTTCATCAGTAAGCATATCAATTTGTTCAAGAGCTTCTTCAAGATTCTTCTATAATTGATCCATATCCATAGAGATCTTACTCAAGCTGCTAGGCTTTCCTTGAATTTTCCTTCTCTGAGTAACTGTGCTTTGATACCAATTGTTAGAAATAGGAAATATTGAGAGGGGGGGTGAATCAGTATTTCACAAACTTTTACTTTTGCCCACTTATGGATATAACAGATTACTTTAAAGCATAAGAAACTAAATAGCATACATAATAGTAAATGTAAAGAACTCATAACACATGATATGTTCTCGAGGAAACCCTGGCCAAGGGAAAACCCTGGTGGGGATGGTACCCACAAAGATCCACTAATCAGAGGATATCTTGTTAAGGATGTTGACCCTATTAGGAGCTTGTTACAATCATATAGTGTATCAGTCCTGGTTAAGGGACTATAGGCCTTGTTAGAAGCCTCAACCCTGTTAGGCATTGTAGATACAAAACCTGATTACCAGATGAGCTCACTACCCAAACAAGTAATAAAAATGTTTACTGATTACAATATGGTACTGCTTACAACTTCACATCAACAACTTTCGCTGCTATCACAATATACAACTATCACAAGTTACATGTTACATTTCAAGTATGTTTGGTACATCTTTATTTATACAAGATACAAACATAATATCTTTCTCCTGTCAGCTTGCATATCTTTATCCAAGAGTAAACATCTAGGATTTTGTCTCTTTATAATATTAAGTCATTATTTTGGCAAGAAAAATAATTCCTTAATTCATTTACTAGTTCTACCTTCAAAACTACTTTGTTGGCTGTACTATGTTATCAGTAAAACAATCATAACTTTGTCTGTACTATCCATACTCTTTTGTGCACTAAGATGGGGTATCCTTAGACACCATAGAGTCTATGTTCAAGTGCGCAAACTCTGATCATGCTCCAGTGAACGTCACCAAAACAAATTATATCAGGTGCTTTGTCAAAAACACTATTTCATACTTAGACAATTTTAGTCTGCGATCTTCCATACTTACTTTCTAGCTTATGTGATCTTCATAGGGAACATATGTTGCCATAATGACAACATTCATGTACATACCTCAGCCAAATTTCCAACAGAGAAGCCATTGTTTGAGATTGACATTTTGTGGCTTTGGGAAGAGGCTGGAAGATTGCAAGCAGAGGGATTCAAAGGAGTGCTGGAAAAGTTGGAGAGGATTGAATCTTCCTTCATCAACCGATCTTCACAGGACTCCAGGTTGGAATCCATCTTGAGAAATAGATTAATTTTTTAGTATGAATGTTGTATTTAGATTTGCTTAAAGTTTATGTATGTTGTATTATTATTGTAAAACATATGTGTACTATTGTATTATTATTATATTGTAGTGTGTATTATTATTACAGAATGCTGGTACATTAATGTGTTATGTAATAATGTATTAATGTATTATGTAATAATGTATTATTACAGAATATTGATACATTATTGTTGGTCATGTAGATATTATTGTATTATTTTGCCAGCCATCCATACATTATACCAATGATATATTATTGTATTACAAATGTTAAATTGTTGTAGTATTCTGTCATTTTAATAAGAATGGATTCTGTGTTGTTTATGCAATAGAAATGTTATTATGATAGCTATTTTTGTTTTTATTTGTATAATGCCAGCTGTTTATTATATTCTATCATTTTTTTAAAATGCCAGCCAGCCGTTTGTAGAAGTTTATAGAATCCCGAGTGTAACATTATTTTACTCTCGTGTCTACCATTTGACCGAGTGAATAGTTAATACCTGTGTCATTTTGCATGATTAGATGTTACGTTTGTATTAGGGTTGAAGTTGAACAAGTTTAACATTTAAGCCAAGTAGTATAATAATTATATTTTCACTTTATACAAGTATAACATTTAAGTATAAGTTTACGTACGTTAATTTCTTATACTTTAAGTTATACTTGTATAAAGGGATTAGGTACCTTTTTGGATTTATTGAGATAGGTTTCAACTTCCTAGGAGTTAAGTTGTAACTTGTAAATTTTAGATTTTTAATAAAATCAGACTTAGTCAAATTTCAGGCTTAGAATGAAGTTCATGGAGCATTATCTTTTGGTGTATGGAACTTTGTGTAAACCTTAAATTTGTTCATTCCTTGTTTGGTGGAGGTTATGTTCAGTGCATTTAGATGCATTAATAGGGTTAGGATGTGTGTAGGAAGTATTTTAGGGTTTAGGGTTGTCTAAGAAGATCAGGACCATTCTAAACATCCTTAAACGTTCCTAATTTCCCCTAAAACATCCATAAACTATCTTATGATATTCTATCCTTTGATACAGTCTTACGAATGTGTTTATGATATGTTTTTTCTATGTGTATGAGGTGATTGTGATATGTGGGTTAAGGGTAGAAAATCTAATGACACCTAGTGAGTGGCTCTCAGTGCGGGGCTGGGGCCCTAAGTGGCTAGAACCAGGATAACCGGCTGAAGAGTTATTTAACAAGTGAAAACTTAATTAAACTTATGGGAATGGGTTCAAACATTAAAAATATTAAATATGCCTTGCCCATGCCATTAGCACTAGTAAAGGTTATGGATGGGAGTGGGAGAAGGTACCTATGTGTAGGTACGATTGAATGATGCTTGTCAGTATGAAAAGCATTCAATCCCACATGTGCCTACTTGGCGGCCGGGGCTCAGAGTAGCTAGTACCAGGACAACCCAAGGAGTGAGGGCTATGCAATGACACTCACTTAGGTTGTTTCTTAGAGTTTCTACCAAGCCTTAGAACCTTTTTGGGAAAGGTTACCCAACCCTAGGTTTGGCCTAGCTATTCCTTCCTTGTGGACCTTGGTGTTTATCTCCTAGCATTGGGGAGTGGGCCTTTGGGTGTCCACGTGGTTGGGTGGTAAATATTTTTATCGAGGTATCTTTTGTGGATGCAGTATTTGAAGATTCATCCTTGCTTATGTACCAGTTTTTGAAGAATGAAGGCTTTGTAATTATGTCTCATGATGTAAAACTATTGTTACCTCCCAAGAGGAGACAAATGTATTGTAATCATTGATGTAATTCAAAAATGATGTATTTGGAATAGGTATACTTAGGAAAAAGGGAAAGGGTGAACTTTATGTATAAGATGTAAATTGGAAAAGAAAAAGGATTTGGTAACATTTCAAGTATGTTAGTACATGCTTCTTATTATTGATTAAGTGAAAAAGGCTATTGAAGAACAAATGTATTATTTGCAATGTATCAAATGATTTAGATGATTCTATTTGATTCAAAAGTTATGTTGTTCATAAAGGATACTTAGGAATATAGATGGTGTTAAATGGAAAATTGAAATGAAAATACTTTGTATTCCTTAAAGATATGATGTAGTTTTCTTTGAGAAGTAAATCTTGTTGTTAGTTTACTTAATGGACTTGAACGTATCATGCATTTAAATGAAAAAGGGAACCTTGGAGGAGTCTAAGTTAATTTTATGTTTTGTTCACATAATTATTTTAAAAGTTCAAAATTTTTCATAAATCATTACTTAGGTTTTCTTTTACAAAGAGAATCTTTGTTCTCTTCCCCGGTTCCCTTGCGGGGCATGACATTTACTTTCTCAAATTCAGATGTTACTTTGCCAAGTTTAGATCTTAATTCTTCATTTTCAATCTATAATCTTTCATTCTCAGATCTCATATTTGCTTCATTTTTGTCATTTCCATCTTTCATACTTAGTTTTAGTTTTTCTATCTTCAATTCATGCTTAAGGATCACATTTTCTTTTTCTAAATTGTCATCACAATCTTCAATAAGAACTTCAGATTCCTTTTCAAATTTTAGATCTTCTATCTTGTTTTTCAATTTCTCAATAAGGTTCTTTGCATCATCATATTTCCCTTTTAGAGTGTTTCATCAGTAAGCGTATCAATCTGTTCAAGAGCTTCATCAAGATTCTTCTGTAGCTGATCCATATCCATAGAGATCTTACTCAAACTGCTAGGCTTTCCTTGAATGATTCTTCTCCGAGTAACTAAGCTCTGATACCACTTGTTAGAAATAGGGAATACTAAGAGTGGGGGTGAATTAGTATTCTACAAACTTTATCTTTTGCCCAAATATGGATATAACAGATTATCTTCACACATGCATAACATATGAAACTAAATAACATGCATAGCAATAACATCAAAGAACTCATAAAACATTGTTTGTTCTCAAGGAAACCCTGGCCAAGGGAAAACCCTGGTGGGTATGGTACCCAAAAAGATTCACTAATCAAAAGTATCCCGTTAAGGATATTGACCCTGTTAGGAGTCTATTACAAGCATATAGTGTATTAGTTCTGATTAAGGGACTATATGCCTTGTTAGAAGCCTCAACCCTGTTAGGAGTTGTCAATACAAAATCTGATTACTAAATGAGCCCACTGCCCAAACAAGTAATATACAATGTATACAACATAGGTCAAGGTACATAACCTTATTCTACTTGTATCAATATTCCTTTTCTGCTCTTATCTTTGCATCATCACTATTACATTTATTACATCACTTTTCTATATTCGCTTCACTTTTAACTTTACAATTACAATTGCATATATATACAAGTTATTAAGGCTAATAACTTTACATGGTCGACTTCCATATATCATTATCTAAGAGTTAACATCTAGGATTTTGTCCCTTTATATTGTTAAGTCATTATTTTGATAAACAAAATAATCCCTTAACTCTTTACCAATTCTGCCTTAATATTCTGTCCTGTCGGCTTCGCACTGTCTTTGGTAAAACTATCATAACTAATTTCGTACATGTCGTAATAACTTGCACTCTAAGATGGATCATCATTAGCCATCATAGAGTCTATGTTCAAGTGTGCAAGCACTGAAGTCACTCCAGTCAATCTTGCAAACAAAAATTGTGTCCTGGTACACTATGAAAACACTGTCTCACACTTAGACAAATTTGTGATGTGCTCTACTATACTTGCTCTCTGACTTGTGTGATCTTCATGAGGAACATATGTTGCCATAATGACAACATCTATGTACTCACTTCAGTCAAATTGCCAACAAAATCCACATACCTGTATCTTTGTAAAATACCCGGAACATCAAAAAGATGGCTAAGTGGCTGCCGCCATGATTTTTATCTATTGAATATGGGAAAAAAAAACACCAAAAAAATCAAATAGAAAACATGATTGGTCATTTTAGAGAGCATTTATGATCAAATAAAATGAAATGCCTTCTCTCGCTCTCGATCAGCTTTCACCTGCTCATTTTCTCCCACTCCTTTTCTCTACAATCGAAATAAAAATGATTTGGCCATTTCAAAATAGTGAATTGATCTCCTTGATCACAAGCACCAGTAACATCGACTATTTTGATCTGTGGGTACCCTAATGTTGGAAAGAGTTCTTTTATTAATAAGATTACTCTACAAGCTTGAAGAAGCTATATATTTTGGCAAGTGAAGAGTGGAAAGACGATGATGTTCCTGAGATCATGGATGGACACAATGTTGTAGATAGAATGGGAAGACATCTTTTGAGCCTGGCCCTGGATCCTTCGATAATTGGGGTAGGATCTAGACCTAGGCTAAAAAGATGTCTTCCTTTTTGTTGTGGAATATAGGCTCTGCTGCTGCAACAACGACGGACTACGATGTACATATCACACCAGTTGAGAAACATAAATGTAGGCACCATAGTCACAATTTTTTGGAGACATAACATAATTGAGTGCTATTCCCAGATGATGCAAAGAAACCACTACTTTGCATTGTCTCGAAAAACCACTCAATTATGTTGTGTCTCCAAAAAATTGTGACCATGATGCCTACATTTATGTTTCTCAACTGTTATGTCCTAGGACCCCTTATGACCCTTTACGATCCCTAAGAATACATCTTAGAGTTCTTAAAATGTTGTAAAGGGTCATAAGAGGCTCCTAGGAGGGGCTAGGTGATCTTCCACCTTGACATGGTTGGCCCCATTAAGTAGCAAATGTTAAACTATTCTCAAAAAAAAGAGAAGCTCAATAATTTAAGGTCTCAGTCCACGGAGATGTTGAAAAAATGACGAGAATCAATGATGGAGAGTTTTTAGATTATGAGAAGACGTATATGGAGTGGAGGCCAGATTGAGTACCAGTGCAGAGATGATGATTCAGTAACCTACATCTATAAAACCTTCACAATTATCCCTTCTTTGGCCTCCACTCATTCCTCTTCTCAAAAATGGTTATCTAGAAACTTTGGATAGTGTTTCTCATCCATGCACGAAATGTGCTAGTGATCGTATAAAATTAATTTGGGCCTCCAGTATTGATGAGATGTACAAGTGTAAAATTTTTTTGTGAGATTGTGATCAATTTGTGCAGTGTACATAAATGCAAGGTGGTGATTATTTTCGACGATTGACAGGTAGCTAGGACTAAAGATAGCACAGCTCAAGAGACCATCATAGGTTGTCTCTTTCTTCGGTCTATATTATTGATAGAATGTTTTACCTTTCATTAGCTCATCAAATCTAGGGATTTGAAAGAATTTAATAGACTATTTTCATGACAATGTATATTATTTAAGTTGACATTGTAGGAATTTATCTACTTCGTGCACTTGTATAATATGAAGACGGTGATAAAGAAGCATCTCCTCCCATGGCCATGCTTCTTTATCATCGTCCTCATAGTCTACAAGTGCGTGAAGTAGATAAATTCATGCAACATCAACTTAAATAATATACATTGTCATGAAAATATTCTATTAAATTCTTTCAAATCCCTGGATTTGATGAGCTAATGAAAGGTAAAACATTCTGTCAATAATATAGACCGAAGAAAGAGACAACCTATGATGGTCTCTTGACTTGTGTTAACTTTAATGTGCCTATCGGTCAGTTTTTTGACAATTTATAATTAATTCTGATAGAAGCGCTATGCATTCGATAGACAAAATGTCAGAAAAAATGATTTACGACATTTTGTACGATAGTGATGCTATACGTTTGATAGGGAAACCTGTCAGAGAATACTGCACAACTCTCACTCTTCTGATAGTTTAAGTGTCATAAATAGAACATTTTCAATAGAACTTTTGATAGAAAATTCGACAGTGAGGCCATATCACCGACAGGTAGACCTGTCAGAATTTGTGCAAACTGTCGCTATTCCAACAGTTCTAATGTTGGAAATAATATGTTTTCGACAGTTAGTTCTGATAGAGATTGTATATTTTTTATAGGTATTGTTATCAAAATTTTGATGGATGAACCATAGGGAATGCCATAATGATGCTATTGTCATGTACAAGTTTTCGACGTGACATGGTGTCGATAAATTGATAGATATGTCTTCTGTCGCAATCTTCTATGCAAAAAGGGTGACGGACTCAAGTGTTAAAATTTTGACAAATGAGCATTGCAAATATGACAAATGGCCATCGGAATTTGACCTCAAATGTACTAGTGGCATATTTGACATGTGATGTTCTAAGGAATTCTTGAATTTTGCTGTGGTTGATTTCTTTGATTGTTTTGTGTCTGACTTCTTTGATTTGATCTATAATTCATATCTCTATGACCAAATTTATTACATGAATAACAATAACCATTGAAAGGTTTTATCTCTTTACAATATCTTTCTATATGTCCATGCTTGTTATAGGCATAAAAAGTTATGTTTGCTAGCTTGTGTTCATCTTGAGATGGTTCTGCTTTAGCTTCAGTATGATTTTCAGTCTTCTTAGCCTGTGTAGATTCTTCAGGTGCTTTCAATCTTTCTTGCATTGCATTTATTTGAACTTGTACTTCATTGAATCCAATACCACTAGAATCTCCTTTTATCCTTTGTGCATATAACTAAGAATCTAATAGATCAATACTTGTGTGCAATTTGTCAATATGGTTCTTGGCTTCTATCAACTCAAATTCCATCTTTTTCTTGATGTTTTCTAACTCCAAGATTTTAATGTTTTCTTGCCTAAGTTCATCCAACTGTTTGTTTTCTTTGATCTGTTCTTAATAGGCTTCTTGATTATTAGTTAACTTTTCATCCAAATCTTCAATCTGATCCTTCAGAGATGTGTTTTATTCATTCATCTTTTTGACCATTTTTCCCAAATCATTTGTTGAACAATCCTTCAAATATTTTCTCAGTTTCTTGATGAATACTTGTGAGCCACTAACCTTCAATTTCCTTTTCATCTCTATCAAGATCTTCAAGAGCTACTTCAAGATTTTTCTTTAGATGTTTCACTTCAGCTGTATCCATGATCTCCTCAAGTGGTTAAAATTATCTTAGAGGACCAAAGCTCTTATACCAATTGTTAAGAATGGGAACACTAAGAGGGGGTGGGGGGTG
This sequence comes from Chamaecyparis obtusa, assembly GCA_027943335.1. NCBI lineage: Eukaryota > Viridiplantae > Streptophyta > Pinopsida > Cupressales > Cupressaceae > Chamaecyparis > Chamaecyparis obtusa. Next base: position 52,121 of record BSBK01009140.1, read on the forward strand.
AATCAATGTTCTACAATTAATATTTTCTTATTGTTTAAACTTAGCTCAATTACTTAAGTACTAAAATGAATAGTAAAGAAAATAAAACATTCAACCATAACACATAACACAAGATATGTTTACGGGGAAACCTTGGCCAGAGGAAAACCTCGGTGGGAATTAATACCCACGAATAATTGTACTAATCTTATGAGCCTGTTAATGTTCCTTTTCCCTGTTAGGAGCAATCTTTACAAAGCTAAGTACAATGAATCAGTTAAGATTCTGATAGAATAAACCCCATTAGGGGTGGAAGGATAACTTCCAAAGCTCACTACTCAATGAGGAAGGCTACAACCTTTTGGTTATCAGATACACACTATATCTGTAATGGTGAACTGCTTCTTTGACACTACTGTCTCATTAATTCCTTTTGTGCGTTGATGCGCTAACTTCTTTTAGAGATTTATCTCATTCTAATTGAACTCGCATATATCTTCTCATATTTGTATCTTCCATACTCTATATCTTCTCATCCTATCCAAATACAAAAGTGCATGTCATATAAATACATGCTGAATAGGTGCAACCAAAACTAACTACTGTGTTGGCCTATAATCTAACACATACAACACTTCCAAATTAATTTTCTCAAGAGTGTTTACATAAAATGATATTAACATGTTTAGATCACTATTACAATAGGTGTGTAGCCTTTACAAAACAAAATTATACACGCTAAAAAAAAAACTATATGATGGTTGCATGCTCTATCCTGCTCTATTGCTTACCTACCAGTGTCACTTAGACTTGTTGTAACTTATCCATACTATCAAATCTGACCATGTGTTCTTAGAATTAGCATTTCATAATACTCAAAAGATTATATCCAATGGTGCATACCAAAACTTGGTCATACACACGTGCGCTGATGTTTTGATCATCAGGTGCTTCTCGGTCTACTCTATCTTCCATACTTAGCCAAATTATGATCTTTTAAGTTAGTGCACTGACTAAAAAACCTCATATGACTTTTTTTCCATAATGACAACATACAAATTAGTCATATATACTAAGTAAAGTCAAATTTACAACAAGGTCAATGATTAAAGGATTTAGACTGATACAATGGTTAGAAAGTAACAATAGTTTCTGATCTAAAAAACATACAACTCACTTTGCAAATACAGATCCACTTTGCACATTTATGTTTATTTATTGACTGATCTCCATTTCCATCTCCATCCCTGATCTTCTTGAAATTTTCTTCAAGCAATCACAACTTTGTTCAGCTCCTTCACCATTTCACGTTCAACCTTCTACTTAGACTTATCAGTCAATAACATCAACCTCTTCTTCATCCTCCATAACCTCATGATTAGGTTTTCTTTTATACCTTTTGATCAGGTAGATTAATCTTTTTCTACTTAATCTCCTCTATAGATCTTAGGTTTATGTTAGATTCATTGAATCCTTCCATCATTGTGTTCTTCATCCTTCCTTCTAGATACATCTCCAAACTTCTCTTTGAATCCAAAAGAAAATGATTTACCATGCATTAAATGCTCCATAAAATTCATTAATAATGTCAACACATTTTACATATCCCAAGAATTCAACTATGTTGGTTGGGATCTTAATTCTTTCTCCAAAAGTAATTTACTAACACTCAGTCAATACTGTTTTCTTCTCCTCGGTCATCACTATGTATCTTGATAATCACTACAAATTGTCTTCCTTGGAAAACACTGTCTTTACTCAGTAATTTCCTGTCACTCAATAATAAATGATGTTTGGTCAACACTAGATTTACTTGGGCATATACTAGCACTCAGTCAAGACTAACATCACTTGGCTTAAACTAGATTTCTTCACTTTTTCTCAGTTAAGCCTACCTCTCCAGTCTTTCTTCTTACTTAGATAAACAATACATTATCTTATCAATGTGCCAACTAATCAAGTACCCATTGAAGTATCAATTAACTCAACCTTTCCTTAGGTTCTCTTGTTATCTCCTTTTCCAAATCCTCTTCATCAATCAATAGATATGGTACTCTCCTAGATAGCAACTATCTTACCAATTAAGGTTTGACATCAATGATAATATAACAATTGTTTCAATTGTAGTTTCCAACATAGAGGGGTTTTCCTTAATCAAGCCCCTATTTGGAATCAAGCTTGAAATAAGATAGAATAAAGTTTGTTGTCATATAGTAGAGGTTATATTTAAAAAGGAAGTATATCATACCTTGGAAATGAAAATTCTTCTTTGAATGTGATCAAATATGTTAATGCAATAGCTTTGAATTAACACAAAAAAACTAAAAGGAAATAATAAAAGATAAAACCTTGTATAATAGATGTTGTAGTGTGTCATAATTATTAATGAGAGAGAGAGAGAGAGAGAATTGAATACTTTGATGAATGTATTCTTGAATGTATAATCTTCTTCCTTGATTCTAGAATCCTTTTCTCAGCCCTTAATGAGGGAAAGAAGGTATATTCGTAGAGAATATTTCCTTGAAAACACCTTGAAATGCTTGAGACTTGATCTTGAATGCTTGTATGCAAAAAATTGATTATATATGCTTGAGAGTAGTTGTAGATACTAAAATGAGGAGAGATAGGCCACTTATATACCTCTCACAACATTTTGGGTATTAAAACTCAAGAGGTCCAACCATAAATATGGAAATCCCACAAAATTACTAAGATGAGTGTCCATTTCAAATTTCAACCCAAAACCTAGTGTATAAGACACCGAGGAACCCTAAACCTAGGGATAGGATGCCTAGCTTCCCTATACCCACCAATCAGGGCTCAAATTTTAACCTTGGGTCCTGGATAACTAGGAGATACCATATTTTGAGGTACAAATGATTTCATGGTTAGGATAGATAACAAAGGCTGCAAATGGTAGCATAGGACCTTTGTAGGACAATAAATTATTGAAGATGAGAAATAATAAAGGAGCATGCATATAAATAATGTCTCACATTAATTTTTGATGAAATTTAAATAACATAGGACCCATATGCGAATTTTTGTGTCCAATACGTGCCATATGAAGTCCTATTATGTATGTTAAGATGAAAAATATACTAAGATGGGTGATAAACAATCATTAAATTGTACAAATCTATAGGGTACTTAATATTTACAATGGTACATTTAGCCTCCACTTTAGTGGGAGTATGCTACAACCTCATTCTCATAGAAAAGTAAATGAGAGAGAAGAGAAAAAAGAATAAATGATCATTGAAAAAATACAAAGAGATAAGAAATCACAAAGTTTAAGGACACAAGGCTCAAAATTAAGGATCTCAACTCAAACAACTATGTGAAAGGACACATAAAACAAAAACAAAAGCTTAAAGCTTACTAAGGTTCCAATTCAACTAGTTGAAGATACCTTGATAAGGAAAATGTCTCAACATCTAGCATCACACTAAAAAAGCTATTGAAAAACCAAAATTCATCACATGGAAAGAGACAACGCACACATCAAGGATAATATAAGACTGTTGGAGATTTGCCAGTAGGCTAGTACTGAATGTATGTTTGTCATTGATGACAACATATGGAAAGTAGCATGCATGGAAGTATTATGTAGTAAGCTTTCAAAATATGTAGCATGGACATGATATTAGCATGATATCATGGGTACAGAGGTTAACTATTAGTATAGACAGTTATATAGCAGCTGGTGTCAACAGTGTTCCTGACAAAGTAACAGACAATGTTTTGTGTATGGTTGTCCGTACAGTTATCATGGAACCTTGAACACTTGGATATATGTTGAATACATGTTAGTGATGTTTTAGTTATGGACACATAGTCTGATGATGAATGCAAGTGAAGTTATGCAATTGCTATTCGCCAGTAGCTGTTTCCTATGTTTGTTCAGAAGAGCCAATGAAGATTTTATTGGTTCTTGAGTTGCACCTATCTTGAGGGTATGCACCCTTGGACTTAATCTTGGAGAAGTGTTATAGATGTTTGGTTAAGAGCACGTGAGTTAATTCAGCTAACAGAGAAAGTTCTAGTTGTTTTGGTAGAGCCGACAGTGTGTAGCATGCATCTACAATTAATTTATTAGACAGGTCCCAGAATGAGTTGCGTGCATAATAGAGCCAACATAATCTTTGTTGGAGTTTATTATGGTTTCTCTAATATTATTTCAAGGTGGTTCTAATAGGCCAACTTGATTATATCATTTGGAGGAAAGATATTTATAGGCAGTCATTTGTGATTGCTGAAGTGTGGTTCATGGTTGATTAAGTAGAGCAAGGTAGAGTGTGAAAAGTGTTGAGCCATTAGAAGAAGGTATATGTGACCAATTAAAGTACTTGTGCTATTCATTGGAATTGATCCAAATAGAAAGTCAAAGCGTAGTTCACCAAGATCCAGATATAGTGTGTATCTGTTATTCAGAACGTTGTAGCCTTCACCCATTTGAGCAGTGAGCTCTCGGATAGTGCGTCCCCTCCCCTAATAGGGACAATTGTAAAAGATTCCTAATAGGGTTTGAACCTTGACCAAGTCTACTGTACTTAATATATTGTAAAGCTACTCCTAACAGGGTAAAGGATCTTCTAACAAGGATCATTATACACTAGTACAAAATATTAGTGGGTATCAAGTCCCACTGAGGTTTTTACCTATTTGGGTTTCCCCGTAACCAAAATATTGGTGTTATGTTCAAGTGTTCTTTCATTGTGTTTATGCTTTATTTTTAAGTATACTTAATTGGATAAAGAATTGAATCTTGTAGATAACTAATCCCCCCCCCCTCTCAGTTATCTCTTGGGACTATTCCTAACAATTGGTATTAGAGCTAAGTGCCTCAAAGAGAAATTTTAACAGCTTGAGGTTGATTAGATGGTGTACTCCAGGAAAGAAAGTCCTAAGTTTGATGGAGAGAATTATCTTGATTGGATGAACAAGATGGTAACCCATTTGTAGTGCATTGCTTTTGAAATTTTTAATGTAACCATCAAAGCAGCCAAGATTCCTACCTTAGAAGACCTTGGAAAAGATGATGCTACTTACATACAAAAGGAATTGTTTCATCATAATGCTATTGCTAAAGAAGCCCTTATCAACATCCTATCTGATGGTGAATTTTCAAAAGTAGAAAAGGTAGATATAGCCCACAAAATATGGAAACACCTAGAAGACACATTTGAAGGAGACAAACAAGCAAAGGATGTGTGCATAAAGACATGGAAGAAAAGATACAATGCATTAGAGATGCTACGTAAAGAAAACTTCAGAGCTTACAATCAGAGGATTAATGAAGGAGTTTCTAGAATAGGGAACAATGGTGGAGAGATTTCAGAAGAGGACATTATGGATAAAGTGATGACTACTCTTACTCCAGATTATGAAAGCAAGCTCAACATCCTTGATGAGACCATGCAACTTACATCAAATTTCAAGAGAGAGACCTTGATTAGCAAGATCTTAGCTTTTGAGATTTCAAGATTGAAGACAAAACCAAAGAGTGAGATAGCCTTCAAAGCAACAGTTCATGGTAAGAAATATGTAAACACTTCTGGTAATTTTGATAATGATGATGAAGATAAAACACTAGATGATTTTGTTGTTATGGTTTCCAAAAGAGAAAAGAAAGGAAAAGGAAAATATTAAGGTCAATTACCATTTAAGTGCTTTTCATGTAATAAGATTGGTCACTTTGCATCTAAGTGTCCCACTAGACCTAGGAAGTTCAAAAAGGATTACAAGCCTAAGTATTCTAAGGAATGCTACTATGCTAGAGATGGAGTTTCAAATGAAGAATCTGGTGAAGAAGAAATTGGATTCATTGCTATTGTAGACAAAATGAATAATAAGATAGTTCATGTAGACAAGAAAGAGAATCAGGAGCTAGCATTGATTTCACAAGCTGGCATAAGGACATACTAGATTATAGACAGTGGTTGTTCACATCACATGATAGGTGATAAAGGTAGGTTTGTCCATTTGGACAAATACAATGGAGGTATGGTTAGATTTGGAGACAACACTCCTAAGCCTATAGTTGGTAGAGGAGCCATCACTTTGGATGGAAAGAATAGTACTGATGATGTTCTTTATGTTGATGGTTTGAAACATAACCTTCTCAGTGTTGGATAGTTACTTGGAAAAGGCTATCAGTTGGAGTTCAAAGATGAAAAATGCATCATTAACAACAAAGATGGTGTTATGATTGCATCAGGCATAAAGACAAGAGGTAATGTTTTTCAACTCAATTCAGAAGCAAGTTTTTTTGTTGCTAAATTTGATGACAGTTGGTTGTGGCATAAAAGACTATGTCATATCAATTTTGATAACATAGTAAAGATAAGCAATGTAACAACAGTAAGATATCTACCTTGCATAGAAAAACTAGTTGATACTATATGCAGGGAATGTTTGATGGGGAAGCATGTGAGAATTTCATTCAAGAGCAAGCAAAATTCAGTAGAGAACAAGTTGGATTTGATTCATACAGACCTATGTGGTCCAACGAAAAACAAGATCATACTATGGTGAAAGATATTTCATTTTGTTTGTTGATGATTATACTAGGAAGATGTGGGTTGCATTCTTAAAAAATAAGTTAGAAGCTTTTGAGAAGTTCAAAATATTCAAAGCTAAGGTTGAGAATGAATCTGGATTAAAGATAAAATGTTTGAGGTCAGATAGAGGAGGATAATTCACCTTTGACAGATTTGATGAGTACTGTGAAGAACATGGCATAAAGAGATAGTTAAGTGCACCTAGAACCCTTCAGTAGAATGGAATTGCACAGAGAAGGAATAGGATCATTCTTGATACAATGTGCACCATTATGATAGAAGGAAAAGTTGCACACACCTATTCGAGAGATGCAGTCAATACAATAGTCTATACCATCAATAGAATTCAATTAAGGCCTGGCACTAACAAAACACCTTATGAGCTATGGTTTGCTAATATTCCCACAGTTAAATACTTTAGAATCTTTGGAAGCAAATGCTACATCAAGAGGGATGAAGTAGTAGGCAAGTTTGTTGCAAGAAGTGATGAAGGTATTTTTCTTGGTTACTCTACGAAAAGTAAAGCTTATAGATGTTTCAATTTAAGATTGAAAAAGATCATTGAAACTACTCATGTAAAGATTGATGAAAAGTTTATGATTCAAGAAAGATATCATGATTACTCACCCATGATTGAAGAAGAACCTAGACCCTCTACTAGTGACACAATTATTGAAGAAATGTTTGACAGTATTGATGTGTTATTCAATGACCCTGAGACAAGTGAAAAAAATAATCCTAAGGCTAATGAGTCAGCATCACCTAAAGTTCCAAAGTTTACATCAAGAAATCATTCCAAGGTAGACATCATTGGATATCAGAGCGACAAAGTCTTAACAAGATCACAAGAAAAGAGCTCAACTAGGAATGAAGTGGTATGTTTACTATCTTAGATTGAACCTTTAAGTGTTGAAGATGCATGTAATAATTCAGATTGGCATGATGCTATGAAAGAAGAACTTGATCAAATTGTTAAGAATGACACTTGGGAACTGGTCCCTAGACCTAGTGATAAAAATGTGATTGGAACAAAGTGGATATCCAGAAATAAGATGAATGAAGATGGTACAGTAGTAAGAAACAAAGCAAGATTAGTATGTAAAGGATATGCACAAAGAGAAGGAATCGATTATTCAGACACATTTGCACCTGTGAGTAGATTAGAAGCTATTAAGTTGTTTTTAGCTTATGCTACAATTAAGAACTTAAAAGTTTATCAGATGGATGTCAAGTCAGCATTCTTGAATGGAGACTTAAAAGAAGTATACATTGAGTAGCCGGAAGAATTTACCTTATCAGATAGACTTGATATGGTATGCGGATTGAAGAAGTCCCTTTATGGACTTAAGCAAGCCCCTAGAGCATGGTATGAGAGACTAGATGGATACTTAAAGAAGATTGGATTCAAGAAAGGAGTAGCAGATTGTAATCTATTCATTAGAGAGACATCTGAAGGTTTACTTCTTGTAGCTATATTTGTTGATGACATTATCTTTGGAGTTAATGACAAACTCAGTGCTGAATTTGCCAAAGAAATGCAGAATGAGTTTGAGATGAGAATGATTGGTCCTATCAAGTACTTTTTGGGACTAAATGTACAGCAGATAGAAAAAGGAATTTTCATTAATCAATTAAAGTATGTGAAAGAGATACTGAAGAAATTCAAGATGGATGATTGCAAGCCAGTAGGAACTCCTATGATCACTGGATACAAGCTTACAAAAGAAGATGACTCGCCAACATTAAATATAACATTGTATAAGTGTATGATTGGTTAACTCATATATCTTACTCAGACTAGACCTGATATTTCCAATGCAGTTGGCATAGTTGGAAGATTTGCAGCAGAGCCTAAACAAAGTCACATCATGGTAGTAAAGAGAATATTCAAATACTTACAGGGCACTATAGATTATGGTCTATGGTATCCTAATTCAAAAAATGTTGAGCTTCATGTGTACACTGATGCAGATTGGGCAGGATGTGTTGATGATAGAAAGAGTACTTCAGGTGGAGTAGTGTTTCTTGGTGATAGACTTGTCACTTGGACAAGCAAGAAAAAAAATTGTATTTCTCAGTCAACAACAGAAGTGGAGTATGTTGCAGCAGCCTTGAATTGTTCTACAATTGTTTGGATCAAACATATGATAAAGGATTTTGGAATTCAGATTGATTATCCTATTGTTATTCACTGTGATAACACTAACACTATCAATATGTCAAAGAACCCTACAATGCATGCAAAGACAAAGCACATTGAGATCAAGTATCACTTCCTAAGAGAGAAAGTGGCAGAGAAAGAAGTCAAGTTGGACTATGTGAGTACTAAAGAATAGTTGGAAGATATATTGACAAAGCCCTTGCCTAAGGATACTTTTGAGTATCTCAGGGAGAAGTTGGGAGTCATTCTCTTCCCCTATTCTACTTAGAAAAAGAAGGAAAGGCATTAGTCCTCAGGGACTGGTGGAAGGTTGACTACTCTACCTCAGGAGTAGTACCAATGCTTAAAATGAATGGTGCCCTTTTCCATTGATGTCAAAGGGGGAGTATATGTAGAGTCATGAAAATTGAATTAAAAAGAGGAGTAATATACTAAGGGGGAGCATCATTCAGTTATGACAGTAGAACAGTTGAGGAAATGGAGAATATCAGAAAATATTGCAGCAAATTGAGGATTCATCTTTGGGGGATTTTTGAAGAGGAAATAGAGAATGTTATAAAAGAAATGTTCATTTGGGTTGGTGGTGGTTTTTCATTCCACATGTTGCCATCAATGCCAAAGGGGGAGATTGTTGGAGATTTGCTAGTAGGCCAGTACTAACTGTATGTTTGTCATTGATGACAACATATGGAAAGTAGCATGCATGGAAGTATTATGCAGTAAGATTTTAGTATATGTAGCATGGACATGATATCAACATGATATCATGGGTGCAGAGGTTAACTATTAGTACAGACAGTTATATAGCAGCTAGTGTCAACACTGTTCCTGATAGAGTAATAGATAGTGTTCTATGTATGGTTGTCCATATAGTTATCATGGAGCCTTGCGCACTTGGATGTATGTTGAAGACATGTTAGTGATGTTTTATTTATGGACACATAGTTTGATGATGAACGCAACTGAAGTTATGCAGTCGTTATTCGCCAGTAGAAGTTTCCTATGTTTGTTCAGAAGAGCCGACAAAGATTTTATTGTTTCTTGAGTTGCACCTATCTTGATGGTATGCACCCTTGGATTTAAGCTTAGAGAAGTGTTATTGATGTTTAGTTAAGAGTGCATGAGTTAATTCAGCTTACAGAGAAAGTTCCAATTGTTTTGGTAGAGCTGACAATGTATAGCGTGCATCTACAATTATTTTATTAGATAGGTACCAGAATGAGTTGCATGCATAATAGAGCCGATAGAATGTTTTTTGGAGTTTATTACAGTTTCTCTAATATTATTTCAAGGTGGTTCTAATAGGCCAACTTGATTATATCATTTGGAGGAAAGATATTTATAGGTAGTCATTTGTGATTTCTGAAGTGTGGTTCATGGTTGATTAAGTAGAGTAGAGTAGAGTGTGTGAAGTGTTGAGCCATCAGAAGAAGGTCTATGTAACCAAGTAAATTACTTGTGCTATTCATTGGAACTGATCTAGATAGCAGGTCAAAGCACAACTCACCAAGATCTAGATATAGTGTGTATCTTTTATTTAGAAGGTTGTAGCCTTCGCCCATTTGAGCAGTGAGCTCTCAAAAAGTGTGTTCCCTCCCCTAACAGGGAAAATTGTAAAAGATTCCTAACAGGGTTTGACCCTTGACCAAGTCTACTGTACTTAATATATTGTAAAGCTACTCCTAACAGGGTAAAGGATCTTCTAACAATGATCATTATACACTAGTACATAATATTAGTGGGTATCAAATCCCACCGAGGTTTTTACCTATTTGGGTTTCCCCGTAACCAAAATATTGGTGTTTTTGTCAAGTGTTCTTTCATTGTGTTTATGCTTTATGTTTAAGTATACTTAATTGGATAAAGAATTGAATCTTGTAGATAACTAATTCACACCCCCCCCCCTCTCAGTTATCTCTTGGGACTATTCCTAACAAAGACCCCATGATCAAATATATTATCAAAGTGTGTTATGCTATGGAATAATGGAGGAGAGAAAAATAAAACCATGGATGATACATTATAGTCATGTGTTTTGTCCAAGGTGATCCATGTAAAGGAGAAGGAAAAGAAAAGAAGGGTAAATGGTCTAATAATTTGTGTTATGCTATCTCCACCAATTAAATATAAAGAGAGAGTTGATGGACTAGCACATGCTAGTCAACTTATAAAAATCTAATAAAATGAGAGGTTGAATGGTCTAGAAAATTGTGTTATGCTATTCAAACCATAAAAAGGATATTCCAAATGGTCTAGAAAATGCTAGTCAATCAATATTTAAAAAACATGCTAAGGAGTGGTCAAATGGTCTATAAGATTTTGTTATGGTATTCAACCAATCCCAAGAATGTGTGTAAAGGAGAGTCATCTAGCCCTAGCATATTCTGTTATGCTAGTGTACTCTACCTAAAATTATAGAATATTTTCAATAAGGAGGCCATATATGCCCCCTATTAAGATGGAAAAATAGGACTTGTAATGTGGAAAATATGGATGGAATAGGTGGGGTTTAAAACAATGCACATAATAGAGGCCCTAAACCAATATTTACCACAAAACATATAAATTTAATGATAAGTAATATAGATCTAGAAATGCTTGTAAGTAAAATGAAATAAAGTACATACCTCATAACATAGCTGATCTGAAAATACCTGTTTTCTAGTGTTTGTACTGAGAATTTGGAAATTCTGCAACCAGATATGGGATAGGAACATAGAGACAAAGAAAACCCAAAAAATTTTCCTTTTTTGAGTCAGGTTGACCTTGACCCAAATGAAGGTCGACCTTGACCCCTTTATGTCAACCTTGACCCACACTACTTCGATAGAAATTCTACTCACGGATACAAGAAGTTTTCCAAAAAGGGTATCTAGATCTGCTTTGTAACTCTCAAAACATCGACTATAGATATCTAAAAATGGTGTTTTGGGGTGGCTATATAGGGTTTTTACTTAATCAAACCCCCATTTTGGTGATCTCCATCTCCATGAATAGCTGAATGTAATAGAATATGTGTATGTGTTTCTCGTAGGAAGAGCTTTTGAATGTGCAATGCCAAGATCTAATCCTCTAGATTGAAACCCTAACATGAATTGAAATGAGAGAGTAATGCATAGATTTTAATATGATAAAGAAAGTATACCAATATCCCAAGGATAAAGTACTCATACCAAAATCACAATCCGTAATTACTATTCCATGATTATATCTTTTGAATGCTTGAATGTTGAAAATGGTGGATCAAGGAAGAAGGAATCTTTCTTTCTCCAAGTGAATTTCCACAATAGATTGTCCAAAAAATTATTTCTTTCATCAAGGTATCATCAATATATCTTGTTCTTCTATATCATCCTCTTTCAATCTTACATCATCATCTCCTCATCATTAAGTATGTCTCCTCTTGCTTGTTTCTTGAAGTCGCTTGATCAATTGATTGAAAAATGAAGGCAAAAGAGAGTGTCTATATAGAGATTTCAAGGCAAGGCTCCTTGGCAAATGTAAGGGCCCCTATATCAAATTACGCCTCAAATTATGGTCCAATCACAATAGCCAACTAAGGATGGAAAAATATGTAATGTTCCCTTATCGGCTATGTTGAAAAATAGGAACAATTGTCTAATAACCCTAAATTATAAGGAATTCCTTCTATTAAAATCTTAATTATAAATCATGACTTATGAATGTAAGAATGGGGTAATTTGTCAAGATGGAGTTAATGCTGTTATTATCCCAATGGATGGAGGTCACTGCTATATTTGATGTATGAATTTAACTTATGCAAGAATGATTTTGATCTATATATCGAATGTACACTTCTGATATGCACTATCAGTTGCAAGATAAAAGTTTCTAAGAATTGTATCTAATATTGTATTAAGGGATATGCTAAAGTCTAATTACTAGCAATTGCCTCCAATATTATTTATATTGCTTATATTTTTGTGCCTAATTTGAGCTTGAATAGTGTATAGTATTGGTACTATTCCTTATAGCAATATTGAATCATATGTCATCAATTTGTGTATGGCAGGTAACTACCCCATGATCTAAACTGGAGGTGTATAGAAGGGAAAATCCCTATTGATATTAATCACAATAATAATACTATCCTCTGTGGTCAATATCAATATCTCCAATGATATATCTCTTGCGATTATAGTCATTGTCTGGTGATCTCTAATATATCCCCCAAAATGTATCTGCTTTGTCAATATTAATATCTTCTTCAACGGATGGATGTGTCTCTTGGACGTCCAAATGCCGTGTCTTTTCATCTTCCAAAATGTTGCCAACTAATTAATCATTGATTATGTATATTTGTTTATTCTCAATTCAATGTTATATGCAAAATGATATCACCTTAAACTAATCCAATATTTCTGGTACCCGCAGCATTTCATAATTCTCAATGATTAATATATCATTCTTTTCCTTAATCGTTTCATAGCAATAATTATATTTATTTCAACATTAATATAATTATTGTCTTTATTTATTATTATTCATTTATTTATATTCATTATTATTAGATTCCATGTCAATTCTTTAATGTCATGCCCCACAAGGGAACCGGGGAAGAGAACAAAGATTCTCTTTGTAAAAGAAAACCTAAGTAATGATTTATGGAAATTTTTGAATTTTTTAAAAGGATTACATAAACAAAACACAGTTGAACTTAGATTCCTCCAAAATTCCCTTCTTATATAATGCACAATTCAGTTAAGTCCATTTAGTGTACTAGCAACATGATTTACTTCTCAAGAAAACTACATCACAACATTTGTAGATTCTTTATAAATAAATACAAAGTACTTTCATTTCAATTTTCCATTTAAATCCATCTATATTCCTAAGTATTCTTTATGAACAATATAACATTTAAAGTATTAATATCATATAATAGAATCATCTAAACATTTGATACATCGCAAATATTACATTTTTTTTACTAGCTTTTCCCTTAATCAACAATAATGAGAAACATACTACTTTACTTGAAAACTTACAAAATCCCTTTCTTTTCCAACATACATCATATACATAAAGTTCATGCTTTCCCTTTTCCTTTTTCCTTAGTCTACCCATTCCAAATATATCATTTTGAAATACATTAATGATTACATTACATTCATCTCCTCTTGGGAGGTAACAATAACTTTACATCATGAAAGATAAATACAAGTCTTCATTCTTCAAAACTGGAACATTAAGTAAGCATGAATCCTTAAGCACTGCATTCGCAAAAGGTACCTCGATAAAAAGATTTTACCACCCAACCATGTGGATACCAAAAGGCCCACTCCCCTATTCTAGGAGATAAACACCAAGGTCCACAAAGAAGGAATAGCTAGGCCATACCTAGGGTTGGGTAACCTTTCCCAAATAGAAAATGAAAAGAAGATCAAAGTATAAATCTTTTCCCAAAGGTTCTAATGCTTGGTAGAAACTCTAAGAAACAAGCTAAGTGAGTTTCATTGCATAGCCCCCTCCCCTTGGGTTGTCCTGGTACTAGCCACTCTTGGCCCTGGCCCCCAAGTAGGCACATGCGCAACCAAATGCCTTTCGTACAGACAAGCGACATTCGATCATACCTACGCATAAGCACCTTCTCCCACTCCCATCCATAGCCTTTACTAGCACTAATGGCATGGGTGAGGTATACATTAATATTTTTAGTGTTTGAACCCATTCCCATAAGTTTTAATTAAATTATCACTTGTTAAAACAACTCTTCAGTTGGTTATCTTGGTACTAGCCACTTAGGGCCTCGACCCCACACTGAGAGCCACTCACTTAGTGTTCTTAGGTTTTCTACCCTTAACCCACACATCATAAACACTTTTGAGAACTTACATCAAAGAATAGAAAAGAATAGGAGAGTTTAGGGATGTTTAGGAAAAATTAGGAGCGTTTAGGGAGACCTAGAATAGTCCTGATCCTCTAGACAATCCCGAACCCTAATCCTGCTTCCTAAACACATCCTAAACCTTATTAAAGCATCAAAATGCACCAAATAACCTCCACCAAACAAGTAATGAACATATATATCTTATAAAAAATTCCATATGAAAAACACAATGCTCCATCTATGGAAACCTCCCGTGCCTGAAATTTAACTAAGTCTGAATTTTTAGAAATCTCCAAAATCTAGAATCTGCATCTTAACACCTATGAAGCTGAAACCTATCGCAAACATCCTGAAGTACTAATAGTTTATAATTTATAAAAATATAACTTAAAGTATATGTTTGATTTAAATAAATCAAACTTTTACTTAAATGTTATATTTGTATAAATCCTGCCTAAACCCTAATCCGAGATCAAGCTGCGCATTTGTTTCATAGAGCTATGCATTTGCTTATAGGAACTGCGCATTTGATTAAGGTAACTACACATTTTTTTCATAGAGCTACGCATCTGGTTAAGGTGACTGTGCATTTGATTAAGTTAACTTCGTATGTGTTTAAGGTAATTACGCATTTGTACAGAATCACAAAAAATAAAAAAATGATTGACATATCTGACTTGCGAGTAAAACTGGGCATTATAGGGACTGTGTATGCCAAATATGGGAAAGACCCATTTGAGATCTCCTAGTTTCCATACAAAAATAGCCCTCCAACTATGATTACCAACCATCTAAACCTACTCTATATTTGAACAATGAAAGGTGGTATAAAACTAACCTATTTTTAAGAAAGGACAAAAAACACATTTTCCAAAGGCTTGGATGATCCTACAGACCCCTGAGACATATGGAAAGATGTCACAAGGGTCGTAGGACATCTAAAAACACCCAGTAATGAAAGATAGAAGACAAAAAAATACATAACAATAATTTACAGAAAGATTCTTATATCTATAACAGTAACAACACATAATCCTTCTCTACACAATACAACATCATAGTTCATCTCTTAAACAACAAGCATATAAAACAACCATAATACAACAACATTGAAAACAATTAACCAACAAAAGGATCATCTCCAAGGTCAATCCTACCTAGAGTCCTGCAAAGAGCAACTGTTGCAGAGAGGAGGATCCAAGCACTCTCAGCCCAATCCAATCACCTCTTCAAACTCCTTCTACAAGAAAAATAATGCCAGCCTCTTTTGGGAGAAAACCAAATGATAATCTCAAAGAATAATAAATTCTCTCTTCACAAATATGGCTTTCCTACAAGCAATATTCTCAACAAAATAATGTCTCTTCTCGAATCCAAACTCCTATGCCAACACACCTCTAAAACAGACTATCCTATCCACTTTTCTCAGAGATCCATCTTCCTGCCAACTCCCCCACACACAGGAAATCTCTCCTGTATATAGATTGGAGGGAGTAGTTTCTTGGGTACTTCAACTAATGCAACTATCCCAACTATCTATTAGTTAATAATTTGAGCTATAATAGTTATTATTTAGCACAACTATTCCCATGAAGGGAAAATAATAGTATTTAACAATACTCTAATTTATGTCTCCTTAATTCAAGAATGACAATAGATAATTTAATCTTAAGAATAAATTACTAATTTACTTATCTATGGTAATAGAATTTACTAATCCTATTTACCATTTATGAGAATAAAATAGATTTATTATTATCTAAAAATAATTTCCTTCACACAAATAATTATATTACATATATGTATTCATAGGCATATGTGTGCACCCATATGCTTATGTGTACATATACCATAAGTAAGACACATTATTACAACATCATAAATATTTAAATATTATGATTATTATTATTTAAATCATATACCAAATTATACAAAATATAATCATGAATATTATAACACTTCATTAATACCATAAAACCCTTCATTATTATTGATATTGAAATCACATGCTCTAATCACATACGAACTCATTCCTAACAAGATACTCTAGTACATAAGTAGCTACTAATACAGATAAATGAATAAATCATACCCTCACATGAATAATAATTCACATCAAAATATATTAACAAAATCAAACATACCATGAAGACAATAAGAGCTACCATACTCAAAACCTCATTCTCAATGAATGCGAAAGACAAGAAACAAGTTACAAGATTCACAAAACCAACAAACTAAGAGGACACAAAAATACATTTTCAACACTAGGGACTAACTCAGGAACTCCCCACCTAAAGGTAAAAGGATCAGAGGTAGAGTTCCTTCTTGTGGAACCTTGGTGATATCTCCATAACAACAACAATGATCAAGGATTTTGAGGGATCTCTCAGACCTGTAAAGCCAGGTGGAGACGATACCCGGTACCTGCAATCCTACACCACCAAGAAGAGATACATGTATACATATGGATATACATACAAATCAGATATATGCAAATAGATGACCAGGATCGATACATCATGTGGACCTTAACTAAGTGAGTAACTATGACTTCGACCTGAGTCATAAAGGCACATAAAACACATATACACGAACCATAAAACATCATAGACAATAGAGTCTCAAATCCTTGTGTTAGCTTCATCAATATAAAGATAAATGATTTCCAATTTCATGAACATATAATGATAACCATAATAAGGGTATCTAAACACTAGATAACATATGTCATAAAGCATAAATGTAAATGTATAGGTCTAACCATCATAATAAAATGTCCAAATCAAAGAGTCCAAGTATCACCATAGGAGAGGGTATTACATCCTCCCCCCCCTAGAGTTAGGCTTACTCCTGGAAGCCTACAAATAGATATGGATAAGCATCTCTAAGTCTTGTAGAATCCTACCATGTGGTAGAGGAATCATCATTGGGGTCCCATTGGACCCTTTCCTGATCTATGGTGTGACCCCTAAGGGTCAGTGTTCACTACTGCAAAATGCATACAAGCTCTAAAGTCAGCTGCCCGTCCACTTCTTGGGGTTTCAATGACTGCTCCCTGATGTTCAGCCTACCTGAGATCTAGAGAGGCAAATTCTTGGTGAGATCTACCTGCATCACCCACCATGGGTTCTAAAGTGGCCTATCTATAGCTAGCTACTGGGGTAGACTTCTGGGGAAAATTAACTGCAATATGACCATGTTGACCACAAGAGTAACATCCTATATTTCTAGCAAGATTCCTCCCTATGGAGGGTGCACTGGATTGATGATAACTTCCCTCACTAGAATTCTAAGGCATACTCTAAGCTGGTTGAGGGTTCAAAAATTGTTTAGCATGCTCCTAGATGCACGAATAGTCTGGTTGAGAACCCCCATTTCTATTGTTGTTGCCATTATAATTATGGTTTATTTTGTATTGAAATTTCCTTTTCTGGTGGTTTTGACTTCCTTTTGATGAAGAAGGATAGTTCTTAGGACTAGGTATTCCTTGAGATTGGTTTCCCTTGAATCCTATTCCAGCCTGAGAGGTATTACCCCCATGGCTACCTATCTGACCTCCTAACCCCAAGGATATATTTTTTTCCACAAGATGAGCCTTGATGACTACATCATTAACTGTCTGAGGTTTGAACATTCATACGCTACATGGGTTCATCATCCTTATATCCTGAGTATGGATTGAGTTCAAAGAACTCTCTCTCATAGTCATCAACTAATATAGTTAACTACCTTAAGTTGTGAAACTCTTCGGCTCTTTCCTACCTCCAGTGGTCAGAAAGAAATTTGGCTCGAAAGAGTTCTAGAAATAGTTCCCATGAAAGAGTGGTAATATCAATGTGAAGTTTCTCTTTCTCAGTTTCCCACCAAGTGGATGCAAAGTCTCTAAGGTGAATGACTACAAACTGGGCTTTGGTATTGTTGTTGTAAGGATGCATGGAGAAAAACCTTTCTAAGTCTAGCAGCCAAGTTTTAGTGGTAGATCCATCTTGAGTTCCCTTAAATGGGTTAGTCTTAGTCCTAAGGAGGTCTTGCATGTGAGACACACAAAAATCATCTTCTTCTATTGCTTGATCTCTCCTCTTAGGACTCCTTTCCCTTTCCTCATGGCGAGTGTTAGTCTCCCCATGGTGACCTCTATCCTATCCTACATATAACCTCTGTAGTATCTGTTGTAGGAGCTCTTGTACTTGAGGCCCCTGAGAACCTCCAAATTGGTTATTAGATTGATCCCCTCTTCCCTCACATTGTTCTTCTTCTTGAGAAATTTCCTATTGAGATCTAGGAGGTGTGTTTCAGGCACCTCTCTTTCTACCATGGGTTATACAAGGCATCCCACCATAGGTAATAAGAAGAATAATTTTTAAGGGTCCTAGTTTAATTTTAGTTTTAAGTTTTTCCTAAGATGAATAACAAGTTTAAGAAACATGGGCCAAATTCCCTAGGCCCTAGTGTAGCATCTTAGGGCTCTGATACCAAAGATGTCATGCCCCACCAAGGAACCAAGGAAGAGAACAAAGATTCTCTTTGTAAAAGAAAACCTAAGTAATGATTTATGAAAATTTTTGAATTTTTTAAAAGAATTACATAAACAAAACATAGTTTAACTTCGATTCCTCCAAGGTTCCCTTCTTATATAATGCACAATTCAGTTAAGTCCATTTAGTGTACTAGAAACATGATTTACTTCTCAAGAAAACTACATCACAACATTTTTAGATTCTTTATAAATAAATACAAAGTACTTTCATTTCAATTTTCCATTTAAATCCATCTATATTCCTAAGTATCCTTTATGAACAATATAACATTTAAAGCTTTAATATCATATAATAGAATCATCTAAACATTTGATACATCACAAATATTACATTTGTTTTACTAGCTTTTCCCTTAATCAACAATAATGAGAAACATACTACTTTACTTGAAAACTTACAAAATCCCTTTCTTTTCCAACATACATCATCTACATAAAGTGCATGCTTTTCCTTTTCCTTTTTCCTAAGTCTACCCATTCCAAATATATCATTTTGAAATACATTAATGATTACATTACATTCATCTCCTCTTGGGAGGTAACAATAACTTTACATCATGAAAGATAAATACAAGTCTTCATTCTTCAAAACTGGAACATTAAGCAAGCATGAATCCTTAAGCATTGCATCCGCAAAAGGTACCTCGATAAAAAGATTTTACCACCCAACCACGTGGATACCAAAAGTCCCACTTCCCCATGCTAGGAGATAAACATCAAGGTCCACAAAGAAGGAATAGCTAGGCCATACCTAGGATTGGGTAACCTTTCCCAAATAGAAAATGAAAAGAAGATCAAAGTATAAATCTTTTCCCAAAGGTTCTAAGGCTTGGTAGAAACTCTAAGAAACAAGCTAAGTGAGTGTCATCACATAGCCTTCACCCCTTGGGTTTTCTTGGTACTAGCCACTCTTGGCCCTGGCCTCCAAGTCTGCACATGTGGAACCGAATACCTTTCGTACAAACAAGCACCATTCGATTGTACCTACGCATAAGCACCTTCTCCCACTCCCATCCATAGCCTTTACTAGCACTAATGGCATGGATGAGGCATAAATTAATCTTTTTAGTGTTTGAACCCATTCTCATAAGTTTAAATTAAATCATCACTTGTTAAAACAACTCTTCAGTTGGTTATCCTGGTACTAGCCACTTAGGGCCCTGGCCCCGCACTGAGAGCCACTCACTTAGTGTTCTTAGGTTTTCTACCCTTAACCCACACATAAAAAATAAATCATACATGAAATAAAATACATCATAAACACTTTTGAGAACTTACATCGAATAATAGAAAAGAATAGGAGAGTTTAGGAAAAATTAGGAGTGTTTAGGGAGACCTAGAATAGTCTTGATCCTCTAGACAATCCCAAACCCTAATCCTGCCTCCTAAACACATCCTAAACCTTATTAAAGCATCAAAATGCACCAAATAACCTCCACCAAAAAATTAATGAACATAGATAGCTTATAAAAAATTCCATATGAAGAACACAATGCTCCATCTATGGAAACCTCCCGTGCCTGAAATTTAACTAAGTCTGAATTTTTAGAAATCTCCAAAATCTAGAATGTGGATCTTAACTCCTATGAAGTTGAAACCTATTGCAAACATCCTTGGTAGAGTTCCTTCCTATGGAACCTTGGTGATATCTCTATAACAATAGCAACGATCAAGGAATTTGAGGGATCACTCAGACCTGTGAAGTCAAGTGGAGACAATCCCTGATACTTGCAATCCTACACCACCAAGAAGAGATACATGTATACATATGTATATACATACAAATTAGATATATGAAAATAGATGACTAGGATCGATACATCGTGTGGACCTCAACTAAGTGAGTAACTACGACTTTGACCTGAGTCATAAAGGCATATCAAACACATATACACAAACCATAAAACATCATAGATAATAGTGGTTAGTCTCAAATCCTTGGGTTAGCTTCATCAATATAAAGATAAATGATTTCCAAGTTCATGAACATATAATGATAACCATAATAAGAGTATCTAAACACCAAATAACATATGTGATAAAGCATAAATGTAAACATATAGTTCTAACCATCATAATAAAATATCCAAATCAGAGAGTCCAAGTATCACCATAGGAGAGGGTATTACATTTAATACTATTATTTATTATTATATTAATATTATTATATTAATATATCATATTATTATTTTAATTACCAAATTATATTGTAAGAATAGGGATTGAATGTATTAATTGTATTATTTATTTCATAATATATTATTATATTATATTAAAATACTATGTTATATAATTTATCCAATTACTTATACTTTAATAATATTTATTTATATTATGATTATATTATAATGTTTGTTTATTTATCTCATTTTTATTAAAATATTATTATTTAATGAATATTATTTATTAAATCCTATCTCACAATGGGGACATTACAGTTCACCCTTCCCAAAATTGCTTGTCCTCAAGCAATTCGAACCTTCAGTGTGAGTGGCGTCTTGCTATGTAACTCTAATATCTAATTCATCACTCCTAAAACAATAATTTCAACTTGAGGTTAAAATTGCAAATATTTACAAACATAAATTTATGAAATTTGACTATAATAATATTCAATTTAAATTTTTTTAAGAAATTTCAAAACTAGAACTTATCTTGATGTACAATAGTGCATCTTTTTTCCTCTTGTTAAGGATTGTCTTGTTCTGCGCTGAGCTCTAATGAATGATCCTAATCCTTAGGGAGAGTTCGTAGTAAGGTTACAAGCTCTTTGGGAGGACCTCCTAGGGTTCTAGTTGCCACATAGCTATTCTAGAACGATCCTCAAGCTATGTCACCATCTCATTATGACTATCTACTCCTAAGGGCTTATGGATATCCAAAATTTGGGATATCCATCCTTCCTAGAAGATTTATATCTCCTAGGCCTTCAGAGATATTATCTCTACCATGTAGTGGGGTGCCCTAGTAGTTCTCTTGTAATCGCAATGTAGTAGGGTGACCTACTAGCGGTTCTCCCTTGACTACTATTGCAATAGGGTGCCCTTGGCGGTTCTCCCTCAACTACTTCTACAATAGGGTGCCCTTAGTAGTTCTCCCTCAATCGCAACACACTAGGGTTCCCTTACAATGGTTCTCCCTTAACTGTCACTACAATGGGGTGCACTTCATGATTCTCCCTTAATTGCAACCTTGGTCTCTTCTGCAATAGGGTGCCCTAGTGGTTCTCCCTTAATTATAGAGTAGTAGGGTGCTCTTGTAGAGGTTCTCCCTTACATGCTACTATAATAGGGTACCCTAGCAATTCTCCCTTAATTGCAGCCTTGGTATCTTCTACAATAGGGTGCCCTAGCGGTTCTCCCTTAATTACAAAGTAGTATGGTGCCCTTTTAGTAGTTCTCCCTTACATGCTATTGCAATAGGGTGCCCTAGTGATTCTCCCTTAATTATAGCCTTATGAAGGTGCTAACAATAGGGTGCCCTTAGAGGTTCTCCCTGAATTATAGTGCAGTAGAATTACCTTATATGGTTCTTCATTACTACCACTATAATAGGGTGCCCTTCGTGATTCTCCCTTGATTGCCACTCTTTCCCCTCATCTTAATTATATCTTAAATGTCTATTAATAATCATAAACATTATTGAGTAAATAAATATATTATTAATTATGTATACATCACAAAATTCTTAGATTATTGTCGCTAATATGGTTGAACTATTTTGAAGCTCCATTGGAATTTCATGTTCTTCTTTCACATGAATTATTTTTCCTAAATCATCCTTTACCCAGCATGATGGCAGGATCATGCTCTGATGCCACTATAATGCTCCCTTATCGGCTAAGTTGAAAAATAGGAACAATTGTCTAATAACCCTAAATTATAAGGAATTCCTTCTATTAAAATCTTAATTATAAATCATGACTTATGAATGTAAGAATGGGGTAATTTGTCAAGATGGAGTTAATGTTGTTATTATCCCAATGGATGGAGTTCACTGCTATATTTGATGTATGAATTTGACTTATGCAAGAATGATTTTGATCTATATATCGAATGTACACTTCTGATATGCACTATCAGTTGCAAGATAAAAGTTTCTAAGAATTGTATCTGATATTGTATTAAGGGATATGCTGAAGTCTAATTACTAGCAATTGCCTCCAATATTATTTATATTGCTTATATTTTTGTGCCTGATTTGAGCTTGAATAGTGTACAATATTGGTACTGTTCCTTATAGAAATATTGAATCATATGTCATCAATTTGTGTATTGAAGGTAATGTTGGCAAGTTTCCTATAATGATGTATATGACTTGACATAGTGTTGTCATTATGGAAACAAAGTCATATAGCAGTTTGGAGTCAGTGCACTTAATGAGAAGATCAAAAATTTGTTAAGTGTTGAAGACTGGATAGTGTACAAAGTTCCTATAGCTCAAAGCATCAACGCAAGTGCATACGAAAGAATTATGGTATACACCCTGGAAGTTAAGTTTGTTAGACTATATTCTTTCTTATTCTATGAGCACATGATTAGATGTGCAAGGAGGAGAAAGTTACACTTAGTTGAAGTTGCACAGCCAGTGAGTGTCAGAGAAGAATAGAGCACGAAGCTGATAGTTAGTATTTTGGTTTGGGGTTATAATGTAATGTTGTAAAGGCTAGAGGCCTATTGTATTTAGGTTGCTGATATATATACTTATTTTTTTGTAAGCATGCTTAAGCCAATTCATTTGGAAGCATTGTATGTAATAGGTCTAAGGGCTGACCTAGTTGTTTATTTTGTATGCGCGTATAAATATAAGATGTGCCCATTGTATTCAATATAAAAGTTGATAGAGAGTTGTGATAAGCAGAGAAGAAGTATGAAAAGACACTAGAAGATGTATTAGATCTTTGTAAGAGGTCAAACCATCAATGCATCAAAGGAATTGATCTGGCAAGTAGTGTCATAGTTATAGTTCATCTAGTAGATATAATGTGTATCTGAGATCAGAAGGTTGTAGCATTCACCACTTGAGTAGTGAGCTCTTGGACAGTGTGTCCTCTCCCCTAGCAGGGACTATTGAAAAAGACTCCTAATAGGGTCCAACCCTTAACAAGGTCTACTATACTTAAAGCATTGTAAGGAAACTCCTAACAGGGTTAAGGATCTTGTAACAAGGATCACAAAACACTAGTGTAAAATATTAGTGGGTGTCAATTCCCATTGCGGTTTTTACCTATTTTGGTTTCCCCATAACCATATTGGTGTCATGTGTTGATTTCATGTTTCATGTTTATGTGAATGTTTAATTTAGTACTTAAGCATTTAAGTTCAGTATAAAGATTAAAGTGAAAATTTAAAATATAGTGAACACTGATTCACCCCCCCTCTCAGTGTTCCCATTCCTAACAATTGGTATCAAAGCTATGGTCCTCAGCATATAAGTTTAACCACTTGAGGAGATCATGGACAAAGAAGAAATGAAACATCTGGAAAGAAATCTTGAAGCTACTCTTGAAGACTTGGATAAATCAGAAAGATAAATTGAAGAACTAAAAGAAAAAGTCAGTGATGAACAATTGGTTATCAGAAGGCTAAGAAAGGATTTGAAAGAATGCTCTAACAGTGATCTAGGAGCAAAGGTCAAGAAGTTGATTGAAGAAAATGCATCTATGAAAGAGCTACTTGAAGAATTTGATGATAAGTTGATCAACAATTAGGAAGTCTACAATGAACAAATCAAAGAGAACCTTCAACTCAATGAAGAACTAAGGCAAGAAAACATGGAAATCTTGGAGCTAAGGAATAGAAAAGAAAGCTTGGAGTCTGAATTGAAAGAAGTAAAGAATCATATTGACAAATTACACACCAGTTCTAATTTGATAGAATCTCAGTTGTATGCAAGGAGACCAAAGGAGACACTAGCTGTATTGGATACAATGAAGCACAAAATTAGATTGACAACATGTGAGCAAGAAAGGATTCACAAAAGGACTCTACTGATGCTAAAAAGACTGAAGATCAAACCAAAGATAATGGTGGACCACCTAAGTATGAGCACAAGCAAGTAGAATGCACTTGTTTTGCATGTAACAAGCATGGACACATTGCAAGGAACTGTACAGAGGTAAGACCTTTTAATGGTTACTATTATTCATCCAATAAATTTGGTCATAGAGCTATGAATTGCAAGACTAGTAAGAAGAACAAGATTCAACATGATCAGAGAAATCAGAATTAGATAAACACAAGAAGTTCTCAGAATGTTACATGTCAGATATGTAACTATAATGGTCACTCAGTGAGACAATGCAGAATGGTGACTCATGTCAATGCACCGAAGAATATAAGGCCTCCAATCATTTGTCACTCTTGTAACAAGGTTGGACATATCTCAAGGTTCTGTAGATCAAGGATGCAAGGTCAGGAAAGCCCTAAAAAGGCCTAATTACTTGTTTTGGATCCCAAAGGAGAAGTCAAGTTTGTGAAAGCCTCAGAGGATGTGAGATTGATTTGGACAGAAGGAAAGAAGGAAAAAGATGATGAGAATGTATTGGATGCATCCACAGTGGACGCACCCTCTACATCTGGATGATTGGCCCTCAGGGTCATAGGTGGAGCTAATTTATCTCTAGACCCTTGCGTGGTTGGTATACTCACTTTTAGAGTATGCACCTTTGGACTTAAGCTTTTGGAGTATGAAGGAACCTTCGTGCAAGAGTGCACTTACTGATCATTGGTAGAACTCAAGTTGGAAATGTTTGCCTGGTTTACATGACAAGCATTAATGGAAAAATTTTCAACTTAAGTACATAGAAAGTTGTTTGATTATTCATTGCATTCAAATTGTAAGTGATAAGAGAGCAGAAAGAGCCTTAGAAGTTGTTGTGAAGAATTGTGAAGTGATCTATTAGTAATTTGTAGTAATTAGCAGTGCATTTGGTCGGTTGTAGAAATCCTAGTTTGTCACCCCGATTCAAAAGCCTTCAGACTATCTCAGAGATTAGTTGGAAAGCAATTAAATAAGTAAGTCATGGCCACTCCCATAGTTTTTGATGTTGCTGAGAAGAAGAGATATGTATTTAAGAAACATCCATTTAAGTCAACCCTAGATGATTTAGAGGGAGCATTCTCCCGCATGCCTATGGGCGTTATGCATGTGGAAGACATTAGGGCTTACATCTACTACAAGAAAGAACCATTAGGGTTGGATAGGTTAAGGGTGCACATGGATACCATGTTGAAACCAAACAAAACATTCATGGATGAATATGTTAAGTTGAATGATCACCCTATAGTTGAGTATGCTATGGCATATGAATTCTATGAGACCGAATGGATTAAGATACTATTGAGAAGAATTCATGATGACCTATTTTGGATAGGTGATGTACCAGTCAGAATCACCAATGACTTGATACATGAGATGACAGGCCTTTCTAGGACAAGTTTCGTCCTTCCTGTGGGCAAGGATGTCAAAATTTTTTTTGAGCAAACATGTAAGTCAAGGAGTGATAGGTGTGGGATGACAATTGAGCCTATTGAACAAGAAGACATCAAATTGATGTCTATGATATTTGGATACAGGTTTCATCACACTAGCAAGGTGAATAGTGTGTCTATGGGCACTATTCTAGTAACCATTAGACTTTTGAAGGAAGATGCAGAGTTCAACTTGTGTGAGATCTTGCACGCATAGTTGATTGATAACATCAAGGCAATCAAGCATGACAAAACCAAGATATTCAGGTTTGGGTCATTGATCATTTACATGCACCTTCATATAGTTGGTAGAGTATCAAATTTGTATTTGGACAAGACTATTCCAACCATATCACAGATAGCTAACAAGGCATCCAAAGAGAGTACATTGAGAGATTATGTAAAATTGGAATTAAAGACCTTCAGGGTCAAGATGCAAATGAGGTTCAAAATTCTAGAGAGCATTGTGGAAAAGTATAAGGATACTATTTGTTTTATGGTAGAGACAAACACAACTTGTATGGAAGATGTTGAGCCAAGAACTAAGTGGATTCATTCACTTGGTTATGAGGTAGAGGAATAGGTCCTTGAAGCATATGCATAGGTTCTACTATCAGCCCCCAAAGATCTTAATGAACCTAGGTGGGGAATTTATGAGGAGAAGACAAGAGAAGTTGATGCAAAACTAAATAGCACAACAACTAAGAGGAAAGCCTCTAAGATTACATCTGAGATACTCAGAATTCATGGAGTAACACAAGAAGACCTAGACAAGGCTAGGGAAGAAAAGATTGCATTGGAAATTGAGAGTGCATCCACAGAAGATACTCAGTCTGACGATCCCAAGTTGAAATAGGTAAATATTTAGAAGACTAATGATCCAAAGGATAAACAGGGTAAAATTGATATCAATCCTACACCCACTACTACATTTGATATTGAATCCATAGATGCATCTCCTAAGATGCCCAAGAAGAGAAAATAAACCACCACAAATCACCCTTTAGCTATAAGTGCAGCCACAAGAAGCAAATTGAAGAATGTGTAGTCACCTCCAGAAGTAGGATTCATACCTAGTCTTCAAGTGTTAAGGACTAGAGTTGTAGAAGAAGGAAGACTAGATCAGATAGCCAAGTTTTATGATAAATATCATGAAATTGATAAATCAGAGATTCATGAGACGCTGATCAAACACATGATAAAGTTCAAGAAGATAGTTTTTGAATTGAAGACAACTATCCCATATAAGGTATGGGATATTATGGATACCTTGAAGAGACAAGCCACTAAAGAAGACTTCAGAATAAGGGAACAAACACTTGATTCCACTCTTCTAGTATGTTCTATTGAAGAAAAGTCATTGTTGCTGAATTTGGTGAAGCCATACTTAAGGACAAAGATGAGAACACTACACCTCATGAACAATGATTATGAGCTGATTTCTAAGGAAATAGAGAAGGCCTTTGAGAAGTCATTCTTAGAGAAACACATGAAACCTAAGTCTGCGCCCATGACTCAAGTACCTAGTGAGCAAGACAAAGTAGTAGAGACCATCAAGATACAATCTATAGGTCCTCAGGATTCAACACCTATAGTGGAAGCACAAACAAAGATAGATAAGTTTGAGGAAGCTTTTGTGAGCACACAAGAAGCTGAAATGTTATGCAACAACACACCTCCTACTCATCAAGAAGAAGTATTGATTGGTGATGAGAAATAAGAAGAAAGGAAAGAACAAGAAAAAGAAATAGAAAAAAAAGAAGAAGAAATAGAAAAATAAAAAGAAATAGAAAAAGAGGAAGAAAAGAAAGAAGAATAAAAGATAAAAGAAAGTGAGAAAAAGGATGAAATGTCAATAAAGCAAGAAGTGGTGGATAGCACTCCCATCACTCCCTCTACAACATTGTTGTCAAGTTTGACACCTGACACATCTAGTTTGGACTCATGGAAAGAAGAAGACCTGATTAAGTTCAGTGTCTTAGCTATGGAGAAATCCAAAGAAAACCAAGTGATGAGGATTTCCCTCCTGGTAGAATCAGTAAACATTTTGAATGATCTGTTGCTAGAAGACAAGAAAGTGTCAAAGATACACTTGATTGATGATGTGAGTACATTCATCTCACAATTCAAAATAAATTTCTCAAGCCTTGAAGAATTTGCATCCCTAGTTGTAGAAGAAAAGTATCTAAAGAAGAGATTGAATGAATTGGTGAACAAATTTGCACTTGACCTCAGTTCCCTCAAGACTGGTCAAGCATCCTTGAAAGAATTTGTAGATCAAAGGAGAATAATCATTGCAGAATGCATGGATCAAGACAAGCTTACTGATGCTCATTTCAAGAAAATAAAAGAGGCAGAAGCTATGACTGAGAAGGTGAAGAGTTTAGTGAAAAACACATCCATAGATGTGAACATGTGCAAAAATGTCTACCAAAGTCAGATAGACAAAATTGAGAAGGAAGAAAAAGAGATGACAAAGTTAAGGGCTAGACAGATTCAGTTGAGGAATGCTCTTGCACTCTCACTAGACATTCTTAATCAGAATATCAAGGAGATTGATGCCACTATGGTGATATATGATCAAGGTCCTTCCATAGATTTGAAGAAGATGGGGAAGCTTCAGTATGCATTATGCACCCATCTCCAGATAGTAAACTCTTTGATCTCATTTTGGAAGAAGGAGATCCAGAACCTAAAGGTTGCATATCCAGATGTTTTCCCTCAGTGAGTATGTGTAGATAAAGTTTTTTGGAACACCTTTGTCATTAATGTCAAAGGGGGAGTTATGTATAGAATATGGATCATAATATGTATAGGGAGATATAAGTATATGTATAGATGACAAAAAGTTTTTTGTATTAAGGACAATTAGCAACTTGGCCATATTCCTTTGTTGCCATCAATGACAAAGGGGGAGATTGTTGGAAAGTTGGAAATATTGATGTATATGACTTGATATGGTATTTTCATTATGGAAAAAAAGTCATATAATAGTTTGGAGTTAGCGCACTTAATGAGAAGATCAGAAATTGGTTAACTATTGAAGACTGGACAATGTACAAAGTTCCTGCAGCTCAAAGAATCAGTGCAAGTGCATACAAAATAATTATGGTATGCACCCTGGAAGTTAAGTTTTTAAGACTATATTCTTTCTTATTCTATAAGCGCATGATTAGATGTGCAAGGAGGAGAAAGTTACACTCAGTTCAAGTTGCACAACCAGTGAGTGCCAAAGAAGAACAAAGCTTGAAGCCGACAGTTAGTATTTTGGTTTGCGGTTATAATGTAATGTTGTAAAGGCTATGCGCCTATTGTATTTAGGTTACCGACATATATAATTATTTTTTTGTAAGCATTGTATGTAATAGGTCTAAGGGCCGACCTAGTTGTTTATTTTGTATGCGCGTATAAATATAAGATGCACCCATTGTAGTTGGTATTAAAGTTGATAGAGAGTTGTGATGAGTAGAGTAGAAGTGTGTGAAGACACTAGAAGATGTATTAGAGCTTTTTAAGAGGTCAAAGCATCAATGCATCAAAGGAACTGATCAGGCAAGCAGTGTCAGAGTGACAGTTCATCCAACAAATATAGTGTGTATATGAGATCTTGGATAGTGCATCCTCTCCCCTAATAGGGACTATTGTAAAAGACTCCTAAAATGGTCTGACCCTTAACAAGGTCTACTGTAATTAAAGCATTGTAAAGCAACTCCTAACAGGGTTAAGGATCTTCTAACAAGGACCACAAAACACTAGTGCAGAATATTAGTGGGTGTCAATTCCCACTGGGGTTTTTACCTATTTGGGTTTCCCCATAACTAGATTGGTGTCATGTGTTGATTTCATGTTTCATGTTTATCTGAATGTTTAATTCAATACTTAAGCATTTAAGTTCAGTATAAAGATTAAAGTGAAAAGTTAATATACAGTGAACATTGATTCACCCCCCCCCCCCCTCTCAGTGTTCCCATTCCTAATAGGTAACTACCCCGTGATCTAAACTGGAGGTGTATAGAAGGGAAAATCCTTGTTGATATTAATCATGATAATAATACTATCTTTTGTGGTCAATATCAATAGCTCTTGTGATTACGGTCGTTGTATGGTGATCTCTAATATATCCCCCAAAATGTATCTGCTTCCTCAATATTAATATCTTCTTCAGTGGATGGATGTGTCTCTTGGACGTCCAAATGCCATGTCTTTTCCTCTTCCAAAACATTACCAACTAATTAATTGTTGATTAGGTATATTTGTTTATTCTCAATTCAATGTTATATGCAAAATGATATCACCTTAAACTGATCCAATATTTCTGGTACCCGTAGCATTTCATAATTCTCAATGATTAATATATCATTGTTTTCCTTAATCATTTTAGAGCAATAATTATATTTATTTCAATGTTAATATAATTATTGTCTTTATTTATTATTATTCATTTATTTATATTCATTATTATTAGATTCTATGTCAATTCTTTAATACTATTATTTATTATTATATTAATAAAAATATATTAATGCATTATTGCTATATTAATATTACTATATTAATATATCATATTATTATTTTAATTACCAAATTCTATTGTAAGAGTAGGGATTGAATGTATTAATTGTATTATTTATTTCATAATATATAATTATATTGTATTAAAATACTATGTTATATAATTTATCCAATTACTTATACTTTAATAATATTTATTTATTTATATTATGATTATATTATAATGTTTGTTTATTTATCTCATTTTTATTAAAATATTATTATTTAACGATTATTATTTATTAAACCCTATCTCACAATGGGGACATTACAAAATAATGAATGAATTTTGAATTAAAACCCTTCTGCATTCAGATCCGGAGGCTCGCTTTTAATTTAAGGACCCGCTATGATCAAAACTTGAAAAGGGGCACCAAAACCTGACAAGGGTCAAGGTCGACCTCAACCCTAACCTAGGTAAAGGTTGAACTTGACCTTGACCTAGGTTAGGGTCGACCTCAACCTTGACCCAAAGTTTCAGGCCCTATCAACATTGAAAACAAGGAAGTTTTTGGGTTGGCCAGAGACTTGGAAAGATGGGAAAATAGGAAAAAGCACTGGAAAAGGGCATAAAGGCCTAGGAGATATGAGATGAAGGCTAGGAGGTCCAATACCTAGGTCCTACCAGGAAGATAGAGCCAAAAAGAAGGAAATCAAGGAGAATCCTCGGGATCCTAACCCTAATTTCACCTAGAAATGAAGAATCAAGTGCAAATGCATGCTAAATGCAAATCTATCCTGAGAATGCACTAAATGAGGGTGCTAAACCTACCAAAAAGGAAGTTCTTACATTTTAAGATGATACATTTATCCCCCACTTTAACTTAGATATGACACTACGTTAATATGCAAGCTAAATTAAGAAAACATCATTGTAAATAAAAAGGATATAATCGAGTCCTCAATGTAGAGATGCTGCAAAAAACTATTAGCACCTACAACACACAAGGTTAGTGAAAATCCATAAATCACCTAAGACTTACTAAAATGAAATTGAGAAGTGCATAGATCCCCTTATGCCCCCCCTGTTTCAACTTTCTACTTCTGAAGGGTGATAAGGATAGCCTTATACACTAGATATGCATTTTGTTGAGAAAGCCTTTTACTAAACTAATTAGAAGGATTCATATCCTTCCTAAATTGATTCAAGGATTTAGGTATTGAATCATGATTCCAACACCACTCATGGCACTAAAAATGGAGTTACCAAACTCAAGTTATGATGAAAAGAGTGAAT
Source organism: Chamaecyparis obtusa (assembly GCA_027943335.1). Classification (NCBI taxonomy): domain Eukaryota; kingdom Viridiplantae; phylum Streptophyta; class Pinopsida; order Cupressales; family Cupressaceae; genus Chamaecyparis; species Chamaecyparis obtusa. Next base: position 84,475 of record BSBK01009140.1, read on the forward strand.
GTCTATCTAAATGCATGTGAAGGGAAATTCGAGTTTAACCCTAACAAATCCTAAAACAAACCCTAATTTTAAACTATAAATAAGGGAAGAGAAATCATACCTACTCATTCTTAGCATTGGCATATTCTAAGAGAGAAAGCAGAATGTCAAGTAGAGAATAACTTTGAGCAACACGTATGGAGCTCCCGAGACAATGCCTGGCTACTGGACAACTGCTTCCTAAGGTAAGTTTGCTGTTGTTGATTTTTGTAATCTCAAATTCTTTTTTTTATAGGAAAGGTCAACCCTAACCATTAAAGGTCAACCCTGACCTAGTTATGTTGACCTTGACCCTTAAAGTTTGACATGAATGGGAAGGTCTACACCTATTCTAGAGTGAGGTCAACCTTGACCCAAAAAGGTCGACCTTGACCCATGAAAGTCAACCTTGACCCAAGGAGGTCAACCTTCAAATAATCGAGGTTGAATTTGACCTAGTCAAGTTGGATTTATAGTCTTGTGATTATATAGTGCTGATATGATATCTTCTTGCACTTACAAGACTTGGTTCATCTTCGACAGCACCCTTTTGGAGGGCAACTACTGATTATCAGAGAGAGATTGTCTGAGCTAAGTGAGGATGAGATATAGTTATTAAGAGATGTAGGACTATACTAGGTAACAATCCTACTACATATGAGACTCTATAGATCCATGTTATTAGCTCTAATAGAGAAGTGGGATGAGGACACATGTTCCTTTGATCTTCCCTTAGGTGAGATCACGGTGAAATTAGAGGATGTATACAGGATCCTACAACTTCCAGTCTGAGGTGAGCCTGTTAGACTGAGAGTACAATGGGGTAGTGAGGATATCCACACAGATGCACAATATTGTTTAGGATGGGTTCCACATATGCGTATGGGCACATGTACCCTTGGTACCGAGGGTGATGCTATGTATACTTTCCTTGGTTGTAGTACCCAACACAAAGGTTACAATCTTTTAAGCACCTTTCAGCCATCTCATATGCAGGATGGAGACTGATAGGACTATCTTCACATGGGCCCACATCATGCTAGCCCACTTATACCATGAGCTATGTCAATTGGTGAGATATCAATGAGAGATTCTCATGGTATGCACACTTTTATAGATTTGGTTGTTTGAGAACTTCACATGTACATGACCATAGGGTGTTCCTATGATGGTAGATGCTAGCACACCGAGAGGCTTTGCTTATCCACTGAGAGATGTCTAGAAATACAGAGATATCCTCTATTGGAGGGTATGTCTAGACTATGTTCCAGGAACATATGTGATATTGAGACCATACTACCACATGACAAAGTGGCCAGATATGTGACACTAGATGGGGCACTCACAATAGGACAAGATGCTAGAGGGTCATCAAATTCAAATAGTGATGCCATACTACTATGACTAAGTGATGAGATAGTTCGGTCTTATACAGGGGGTCCCTAGAGTAGTACCATGGTATGCACATCTCATGAGGTATTATTAGAGACCCAGTGCTATACATCAACCATCAATAACATACATTGTAGACAATGATTAAGATGAGATAGAGGATATAGAGGTAACCCAATATGTGGCCTATTCAAGCATTAGTGGAGAATACATCAGATATTGGAGTCTGAAGGGAACCCACCCCATCTTCCCTAATGACTATCCCATAGGTGATCTAGGCCTTTCAGAGAGTACACATCGAGATGGTAGCATACTAGAGGAAGAGGAGGATCACATAGACAAGGAGGAGTCCATATCCATGGGAGACCCCATGGATCAGGATAGAATAGAGGAGAGAGTAGATGAGATGCCCCCAGCTGATAGAATAAGTACAAATGTGCATATTTTTCACGCATCACCACTAAGATCATGAAGACCTCCACGTGCCCATACAGAGACACCACCTCCAAGAGCTAGACATAGAAAGCATGGAGAGAGTAGTCACTCCATGCCCCCACCATCCAGACCCTTCAGTGATGCCCAGGAGGGAGATCCAGGTATAAAACATACATTTGATTTGAAAATTTAACTTAATATGTGAATAAAAAGGAATAAAAGATAAATATGTTTCCATTCTACAACTAGCGTGGCAAAATGGAGGAGTTTTCTATCTGAGGTCTTGAAGGATACATGTGTATCCTATTGACTACCAACCATCAAGTGAGAGTTCCCCATTGGTCACAAAGATCCTGACAAGCATGCCAAAATCTTTGCATGTGTCCAGCGAGAGCTGAGGTTGTGTAGAGAGAGAGAGAGAGAAAAGAGGTTGATGGCTAACCTACAGAGATCACAAGAGTGCATATATGAGCTGAGCATATCGATGAGCCACTCATGGAACATGAGACATAGATCTATATCTTCTCATCATAGATCAGAGAGATTTGGGAGCCATTGACCATCAGAGCATAGAGATAGATAGAGTGATAGATAGGGCCTTGTGCCATATATGTATCAAACTCAAAATAATTTATATATGAAAAACTCTCCTTACTAGTTAGTTTTGTGTTTGATTACTATATTTTCATCAATAACATTAAACTTAATAGAAATAAAGAACATGTATAAATGCATTCAAATGTAATTTTCTAAAATCACATAACCTATAAACAAACATAACAATTTAATAAGGAAAACATAAATACACAAGGAAAGAAAGATGAATTAGGGATAATAACGTTTGAGATGCATAATATTGATAGGTTCCTTAAAAGGCACACCATCCATATCAACAATTTTGTAAGCACCTAAACCAAAGCCCTCAATTACAACAAAAGGTCCAAGTCAATTAGGGCTAAACTTTCCTTTTTCACCAGGTTAAGCATTCACATTTCTTTCATTCTCATATAGTACTAAATCACCTACAACAATTTATTGTTCAATTACCTTATAATTATACTACTTCTAAGGTTATTTATGATAAGCCTTTATATGTTCCAAAGCATATATTCATTGTTCATCCAACATTTCTAATTCTTGTAATCGTTGTTCTCGAAATGTATCTTTGTCAATTATCCCATGAAATGAAACACGTAAAGAAGGCATTTCCAATTCCAAAGCACAACAACATCAGTACCATAGACAATATTATAAGGATAAGTACTCGTGGCAGTATGAACACTAGTCCTATAGTCCTATAAGCCCATAAAGCATAGGTAAGTTGGGTATGCCAATCTTTTGCATGCTTATTAATTGTTTTCCTCAAAAAAATTTCAATGAATTTATTTGATGCTTCAACTTGATCATTAGATTGAGGATAATAAGGAGTCAAAAATCTATGTTGAATTTGATATTTCTCCAAGAATTTTGTGACTTCTTTATTCTTAAAAAGGGTACCATTATTCGAAACTATCGTCAAAGGAATACCAAATCATGTTATAATATTGTTAAGGATGAAATCACAAATAACATCTGCAGTAGTTGAATGGAGAGGGACAAATTCCACCCACTTCGTAAAGTAATCTCTAGCTGTCAGGATGTATGTATGTCCTTGAGAAGAAGCTGGTGAGATTTTTCCAATAAGATCAAAACCCCAAATAGTAAAAGGCCATTGAGAAACTTGATTACAAAGCTCACGAGTAGGAACATGAATCAAATTACTATGTTTCTTACATTGAGGACATTTCTTAAAAAACATGAAAGAATCTTGTTCCATTGTTTTCCAATATTATCCCACTCTAAGAAGTTTATTAACTAAAGAATTTCCACCAAAATGTCCCCCACAAGAACTAGAATGAGCTTCTACCAAAGCTATCAGAATTTTGGTTCTACCAAGACATCTTAATAGTAAACCCTCATAAGAGCATGTGTAAAGCATATCTCCTAAAATGATATAATGTGTTGCAAGCTTCCTAATATAATTATGCATGTTCCTTGTTTTTGATTAAGGAAAAGTACCATCTTTCAAAAAATGAAAGATATGAGAATACCATTCATCCAAATGCAAATTGAAACAATCAGAGGAAACGTTATTGGAAATTGTAGGGTTTTTAAGATTATGTATAGTAAATTGAAAGTTTTCAGTGTTATTCTCAAGACAAATCAAACAAGTTGTGCTTTCCATGGCATTCGCATGTCGATTATCTTTCCTAGGTAAAGTTTGAATCATATAAGAAGAGAATTGTGAAATAACATCAAGAGCCAAGTCTCTATATTGTTTCATTTTATCATTCTTAGTCTGATAACCTCCTTTAATCTATTCTACAATCAATTGTGAATCTCCATAAATTTCCAAGTTTTTAATGTTAAGGGATGAAGCGTCTTGTAAGCCATCTATAAGAGCTTCATACTCCACAATATTGTTAGTATAGGGAAAAGTCAATTTATATGATAGAGGGATCAACTTTTTCATAGGAGGGATCAACATAATACCAACACTAGAGCCTGTCTTACATCTAGATCCATAAAAATATAACTCCCAAACATCATCCTATTTAATTGCTAGAATGTTTTCATCAGGGAATTCTATTGAAGTAACAAATGTATTAGAATGAGGACTAGGAGCTTCAACCAAATAATTTATTAAATCTTGTCCTTTAATTGACTTTTGAGAAATGAAATTAAGATCAAATTCCATAAGTAACATCACCCACTTTGCTAAATGGCCAAAGAGATCAATTTTTGAGAAAAGATGTTTCAAAGGATCAAATTTAACAATCACATTGACTTCAACATTTAAGAGATAATGCCTAAGTTTCTAAAAAGCATAAACTATAGCTAAACATTGTCTTTCCAAATCTATATATCTTGTTTCATAGTCAAGTAAAGTCTGACTAATGTAGTACATAGGTCTTTCCTTACCTTCACTATCATACTGAGACAACAACACACTCACCACATTCAAAGTGGCTGAAGTATACAAATAAAAGGGTTTATCAAATTGAGAGGGTTGAAAAATAGGAGGATTGGTGAGATACTCCTTAAATTTCTCAATGGATTGTTTACATTCGTCATTCCAAGAGAAAGTGGTATCCTTCCTAAGAAAGGAAGTAAAAGGAACAGTTCTATTAGCTAAGTTGGAAACAAAGCGATGAATAGCTTGAATTTTTCCTTGTAAACTTTGTAACTGAGAAATATTCTTTGGAGGAGGCATATTAACAATAGCTTTAGTCTTTTCAGTATCCACCTCTATTCCTTGCCTAGAGATTATAAACCCTAATAATTTACCGGAATCAACTCCAAAGACACATTTCTTAGGATTCAATCTCATATTGTAACTTCTAATCCTTTCAAATATATGTCATAAAATACTAACATGATCTTCTCTTTTTATATATTTTTCCAAGATATCATCCACATAATCCTCCAAAATCTTATGAATGTAATTATGAAAAATCAAAGTCACGGCTCACTGATAATTTGATCCTGCATTTTTTAATCCAAAAGGCATCATGACCCCAAAAAATGTTCCCTAAGGTGTTATAAATGTGGTCTTAAATTGATCTTTGGGAGGAATAAAAATTTGATTATATCCAGAAAAGCCATCCATAAAAGATAATAAAGCATGACCCAGTGTTGAATCCACAATCATATCAATATTAGGTAATGGGAAATTATCTTTCAAGGATGCTTTATTTAAATCTCTAAAGTCAGTACACATTATTATCTTATTTTCTCCTTTTGAATTGGTACAATATTTGAAATCTAGTATAAGTAATCAATAGAGCGGATGAATCCAACATCCAATAATCTTTCAATTTCAGCCTTAATTAATAAAGCAATTCATGGATTCATCTTTTGAATTTTCTACTTCACAGGTAATATTTGGTTTGAGAACAATATTGTGAGTAACAATCTTAGAATCTATACTCAACATATTTGAATATTTCCAAGAAAAAATATGCTTAAATTCAAGTAGAAGGGAAACCAACTGATCATGTTCATGCTTATTCAAACATGTTTCCCAAATTTTATCATCTTCTCAGAGTCATTTTCATCCATTTGAACCTCAACAGTCTTAGTTATTAGCAAATTACTTTATATCAGAGAATCCATTGGTAAAGAAGAAATATTCTGTTCACCAAGTTCTCCAAAATACGCTTATGTATTTACACAATAAGTCTTCCATCATTTATGATGAAACTTAGGTAAATCCTCATAAACTCCTAAAAATTCAGCTAAGGCTTCATCTTTGGGAAGAACATCCAAGATAGGCTTTTGATTCATGCCAAGGAGGAGCAGGTTAACCAACTTCAAATGTCCACCAAAGATATGATTAACATTGAGAGGAAAAGCTGCTGATTTTTTGTAAGGATTAAACCCCAATCCATATGTATAATCATAAATTTCATTGTCCAAAGGTACCTGTATACCTTGATCATATTTACCACATCCTTTCCCATTAAATCCTAATTTCTTGAGAAGATGATAACCAAAACCATATCTATCGGCTATATCAAATGGAGTCCAAGGAGCGGTGTATGTCACAATATCATAGCAATAAGGCTTTATTGTTTGAATTATTTCTTCAATCGAGGCAACAAAAAAGTTACTTTTTAATTCCTTAGATTGCGGGGAAGGAGTAAAAAATTATTTTTCAAACTCACTTTGTTGTTTCATGAATTCCAAATCAGAGACTTTATATTCTCCAATAAAAGAAGGATTAAAATCAGATGTTCCCCAATCATCCCTAGTCAAAGAAGAAGATGGAGCTTCCATTTGTGTAATCTTAGGTGGTCGTTCAGGCTCTTTACTTGGTTGGAGAGGTTCAAAAACTTTAACATATTCCACATTTAAGCAAGGATTTGACACATGATCCCAATGTAATGTATACATCAAATTGTTATAAATTAACCTGACCTTGCGAGGAAGAGTAGAAGGAACTAAATGCATAGTATGTAACCAAGGTCTACCTAAAAGAAGATTACAATTGAGAGGTCTAGGCATAACATGAATAGGCATATTTAGAATAACCAGACCAACTTTCATAGGTAAGGTAATAGTGCCCAAAGTTCTCTTTGCAATATTGTCAAATCCACAAATAGGGACATTATCAGGTTGAATAGTTGTAAGATCAACCTTAATTTCCTTAAGCATATCCATGCTACAAACATTAAGCCCTGATCCAGATCCACCTTGCAGAGATCACACATGGAAGCAACTAACACAACAGTGAGAGAGAGAATACAAATACGTTCATATATTATCTTTAATTAATTCATACATGTTGGGTTGTAAGGTCTTCCCAGTTTAGGCCAGATATTACAATCAAGTATAGAAGTTGTCCAACATGTGAGACTCTTCCAACAATCTCTGATTTTCTATCTTCTATGTTCTATCCAAAACTGAACTCCCTAAACTCTAACCAAACAACTACATTTATACAAGAGGCTACCAGACCAAGTCAGCCTTCAGATCCACCATCAACAGAAGGAATGAGTAGATCTAGGTCCACATGCTTCCCAATGATAGATACCAACATTAAATCTGTGACTAGATATAAATGCAAGATTCAGCCTCAATAGAAATCAAAATAAACAACTTGATAAGAAAGGAACCGAGTGCCAGACAAGCAGCACTGAGTGCCAGAGAAATTCACCAAGCACAAAAGAGATAATCAACCAAAAATGAAGGAAACCAAGAAACACCGAACCAACTTAGTCAAAGAAGGAACCGAACAACATAGACAACTTCAAACATGTTTTTGGTGACACAGGATTGCCAAGGACTTGAGATGCTCCTGGAAAAGACACTTGGGGTTATTTGAAATGATTCTCTGAATCATGAAATGAGTATGATTCAAGCTGCATCCAACTCAGATTATGAAATCCATGCACTTTCTTCCATCAGTCTATTCTTCCACTTTACGAGATATTCCATATACTATTTTTCTCTTGTACTTCTACCAATTCTTCACTCCAAAATATGCTCAATTTCTTCTATCTATTTCTTAGGATAATCCATTGATACTGTCATTTCTTCATCAGGTTCATGATATTCATACAAATCAACAATGTTGAATATAGGTGATATATCCATATCATCAGGTAACTCAATCTCATATGCATTTCCACTGTCAAATTTCCTCAGTATCTTGCAAGGGCCAAACTTCTTCATTTTTAGCTTCCCATATATTCCAACAGGAAATCGACCTTTCTACAAATGAACCATTACTTCATCACTGACTATAAAATTCTTATGTTTCCTTGATCTATCAGCTCTGTCTTTGTATTTCCAATTACGTACTTCCAACTTATGTTTCACGTATTCATGCAATGTCTTCATGTACTCAGATAACTTTACTCCTTTAGAACTTCTCTTTCTTTCATGAGCAATATCCTTCAAATCTGATATACCTCTCGGTTGCATGCCATTTACAATATCAAAAGGTGTTTTCCCAGTACTCCTATTCACTAAATTATTGTATACAAACTCGGCTTGTGCCAACAAAGAATCCCAATTACTTGGTGTGTCTCCAACTAAACATCTCAAAATATTTCCCAAACTTCTATTCACAACTTCTGTTTGTCCATCAGTTTGTGGGTGAAATGTAGAAATATATTTTAACTTAGTGCCAAAATTTCTCCAAAGGGTCTTCCAAAGTATCCAAGAAATTTACTATCTCAGTTAGAGAGAATACTCCTCGGTAAACCATGCAATCTAACAATTTTCTTAAAGAAAAGATCTACTATATGTACTGCATCTAATGTCTTTCTACAAGGTATAAAATGTGCCATTTTAGAAAATCTATCCACAACAACAAATATAGAATCATTAACTCTTATTGTTTTCGATAAGCCAAGAACAAAATCCATACTCATGTCAGTCCAAGGTTTCTTAGGAATAGAAATTAGTGTATACAATCTAGTATTCTAACTTACTCCTTTTGCAACTTGACAAATTCCACAACTTTTCACAAATTTTTGAACATCTTTATACAACTGTGGCCAAAAGTATTTCTCCTTAAGAAAATTCAATGTCTTATCAACACCAAAATGTCTAACCAAAACACTACCATGTTTCCCCTTTATCAAATTAGTTCTCATTTAGTACTTGGTTGATCTTGAATAGGTGCTCTACACTTTCTCCATGGCTTAGAAAAATTAGGATCAAATTCATAAGAATCTCTCATGTCATCAAAGCCAAGAACTTCAATTTTCATCTCGGTCATCAAAGATCTTCTTCTACTCAATGCATCAACAACTTGGTTAGTGACTCCACTCTTATGCTTTATCACAAATGTATAACTCTACAAATACTCAATCCATTTCATATGTCTCTAATTCAACTTATTCTGAATACCCAAATACTATAAAGCCTTATGATCAATATACAACACAAATTCAATCAGTATCAAATAATGTCTCCATTTTTTAATTCTTAAACAATAGCATATAATTCTTGATCATACATAGAATATTTCCTTTTTGCATCATTCAAATTTTCTCTTAAGAAAGCAACAGGTTTACCTTCTTGACTCAACACACATCCAATTGCACTTCCACTTGCATCACATTCCACTTCAAATACCTTATTGAAATTAGGTAATGCCAAAATAGGTAATTTAACAACCTTTTGCTTCAGAGTCTCAAAATTTTTATCAACTCCATGTGTCCACTTGGATTCTCTTGTATCTCCTCTCATAATCTCAGTCATAGCATTACGTATTAAACTGAAATTCTAAATGAACTTTTGGTAAAAACTTGCCAAACCATGAAATGATCTTACCTCACTAGCATTCTCAAGTGTAGGCCAATTCAAAATAGCCTCAACCTTTTTAGGATCCATTTTTAAACCATCAGCTGAATTCACAAATCCCAAATACACAATCTCCTCTTTCATGAATGAACACTTTTAATTCAGATTTATCAGCAAATTTTCTTATTTCAACCTCTGCAATACTTGTTTAACATGCAACAAATATTCTTCTCTGGTCTTACTGAATATCAAAATATCATCAACATATACAATCACAAAATTACACAAGAATTTCTTCAAAACTTCATTCATTAATCTCATAAAAGTACTTGGTGCATTAGTTAAACCAAAAGGAATAACCAACCACTCATACAAACCTTCTTTTGTCTTAAAAGCAGTCTTCCATTCATCAACTTCTCTGATTTTGATTTGATGATACCCACTTTTCAAATCAATTTTGGTAAAATACTTTGCTCCAGTTAAAATTTCCATTATGTCATCCATTCTTGGTTATTTCTTTGGAATTAGTACACATTCACCATTATCCATTCTTCTTATGTGCCAATACAACAAGTACTGCACAAGGACTCAAAATTTCTCTGATCAAACCTTTCTGCAACAATTCTTGAATCTTTCAATTCAATTCCTGATTCTCGATAGGTGTCAACCGATGTGGTGCCTTGTTCGGTAAACTAGCTCTAGGGATTAGATCCATGCAATGATCAATGCTTCTCTTTGGTGGCAAACCATTAGGTACATTATTAGAAATGATTTCATTGTACTCAGTGAGTAACTTATCAATCTCCTTAGGGACATTGTCCTCTATTTTCTTACTCGGTTTGTTAGGAATCAAAACAACACATACATCATTCTTCTTTAAATCATTAACAAACTTTCTTCCTTCCAGTAAGAAAAATTTCACAGATGTGCAAACATTACTAATAGTTTCTTCCATCAAAGGTAACAAGATTTGTCTTCTTCCATCAAGCCAAATAGTATATTTATGTAATCTCCCATCATATATAGCATGTCTATCATATTTCCAAGGACTACCCAACAAAATATGACAACAATCCATAGGCATGATATCACATAACACATTATCATAGTACTTCCCAATTTTCAAATTCACATAACATTGTTCACTTACCAAGAGTGTATGCTCATCTTTGATCCATGAAATTTGATAGGGCTTCAGATGTTCCAACCTTTTCAACTGCAACTTTGTGACCATTTCCTCAGATGCAAAATTCTTCAAGCTACCACTCCCAATGATTAACTTCTAAACTTTATCAGAAACTCTACATCTGGTCTTGAACAAATTTTTCCTTACCAAATCTTCCTTATTAATTTCTCTCCAAAGTGTTCTCCTTACCATCAAGTTACTTTCCTTCTTAGGTTCATTTGGTGACTCCTCTTGCACTAAAGAATTTCTACTATTACTGACCTTCTTACTTGCATGTGTACACTTAAATGATCTATGTCCTTCTTCACCAAAATTATAACAAGTTCCTCAAAAACCACCTCTGTTATAACCACCTCAGTAGTTACTGCCTCTGCCTCTAGATGAACTTTCACCTTTCCACTCGGTCTTGCCTTTATCCAAAGTTGTCTTTCTAGGTTCAAATATACTATTTTCACCATAAGATCTATCTCTTCTTCTATGGAATCTACCACCTCTACCTCTTTGTGTTTTCTCATGTTTCTTGTTCAATTTCTCCTCAGCTTTCAATGCAAATTCATAAGCCTCTTCAATGTTCTCCAATTTGACCAAACTGATTTCTTCTTGGATGGAAACTCTCAAACCATTCAAGTATCTAGCAATTCTTTCTACATCATCTTCATCATGTCCAGATCTGATATCTAATCTATAGAATTCGTCAGTATATTATTTTACCGAGCTATCTTTTTGCCTCAATGTTTTCACTCACATAACTAGGTTAATTTGATAATCACAAGGTAAGAACTTACCTTTCAATTTATTCACCATTTTATTCCATACCTTGATTTTTTCTTTTCCTTTCCTCTTTTTGTCCAACTATACATGTTCCCACCACAAGGATGCATGACTCTTCAATTTTGTGCTTGCAATTTTCACCTTCTTTTCCTCAGGTAAATTTTCATATTCAAAGTACTTTTCCATCTCAGTGATCCAGTCCACCAATTCATCAAAATCCAATTTTCCACTATACTCAGGAGGATTAAAGTGTGGTGTAGATTTCATATTTTTCAAAGCCTTCAATAATATTTCCTCACCTCGATCCATCACTGGTGTAGGTTCTACATCAACTTGTTCTTCCTTAATTTTATCATCACTAACATCTTCAAGATCTCTTCCTCTTCTCTGGGTTATTTCAATAGCTTCTAATCTAGCAGCAAGTTGTCTTAACATGTCTTCTGATCCTAGATCCGCATCTCACCTCCCACGAACTATCTTGAAACCCTCTGTAATTGCAGGCCATATCATAATCTGCTACCCCACAATAATTAAACTAGGGTTTGACAAGAAGGAACCCTCAAACCTAGATCCAAACCTCACTTCACTCTAATGCCACCTGACACAAACGCAGATGGGGAGAGGGGCCAAAGGTACACCCTAACCAGATCCACCTTGCAGAGATCACACACAGAAGCAACTAACACAATAGTGAGAGAGAGAATGCAGATAATTTCATATATTATCTTCAATTGATTCATACATATTGGGCTGTAAGTCCTTCCTAGTTTAGACCAAATATCACAATCAAGTACAAAATTCCTCCAACATGTGAGGCTCTACCAAAAATCTCTGATTTTCTATCTTCTATGTTCTATCCAAAATTGAACTCCCTAAACTCTAACAAAAAAACTACATTTATACAAGAGGCTACTGAACCAACTCGGCCTTCAAATCCACCATCAACAGAAGGAATGACTAGATCTAGGTCCACATGCTTCGCAATGATAGATACCAACATTAAATCTACAACTAGATATAAATGCAAGAGTCAGCCTCAATAGAAATCAAAACAAACAACTCGGTAAGAAAGGAAACTAAGCGCCAGATAAGCATCACCGAGCACCAAAGAGATAATTGACCAACACTGGTAAATGAAGGAAACTGAGCAACACCGAACCAACTTAGTCAAAGAAGGAATCAAACAACATAGAAAACTTCAAACATGTTTTTGGTGACATAGGATTGCCAAGGACCTGAGATGATTCTACATTAGTTGAATAGTTATACGATTAGCCTTAATTGCATTAAGCATATCCATGCTAGAAACATTAAGCCCAGATCCATTGTCAATTAATGTTCTAGGAATGATACTCTAATTAATAGAAACAACAACCATAAGAGAATCATATTGATTCTACACCTCAATAGAAGGTAAATCATCATCGGGAAACACAATAGTAGGTACAGAAGGCATAGTATACATGCAATCCAAAAAGGAATTAATGTTCTCTTGGTTAGGAGGAAAAGCATGAAGAGTAGATAAAGCCTTTTGTAATGCTTCATGATATTTCGGGGGAAGTTTGAAGAAATTCCCATAAAGATATCTTAGTAGGAGTAGCACGTAATTGTTCTACTAAGTCATACTCCTTTAAGGAAGATGGAAACCTAGGAACTTGAGGAAGCATAGGTTGGGAAGGAGGTAAAGAAAATGAAAGAGTAGGCTTTGGGTTATTCTATGTGTGATAATCATGTGCAATGGAATCCATGTTATCAAATAAATCCAAATGATCTCTAGGTCTACCCTTAATTGTTATTCAAGGACATTGTTTTACCATCAACAAAGTTTTAGGATGTCATTCTAGGTGTATCAATGTTGCAAATAGTGGAACATGAAGGTAACCATGCACACATCCTATGGTAAAGGTCAATTGAAGAGGTTATGGAGGAGGGGAAAATAGGAATAGGATCAATTGATATCGCATTTGAACAATTTTCATCCTCACTTCCATGCACCTCATTAAGGGATCTATCCTCTTTTTCAATAAAAACCTCTTCAAAGTATTCAAAACAAAAATCATACATGTTGAACACAAAGTAGTACTACAATCATGAAAAATATAAATGTTTTTGTATTTTTAAAGAAATTTTACAATTTTTTTGTTTATTTTTTAAATAGAAATGCAAGAGCATAAAAGAAATCTAATTTTATATGCATGTAAGATCTAACATAAAATGCAAATCTAACACCAAAATGAAAGAGTTGTCGTAAACAAGTTCACCAAAATGTAATGTGGAAAATATGGATGGAATAGGTGAGGTTTAAAATAATGGACATAATAGAGGCCCTAAACCAATATTTACCACAAAACATATAAATTCAATGATAAGTAAAATAGATCTGGAAATGCTTGTAAGTAAAATGAAATAAAGTACATACCTCATAACATAGTTGATCTAAAGATACCCATTTTCTGGTGTCCTTACTGAGTTTCTAGAAATTCTACAACCAAATCTAGAATAGGAACACAAAGACAAAGAAAACCTAGAAATCTTTTCCTTTTTTGAGTCAAGTCGACCTTGACCCAAATGAAGGTCGATCTTGACCCCTTTATGTCGACCTTGACCTGCACTACTCTGATGGAAATTTTGTTCGCGGATCATGGAAGTTTTTTGAAAAGGGTATCCAGATCTGCTCTACAACTCCCAAAATAGCGATTGTAGATATCTGAAAATGGTGTTTTGGGGTGGCTATATAGGGTTTTACCTTAGTCAAACCCCCATTTTGGTAATCTCCACCTCCATGAATAACTGAATGTAATAGAATATGTGTGTGTGTTGCTTGTAGAAAGAGCTTTGAATGTTAAATGCCAAGATCTAATCCTCTAGATTGAAACCCTAGCATGAATTGAAATGAGAGATAAATGCATAGATTTAAATATGATTAAGAAAGCATACCAAGCCCCCAAGGCTAAAGTACTCCTACCAAACTCACAATCCATAATTGTTATCCCATGATTGTATCTTTTGAATGCTTGAATGTTGAAAATGATGGATCAAGGAAGAAGGAATCTTTCTTTCTCCAAATCAATGTACAAAATAGCTTGTCCACAAAATGCTTGCTTGCATCAAGCCATCATCAATATATCTTGTTCTTCTATATCATCCTCTTGAAATCTTTCATCATCATCTCCTCATCATCAATTTTAGCTCATCTTGCTTGTTGCTTGAAGTCGCTTGAGATTTAAAGGCAAGGCTCCTTGAGCAATGTAAGGGCCCCTAATTCAGAATTCACCTTGAATTATGGTCCAATCACAATAGCCAACTGAGGGAAAAATAATAAATGAATTTTGAATTAAAATCCTTCCACATTTGTATTCGGAGGCCTGCTTTTAATTTTAGGACCCGCTATGATCAAAATTTGAAAAGGGGGACCAAAACCCAACAAGGGTCAAGGTCGACCTCGACCCTAACCCAAAGTTTTAGGCCTAGTCAACATTCAAAACAAGGAAGTTTCAGGGTCGGCCATAGACTTTGAATAATGGAAAAACAAGACAAATTGCCAGAAAAGGGCACAAAGGCCTAGGAGAGATGAGATGAAGGCTAGGAGGACCAATACCTAGGTCCCACCTAGAAAATAGAGCCAAAAAGAAGGAAATCAAGGAGAATCCTTGGGATCCTAACCCTAATTTTACCTAGAAATGAAGAATCAAGTGTAAATGCATCCTAAATGAAAATATATCATGAAAATAAACTAAATGAGGGTGCAAAACCTACCAAAATAGAAGTTCTTCCATTTTAAGACAATATAGGACTATTTTGACATCTTAAGGAAAAGAGGAACAATGATAAAGCACCATTAACACCAATGAGGTATCCCATAAGTAACACCTAGTCTAATAAAGATCAGTCACAACTCCTATGAGGTAAAGGAAGGAATGAATACAAAAATATATCATGAAAAAATGGAAAAGGGATACTTTTTAATGATGCTAGAAAGAGAATGAAGCAATTTTGAACAAAATAGAATCATTGACTTGAAGAAGGGGAAATAGAACAAGAATTTATACCTTCCCCATTGCTAGGTAAAGTGATTTTTGATGAAGGATAATATAATTTTAGTGCCCAAGTAAGGGATTCATTTATTTGGACCCACAATTATTTAAAAACAAGACGTTATGATCAAGGATACACACCTCTTGCATAAGAGAGAATACATAACCAAAAAACAAAATTCCATGCAATAAAAGACATCACATGATAAATAAATTCTTAGGAATGAATGCTAAAGTTTTTGGTAGCCATTCTGTAGCAGTTGTTGTTGCATTCATGACTATGGTTGTCATTGATGTCAACACAGTAATTTACCGAAGACTTGCAGAGAAGCAGATAGAGTTTGGATTAGCGCACATGGGTTATTATAGTTGGAGCTATGTGACATTGAGGATATACTCTTTGATATGTCATATATCTATGGTTAAGAGCATAGATAGTAATTCATTGATTCATGGAAGTTATGATCATTTTGGTGGAACTAGTATTCAGGTAGTGTTCCTGAGTAGCAGTTTGTGGAAATCAGATGATATCTCATAATCCAGATGGAATCTAGTTTTGCAAATTTAAAAGGAAGTTGGAGACACATTGATAGTGATGTGGATGATAGCCTAGAATTTGAGGTTGCATGAGTGAAGATTTATTGTATTTGGAAGCTGACAGTTTTGTTTAATTTTGGTGTAGCCTGTGGAAACTTTTATTTTGTAATTGTATGCCGACTCATTTGTAATTATTTGAGTGTGGTATAAAGGAAGGAATGTATTTCCTTGTTTTAATGTAGTAGTAGAATGAATTCATAATGTGAAAGTGTGTAATTATGATATGGTAGTAGCGGTTGTGATGCTGTACGCATGAAGTGAAGAAAAGAGCTAAGTATGCAAGAGAATTTGTGAAGGAAGACATGTGAAGTACAGAGATCTAAAATTGAGATCTGATGTAATAGTGAGTGTGGTTTGGCATAGTCTAAGAAGAGGTAACCTATTATTCTATTGAGTAATGCAAAGATTATTTGGACAGTATGTTCAGTGATCTTACCCTGAAGCTATTTGGGCAGTGGGTCCTTCTGTCTTCGATAACTCTTAACCGGGTTAGAATCTTTTAATAGGGATTTAAAATCTCCTAACATGGATTCATATGTACTGAATGTATTTGATAACACTCCTAATAGAGTCCATCCTCTCACAAGGAATATTCATATTAGTGTATCTTTTGTGGGCATCATTCCCACTGGGGTTTACTCTTTGATCAAGAGGCTCCCTAGTCAACATATCTTGTGTCATTGTGTTATTGTGTATGAATATATTTCTATGGTTGGTAATTATATTGCTTATATGGTTTAATGCTATTGAAGATGATAAAAGTTATAATTATCTGATAACTAATTCACCCCCCCCCTTCTCAGTTATCTTGGTGGACTTTACTTTCTAACAATTGGTATCAAAGCGGCAGGTCCTTGAAAAAAGTTTAACAGCTTAAGGAGATCCATGTAAAATTTTAGGAAAGAAAGCCCTAAGTTTGATGGAGTAAATTTTGACAGCTGGAAAGAAAAGATGAAGACACACCTATTATTTTTAGGACTAGGTTATTGGTTGATTACAAAGAATAAAAAGACTATCATTGAAGAGGATAATCTTGAAACATGTACTACGGAAGAGAGAGATCTATTCATGTGTAACATACTTGCAAGAGAAGCACTTTTGACATCACTTTCAGAGAATGCATATAGTTAGGTAAAATATTTGAAAAAATCTCATGAAATTTGGAATCCTTTACACTCTACTTTTGAAGGTGATGAACATGGAAAAAGAGTTAGATTACATAATTGGATATGTGCATTTGAAGATATAAGAATGTTGGAAGATGAATCTGTTAGAAGTTATATTGGTAGAATGTCAGAGATCATTTCAGGTATAAAATCTTGTGGAGGAACAAAGATAGAGAATGAAGTGATATGGAAAATTCTGAGGACATTGACTCTTGTATTTAAGCAGACAACATAGATGATTGAACAAGTGATACCTTGTACAATAGACTTTACAAGAGAGACTCTTCTTGGAAGATTGGAAGTAGCAGAAATGAACCTGAGATTATCAGGAGACTTACCTAGAATGGAGATAGCATTCAGTGCTCTTAGTGTTCACCCTACTTTGTCAAGAAGCATCAGTATGAGCAGAGATTATGCTAGAAGCAGCAGATCTAGAAATGAAGAAGACAAGAAGATTGAAGAAGGTATTGCCTTTCTTGTGAAAAGAGAATGAGATGGTATGAAAATTTTTAAATGTTGGACTTGTCAAGAATATGGTCATTTTGCATCTAAATGTCCTAAGAGAGTTAAAAAGTACAGAAGCAATTTCAAACCTAGAAGATCTAAGGAATGTTATTATGCTAATGATGAAGATCTTGAAGCTAGTATAGAAAGAACTTTAAGTGAAAGTGATACTGAAAATAATGATGACATAGGATTTGTAGCAATTAAAGAAGAAAATCCTAAAACTGATGTTAAGGAAGAAAAAGCCTTAGTTTCTCAAGTTGAAAAGAAAGCTTATTGGATTATAGATAGTGGTTGTTCACATTATATGACTGGAGACATGAAAAAGTTCATAAAGTTGAATGAATATGATGGAAGAGTTGTTAGAGTTGGAAACAATGCACCTTGTTTGATTAAAGGTATAGGATCTATTACTCTTGATGGAAAGACTAATACCGATGATGTTTATTTTGTGGATGGATTGAAACATAATCTTTTGAGTGTTGGATAGTTAGTTGATAAGGGATATCAAGTTTGGTTTACTAAGAAAACTTATGTGATAAGGGATAAAGATGGAAATCTAATTGGAACTGGATCTAGAACCAGAGGTAATGTATTTCAGTTGAATCCTACTGAGATGACATGTTTGATTACAAAAATTGATGACAGTTGGTTATGGCATAGAAGGTTTTGTCATATAAAATTTGATAACATTGTGAAAGTAAGTACTACACTTGCAGTAAGAGATTTACCTAAAATTATGAAGCCTACTAACATGATTTGCAAAGAATGTGTAATGGCTAAACAGAAGAGAAGTTCTTTTCCTAGTAAGACGTTTACATCTATAGAGAAGCTGGAGATTGTTCATTAAGATTTGAGTGGTCCTACCAAGACTAGAGGATTCTATGGAGAAAGGTATTTTATAATTCTTGTTGATGATTTTACAAGAATGATGTGGATTGCATTTCTTAAAGAAAAATATAAAGCATTTGATAAGTTTAAGATTGTTAAGAATAAAGTTGAGAATGAATCTAGAATGAAGATTAAATGTTTAAGATCTAATAGAGGTGGAGAATTTACTTCTAGAGAGTTTAACAAATTTTGTGAAGAAAATGACATTAAAAGACAGTATTCAGCCCCTAGAACACCTGAACAAAATGGCATTACAGAAAGAAGGAACAGATCACTGACTAAAGCAGCAAGAGCTATGTTGTTTGAAAATAATTTGGCAAAGATATTCTGGAGAGAAGCAGTGAACACATCAGTGTATACAATGAACAAAGTACAAATCAAAGCAGACACATACAAGACACCTTATGAATTATAGTTTGGACATGCACCCTCAGTTAATTATTTTGGAATTTTTGAAAGAAAATGTTATATAAAGAGAGATGATGATATAGGAAAGTTTGCTCCTAGAAGTGATGAAGGTATATTTCTTGGATATTCTTTGAAAAGAAAAGCATATAGATGTTTCAATAAAAAAACTAAGAATATTGTTGAAAGCACAAATGTTAAAGTTGATGAAAAGTTCAAAATTCAGGAAAGAATGCTTGATTATGAATCTAATGAAGAAACTCATCCTAAGCCTAACACTGGAACTACTAAATTGTTTTATGAAACTGATAGTGACTTGTTGAATGAAAGCCACAGTGAAGTTATTGAAGAATCTATATCTGAAGAGAGATCTGAGATAGTGACACCTAGCAAGAGTTTATTAAGGAATCATCCTTTTGAACAGATTATTGAGAGCATCAAAAGAGGATTTCTTACTTGAAATAAGGCACAAGATTAGTTATGTTTGACTTCTCAAATTAAACCTAAGACTACTAATGAAGCTTGTGAAGATGAAAGTTGGACTAATGCTATGAAAGAAGAGCTAGATCATATTGAAAAGAATAAGACATGGGAATTGGTCCCTAGACCTAAAGACAAGAATTTTATTGGAACTAAATGGGTATTTAGAAATAAGATGAATGAACAAGGAGTAGTAAGAAACAAAGCAAGATTGGTATGTAAGGGTTACTCACAACAACAAGGAATTGACTATGAAGAAACCTTTGCACTTGTTGCAAGAATTGAAGTAGTAAGAATGTTTTTGGCATATGCAGCTTACAAGAAATTCAAAGTGTATCAGATGGATGTGAAGTCAGCATTTCTAAATGGAGAATTGGAAGAAGAACTCTACATTGAGTAGCTTGAAGGTTTTCCTTTAACTCAAGAAGGAGACATGGTATGTAAATTGAAGAAAGCTTTATATGGACTTAAACAAGGACCTAGAACTTGGTATGCAAGACTGGATAAGTATTTGTTAAAGTTGGGATTTATAAAAGGAATAGCTAATAGCAATCTGTACACAAAAGAAATTGAAAATGGTTTGTTAGTTATAGTAACCTTTGTTGATGGCATTATCTTTGAAGATGAAGATGAATCTAGTGACAAATTTGCTAATGAAATGAAGACTAAATTTGAAATGAGTATGATTGGTGAAATAAAATACTTTTTGGGATTACATATAACACAAAAAAATGGTGGTATCTTTGTAAGTTAGACAAAGTACTTGAATGACTTGTTGAAAAGATTTGGAATGGAGGATTGTAAGCTAGTTGGAACACCTATGGTGACTAGACATAAGTTATCTAGCACAGATGAGACTCCCGCAGTAGAACAAAAGAAATACAGATCTATGATTAGAGGATTGCAGTATTTGACTCATACAAGACCTAATATAGCACATTCAGTTGGAATTGTCGCAAGATTTCAAGCTGAACCTAGAGAATCACATTATGCAGTAGTAAAGAGGATACTGAGATATTTAAGAGGCACAATGGACTATGGATTATGGTATGAAAAATCTGATGATTTTACCCTATGTGCATATACAGATACTAAATGGGGAGGAAGTGTTGATGATAAGAAAAGCACCAGTGGTGGAGCAATTTTCCTTGGAGAAAGATTAGTTTCTTGGCTAAGCAAGAAGCAGAATTGTATCTCACAAAGCACACCAGAAGCAGAATATGTAGCAGCAGCAAACAATTGTAACTAGATAATTTGGATGAAGCAGATGCTGAAGGATATTGGTATAAAATTTTTTGAACCTATTGTTATACATTGTGATAACACTAGTACAGTATGTCTAAGAATCCTATATTACATTCTCATACAAAGCATATAGAGATTAAGTATCATGTTGTAAGAGAGAAAGTTGCTGAAAAGAAGTCAGACTTACATGCATAAGTACAAAGGAGTAGATAGCAGATATATTCACAAAGCCTTTGCCTAAGGATACATTTGAGTATCTGAGAGATATGGTTGGGGTTATGCCCCAACCTAATTTTGAGAAGTGATGCAGTTGGTTGCATCTATCGAGTGGTATATGAGCCGTATCTTTCTTCTAGACTGGATGTCGGTACTTCCTCTATGGGGGAGTATGTGTGTCTGAGCTGAGTCATGAGGACTCTAATAAATGTATTTTTCTAAAAAGTGTCTTTTGACATTGAGTTGTTGTTCAATTAGTGATGGAATTTCTATCATTGATTTCAATGGGGGAGAAGTATGCATGGAAAATAATCTAAGACATCTGTTGGAGAAAACTGAATAGGATAATGAAGCAAGATTTGATTGATGAAGAGGATTTGAATAAGCAGTGTTGTAGTATTGGATTTTTGGAACATTAGATATTTTTCATCTATGTTGCCATCAATGCCAATGGGGTAGATTGTTAGGAATGAATGCTAAATTTTTTGGCAGTTGTTGTTGCATTCATGACTATGATTGTCATTGATGTCAACATAATGATTTACCAAAGACTTGCAGAGAAGAAGACAAAGTTTGGATTAGCGCATGTGGGTTATTGCAGTTGGAGCTATGTGATGTTGAGGATATAATCTTTGATATATCATATATCTATGGTTAAGAGCATAGACAGTAATTCATTGATTCATGGAAGTTATGATCATTTTGGTGGAAGCAGTATTCAAGCAATGTTCTTGAGTAGCGGTTTGTGGAAATCGGATGATATCTCCTCATTAGGATGGAATCTAGTTTTGCATAGTTAAAGGGAAGTTGGAGACACATTGATAGTGACATGGATGATAGTGTAGACTTTGAGGTCACATGAGTGAAGATTTATTGTATTTGGAAGCTGACAGTTTTGTGTAATTTTGGTGTAGTGTGTGGAAACTTTTATTTTGTAATTGTATGCCGACTCATTTGTAATTATTTGAGTATGGTATAAAGGAAGGAATGTATTTTCTTGTTGTAATGTAGTAGTAGAATGAATTTTTAATGTGAAAGTGTGTAATTATGATATGGTAGCAGCGGTTGTGATGCTATATGCATGAAGTGAAGAAAAGAGCTAAGTATGAAAGCGAATTTGTGAAGGAAGACATGTGAAGTACAGAGATCTGAAATTGAGATCTGATGTAACAGTGAGTGTGGTTTGGCATAGTCTAAGAAGAGGTAACATATTATTCTATTGAGTAATGCAAAGATTATTTGGATAGTGTGTTCATTGATCTTACCCTGAAGCTGTTTGGGCAGTGGGTCCTTTTGTCTTCCATAACTCTTAATCGGGTTAGAATCTTTCAATAGGGATTTAAAATCTCCTAACAAGGATTCATATGTACTAGAATGTATTTCATAAGACTCCTAATAGAGTTCATCCTCTGACAAGGAATATTCATATTAGTGCATCTTTTGTGGGCATCATTCCCACCGGGGTTTATTCTTTGATCAAGAGGTTCCCTAGTCAACATATCTTGTGTCATTATGTTATTGTGTATGAATATCTTTCTATGGTTGGTAATTATATTGTTTATATGGTTTAATGCTTCTGAAGATTATAAAAGTTATAATTATCTGATTACTGATTCACACCCCCCCCCTCAGTTATCTTGGTGGACTTTACTTTCTAACATAAATACCTTTAAAGCAAGGGAAAAGTGGATCCTTATAAAGGATGAGAAATTGAAAAATTACCCTTTCTCCCCAAGTGTAGAGACAAGAGTGAGAATGATGACTATTATGTTTCTCACAAAGTATGATCATACCTAAAACTATACCACCATGAATGACAATGAGTTCCCAATGGGGAGACTAAAAATACACACACACACACACATATCAGTGATTTGTCTTTGTGGGGAAATGTTCATTGTGGTTTTTCCTAGTTTGGATTTTTCCCATACAAAATTTTTGGTTTTTTTTCTTTGCTATTTCAATCTATCATTTTCTTTCTAAGTTGTTTGGTGAATAACTTTGATAGTTAACTATTGAAGTATGATTTTGGATTATTGTTGATGTGTTCCCCCTCTCAACATTTGACACATGTTTAATAGTTTAGGATGTGTGCAACAAAGCAATAAGTCTCATTAGAAAATGACATCACACTTGCCTCTTCAAGGGTTTGGTTTTTAACCTCCTACTTTGTCTACTTCCCTTTCCTTATCATCTAAAAGTTCTTTTTTCCTAACCTTCTGTGTTAAGTTTATTGATCAACCAAAATTAAAGAAGAATCATAGTCAAAACCTTGTGAATCTTCAATTTTGCATGTATCATCAATATCATGACCACTCTAATAATAAATGTCAATATTTGTATTATAAAATTCATAAAATCATTGATTATCACATCATCCACATAACATATCCTAATGAGTTGATTTTCAACCATGATTACTTTGAATAAAATTTAAGTTCCTATTATAGTTCTCCACACTATGTGACATATTTAGTCTCCCCATTGGGAACTCATTGTCATTCATGGTAGTATAGTTTCAGCTGTGATCATACTTTGTGAGAAACATAATAGTCATCATTCTTACTCTTGTCTCTACACGTGGGGAGCAAGGTTAATTTTTAAATGTCTCATCCTTTATAAGGATCCACTTTTTCCTTGCTTTAGTGGTATTTATTTATCATGTGATGTCTTTTTATTGCATGGAATTTTTGTTTTTGGTTATGTATTCTCTCTTATGCAAGAGGTGTGTATCCCTGATCATAACCTCTTGTTTTTTTACAATTGTGTGTCCAAATAAATGAATCCCTTACTTGGATACTAAAAGTATATCATACTTAATCAAGAATTCATTTACCTAGAAATGGGGAAGGTGTAAATTCTTGTTCTCTTTCCCCTTCTTCAAGTCAATGATGTTATTTTGCTTGAAATCTCTTCATTCTCTTTCTAGCATGATGTAGGACATGCCTGGAGGATCCAAGAATGGATAGTCCAATTCTACACTAAAAATAACAACAACAAAAACCATAGTTGAATACAACAATATAATGCTTCAAATAGAATTTCATTCAACATGCCCGACTGTAAGGCCTTCCAGGTTAGGGCCAAATACAATCACTTACAATAATATTTCTACAATCTCCTAGCTAGTCCAGCTATGAAGCACATCAACAACTGATGGAAACACTAAGGTAGATCTAAACTTGAGCTCGCAATCCACCAAGCAATCTCCTTGTCTCCAAGCATGCAAACTACTAGCTCTTCTATTACAATATCAGATAGACAATCTAATCTTCTAGCTCTCATAGGATCCAACTATTATCCTTCACAAACTACTTCCACTGACTAACTTCCAATTCCAATGCCCCCTAAAAAACTACCCAAACACTCCTTAAATGCATTTCTTCAACCATAAGTTGGTTGGAAGAAATAATTAACTCCTAAGCCATGTCGGCTTCTACTACAAACAAATACTAAATGCAACAACAATTGGCTCTTAAATAGACTTAAAAATAATTAATTCTCCATGTCAGCCTCAATATTGACATAGGATAACACAACACAAGTTACCAACATTAAATACACCAAGTCAACCAACCAAAACTCCAAGAACTCTAGTCGGTAAACTAGAACTACCAAGCACCAGTAAAACAACCAAGCACACTAGGCATCACTAAGAAAGTACATCGACTGAGTACCACAGGCATCACCAAGAAAGTACATTAACTAAGTACCATAGGCATCACTGAGTACAAGTTCCACTAAGCACCAAAGGTTTTACTGAATTCCTTCATGCAGTGACTGAGCCCCTTCAACAACTGAGATCCTCGGTTAAAGCTGCAACCAAGCAACATAGAACCGATTTAACACACCACCATGCAGATTTGTTGAATACCCAAGAATGCCACTACATCAGACACCCCAAGTTCAAAAAGATGTTCTCATAGGCTGGAAGAACATTTTCCAGGATTCAGCACATAAACCCCGAACTGGTTCTTCACATACAAGTCCTTCAAGTCTTCACCTTGCATACTCTTCCACTTCTGCCTCCTCTATCTTTTCAAGTCTTTTCTTGAAAACACATAAGTCTATTCTCCATACTAATCAATCCTTTCAAAAAATTTCAACTCATCTCAGATACCAAAGCTCAGGTTTCTCTTACGGTGTGTTGTATCTAGCAAATGCATTAGAGAAAACTTCTGGTCATTATTCTCAACAGTAAATACATTCTTGACATAGTCATACATAGCTTTGCAAACAAACTGCCAAGGTCTATCAATCAATATGTGAAAACTACTCATATCCACAATATCAAACAACACTTGATCCTTATACTGGCCAATCTGAAAATCCACAAGACATTGCTCCCTCACTTCCAGAGAATGAACATCTTGCAACCAGCCAATCTTATGAGCATAAGGATGTCTTACTCTCTTCAAACCAAGTTTCTGAACCATCTCCTCAGCTACAATGTTATCATTACTACCACTATCGACAATCACATTACAAAGTTTACCTCCTGACTTGCACCGAATTCTAAACAAATTACTCCTCTGACAAGGTTCCACCTTTGCACTAATCAATGTTCTTCGAACCACCAAGTTCTCTGATTCAGGTTCATTTAGAATGTTCTCATTCACCACAACATTCCTACTACTACCGAGCTTCTTATTCTAACATTCAAAAGATTGGTGTCCTTCTTCACCACAATTATAAAAAGTGCCCTTAAAGATAACCCAACCTATCTTCCTTTTTGGCTCCATAGGTTTTAGTTCATCTTCAGCAGTCAGTTTATCCTTCATCGAGTGATCAAGCTTCTCCTTCCCTCGGGAATTACTATGTTGTCTCCTTTTCAACTTATCTTCTACCTTCAGAGCATACTAATAAGCATCCTCAACCAAATCAATCTTCAGCATACCAAGCTCATCCTAAATATTGAATCTCAAACTATTCACATATCGAGCTACCTTTTCTTCACCAAGTTCTATGTGTCTAGATTGAATAGTCAACTTATAGAAATCCTTGGTATATTCTTCTACAGTCAAATATTTTTTCTTTAGATTATACAACTTCTTAAACAAGTCAATCTCATAGTTGTCAGGTATGAACTCAGCTTTCAATTTAGTCACCATCAACATCCACCAATTGATCTTTATTTCACCTTCATCTTCTCTATCTCTTTGCAATTCTTTCCACAAAAGAGAAGCATGTCCTTTCAAATTAGTCTATACCAATCTTACTCTAAGAGGATCTTCAATTTATTCAAGCTTAAAGAAATCTTCTAATTCACCAATCCAATCAATCAAAGCCTTAGGTCTCAAAGTATCAGAGAAAGTAGAAACTGCACTAGAGTATAATGATCCTTGTTAGAAGATCTTACAACCCTGTTAGGAATTTATCTTTACAATGCATGAAGTATAGTGCCCTGGTCAAAGGTTGGAACCTGTTATGAGTCTTTTATAAATAACCCTGTTAGGGGTGAGGACACACTATCTGGGAGCACACTTCTCAAATGGTGAAGGTTGCAACCTTCTGCACAATAGATACAGACTATATCTAGATCTTGGTGAGCTCAGAAATAGACCTGTTGCCTTGATCAGTTCCAATGTATAGCATATACTCTCTGCTTCTTCACATAGATATTTACTAGCCCAATACTTCACACTTACTACTCTTCTCTTTTCTTCAGTTCATTTTATTGCTCCTTGTAAGAGATCACAACTGACCGGCTATAAGTAGTCTTCTCTTGTTGGATATTTTCCAGCAAGTCAGTGTTGACTGTATGTTTCTCATTGATGACAACATATGGTAAGTAGCATGCATTTTAGTTTTATGTAGAGAGCCTTCAACATATATTTAATGGATATGTTATCAACATGCTATCATAGATGCAGAGGTTGATTCTAAGTATAGTCAGTTGTGTAGTTGTTTGTTGTAGTAGTGTCACTGAGAGTGTTACAAGAAGATTTTTGTATGTGATTCTTAGTATAGTTATGTTGGAGCCTTGCACATTTATATTTGTGTTGTAGACATTTTTTTGAAGCTATGATCATGGACATAGAGTTATTTGTGCAATACAAGTTGAGTTATGATGTTTCTATTTGCCAATTATAGTTTTTGGAGTTTATCTGATGGAGACGACAATGTTTATATTGTTTTAGCAGTTGTGCCAATATTTATGGTATGTGTGTTTGGTTATGAGTTAATAATTCTTTTTTAAGAGCACATAACATATTTCAGCTTGTAATTAAAGTTTTAGTCAATTTGGTGGAGCCAATAGTGTGAAGCAACACATGTACTCATATTGAGTTGCACAGTCCTTTTTGTGTTGCGTACTTGGTTTAGCCATTGGAGATGTTGAAGAGTTGTAGTGTTTCTCTAATATGATTTGAAGAAGGTTATAAAAGTCTAACTTGATTATATCTTTTGGAGAAGACTACTTATAGCCGATCACTTGTCATCATCTAGAAGGAGCGGCAAGAAAATGAAGTGAAGAAAAGAGAAGAACAGTAAGTGCAAAGTATTCAGCCAGTAAAGATCTATGTGAAGAAGTATAGAGTATATGCTATACATTGGAATTGATCAAGACAACAAGTCTATTTCCTAGTTCACCAAGATCTAGATATAGTGTGTATATGTTGTGAAAAAGGTTGCAGCCTTCACCATTTGAGTAGTGTTCTCTCGGATAGAGTGTCCTCACCCCTAACAAGGTTATTTATAAAAGACTCCTAATAGGGTCTGACCTTTGACCAAGTCACTATACTTCATGCATTGTAAAGATCAAATCCTAACAGGGTTGTAAGATCTTCAAACAAGGATCATTATACTCTAGTGTAGTTTATAATGGGTGCTAATTCATACCGGGGTTTTTACTTATTTAGTTTCCCCATAACCAAAATTGCGGTGTTGTGTTAAGTGTTATCTTATTGTGTATGTGCTTAATTTTATTTTGTACTTAATTGGATAAAGAATTGAATTTTGTAGATAATTGATTCACCCCCCTCCCCTTAGTTATCTCTTGGGACTATTCCTAACAATTGGTATCAGAGCCAAGTGCCTCAAAGAGAAATTTTAACAGCTTGAGGTTGATCAGATGGAATTATTTAGAAAAAAAAGTCCTAATTTTGATGGAGGGAATTATCTATACTGGAAGAACAAAATTATAACACATTTGCAGTGCATTAGTTTTGAGATTTTTGAAGTAGCTACTCAAGATATTCAAATTCCCTTTGTAAAGGACCTTGCAAAAGATGATGAAAATATTAAGAAAAATAAAATGTTCACTCAAAATGCAATTGCAAAAGAATCTCTTATCAGTGCCCTATTTGATAGTGAGTTTTCAGAGATCAAGAAAGTGGATAAAGCCTACAAAATATGGAAGTATCTAGATGACCTATTTGAAGGATATATCCAAGCCAAGAATGCACGTAGAAAGACATGGAAGAAAAGATATAATACTTTGGTGATGCTACTTGAAGAGAACATCGGAGCCTACCATCAAAGAATTAATGAAGTAGTTGCAGGAATGATGAATAATGGTGGAGAAATTTTAGAAGAAGACATAATGGATAAATTGATGACTACTCTGATAGAAGAATATGAAAGAAAGATAAATATCCTAGATGAGACTATGCATTTTTAAAAATATTTCAAAAGAGAGACCTTAATCAACAAAATTTCAGCATTCGAGATATCAAGATTGAAGACAGAGTCTAAAAGTGAAACAACATTCAAAGCCCCAGTCCATGGTAAGAAATACTTGAGCATCTCTGGTAAATTTGATGATGAAGATGAGGATAAAGAACTAGATGAATTCATTGCTATGATTGCTCAAAAAGAAAGAAAAGGAAAAGGAAAATATCAAGGTCAGTTACCATTCAAATGTTTTCCATGTAACATGATTGGTCATTTTGCATCCAAATGCCCTACAAGAGTCAAGAAGTTCAAAATTAATTTCAAGCCTAAGTATAAAAAAGAATGTTACTATACTGGAGATGGAGTATTAGATGAAGATTTAGGTGAAGATGAGATTGGATTTATTGCAATTGAAGACATGGAAAAAAATGTTTGATGAAATGGATATTGAAGATGAAAAAAAAGCACAAGAGTTGACATTGATCTCACAAGAAGACATCAAGATAGACTGGATCATTGACAGTGGATGTTCACATCACATGACAGGAGACAAAAATAGATTTGTACATTTGGATAAGTACAAATGCGGCATGGTTAATTTGGAGACAACACTCCTAAACCTATCATAGGTAGAGGAGCTATCACCTTGGATGGAAATAATAACACTAATGATGCTCTATATTTTGATGGTTTGTAACATAATTTACTAAGTGTTGGATAGATTCTTGACAAAGGATATTAGTTGGAATTCAAAAACAATAAATGCATCATTAATAAAAAAGAATGAGAAATGATTTCATTAGGTTCAAAGACAAAAGATAATGTTTTTTAGCTTAATTCTGAAGCAAGTTGTTTTGTTGCTAAAGTAGATGACATTTGGTTATGGCACAAAAGACTATGTCACATCAATTTTGACAATATAGTAAAGATAAGGAATGTAAAGGTAGTAAGAGACCTCCCTAGTATTGTAAAACTAGTTGATACAATATTAAGGGAATGTGTGATGGGAAAACATGTAAGGAATTCATTCAGAAGAAAGCATAATTCGAAAGAGAACAAATTGGATCTAGTGCATATAGACTTATGTGGACCAAATCATACAAGATCATACTCTGGTGAAAGGTACTCTATTTTGTTTGTTGATGACTATTATAGAATGATGTGGGTTGTGTTCTTAGGAGATAAATCTAAAGCATTTGAGAAGTTAAAGATATTCAAAGCTAAAGTTGAAAATGAATCTAGATTAAAGATAAAATGTCTGAGATCAGATAGAGGAGGAGAGTTAACCTCTGAAATATTTGATGAGTATTGCAAAGAACATGGGATAAAGAGATAGCTAAGTGCACCTAGAACCCCTCAAAAAAATGGAATTGTAGAAAGAAGAAATAGGATCATACTTGACATAGCGTACACTATCATGACTGAAGGAAAAGTTGCACACACCTATTAGAGAGATGCAGTCAATACATCAGTCTATACTATCAACAGAACTCAATTAAGGCCAGGTGCAGTCAAGACACCTTATGAGCTATGGTTTGGGAATGTACCTATAGTAAAATACTTCAGAATCTTTGGAAGCAAGTGTTACATCAAGAGAGATGAAGCTATTAGGAAGTTTGATGCAAGAAGCGATGAAGGTATTTTTCTTGGTTACTCTACTAAAAGAAAATCTTATAGATTTTTTGACTTAAGATTGAAGAATATCATTAAAAGTGCACATGTAAATATTGATGAAAAATTTATGATTCAAGAGAGATATCATGATTATGCACCTATGATTGAAGAAGAACCTAGACCCTCTACTAGTGAGACAGTTATTGAAGACATGTTTGATAACATTGAAGTATTATTCAGTGAACCTAAAACAAGTGAAGAAGAATCATAGAAGATAGATGAGAGAGCCAAACCTAATAGTCTAAAATTCACATCTACATACAATTCAAAAGAAGATATCATTGGAGATCAGAACAACAAAGTCATGAAAAGATCAAAAGAAAAAACAATCAATGAAGCGGTATGTTTACTTTCACTGATTGAACCCTTAAGTGTTGAAGATGCATGTAATTATTTAGATTAGCATGAAGCAATGAAAGAAGAATTAGATCAAATAGTTAAGAATAATACATGGGAACTGGTCCCTAGGCCTAGTGACAAAAATGTGATTGGAACCAAGTGGATATTTAGAAACAAGATGAGTGAAGATGGAACAGTAGTAAGAAAAAAAGCAAGACTAGTATGTAAAGGATATGCGCAAATAGAAGGAATTGATTACTCTGATACATTTTCCCATGTAAGTAGATTGGAAGCCATAAATTTATTTCTAGGCTATGCAACATTAAAAGACTTTAAAGTATATCAGATGGATGTCAAGTCAGCATTCTCGAATGGAGAGTTGAAAGAAGAAGTCTACATATAGCAACCTAAAGGATTTAGATTATCAGACAAACCAGATATGGTATGTAGATTGAAGAAATCACTCTATGGACTTAAGCAAGCCCCTAGAGCATGGTATGAAAGAATAGATGGTTACTTAAAGAAGATTTGATTCAAGAAAGGAGCAACAGATTGTAACTTATTCATAAGAGAGACACCTAATGGATTATTACTAGTTGCTATTTTTGTTGATGACATTATTCTTGGTGGTAATGACAAGCTTAGTGTAGATTTTGCTAAAGAGATGTAGAGAGAATTGGAAATGAGCATGATTGGACCTATCAAGTACTTTTTGGGATTAAATGTGCAACAAACAAACAAAGGTATTTTTATTAATCAATCTAAGTATGTGAAAGAAATATTAAAGAAGTTCAAGATGGATGATTTCAAGCCAATAAGTACCCCTATGATAATAGGAAGCAAGCTTTCAAAAGAAAATGATTTCACAGTAGTAGACAAGACCCTATATAAGTCTATGATTTGTAAACTCATATATCTTACTCAATCTAGACCAGACATTTCTAATGAAGTTGGTGTTGTTGGAAGATTTGTAGTAGAACCTAAACAAATTCATCTTATGGAAGTAAAGAGGATATTCAGATATTTGAAAGGAACTATAGACTATGGTTTATGGTATCCTAATTTGGAGAATGTATAACTTCATGTGTATATAGATGCAGATTGGGCAGGTTGCATTGATGATAGAAAGAGCACCTCAGGAGGAGCAGTATTTATTGGAGATAGACTAGTTCCTTGGACAAGCAAGAAGTAGAAGTGTATTTCTCAGTCCACGGAGGAAGTAGAGTATGTAGCAGCAACATTCAATTGTTCTACAATTATGTGGATCAAGTAAATGATAAAGGATTTTGGAATCCAGATTTATTATCCTATTGTTATTCATTGTGACAACACTATAACTATCAATATGTCAAAGAACCCTATGATGCATGCAAAGACAAAACACATAGAGATAAAATATCACTTCCTAAGAGAAAAAGTTGGAGAGAAAGAAGTAAAATTGGATTATGTGAGCACAAATGAATAGTTAGTAGACATATTCAAAAATCTTTTGCCGAAGGATACATTTGAGTATCTCAAGGAGAAGATGGGAGTAATTCCCTTCCCTCGATCTGATTAGAGTTTGCAGTAGTGCATCAGTCCTCAGTGATTGATGAATGGTCGACCACTCTACTTTAGGAGTAGTACCTATGCTTATTTGTATTGGTGCCCTTTTCCATTAATGTCAATGGGTGAGTATATAGTCATGAAAAATAAATAGTTGATCTATTCTAAGGAGGAGTATGAAGTATGGGGGAGTATATAGCCAAATAATGTAGCAGAAGACATTCAGAGCATTCAACAGTAGATGGAGAAATCATTTTTTTGATAGTTGTTGTTGAGGAAATGGATAATGTTATAAAATAATTGTACATTTGGATTGGTGGTATTTTTCATTCCATATGTTGCCATCAATGCCAAAGGGGGAGATTCTTGGAGATTTTCCACCAAGCCAATGTTGACTGTATGTTTGTCATTAATGATAACATATGGTAAGCAATGTGCATTGCAGTTCTATGCAGAGAGCCTTGAGCATATGTTGAATGGATATGTTATCAGCATGATATCATAGATGTAGAGGTTGATTCTGAGTACAGTTTGTTGTGTAGTTGTTTGTAACAGTAGCATTCCTGACAGTGTTACAAGCAGAGTTTTGTATGTGATTCTCAGTATGGTTATGTTGGAGCCTTGCACATTTATATTTGTGTTGTAAACATGTTTTTGAACCTATGATCATGGATGTAGAGTTAGTTGTGAAGTACAAGTTGAGTTATGATGTTTTTGTTTGCCAGTTATAGTTTCTGGAGTTTATTTGATGGAGCCGATAGTGTTTATATTGTTTCAGCAGTTGTGCCTATCTTTATGGTATGCGTGTTTTTTTTTGTGTTTGGTTATGAGTTAAGAATTTTTGGTTAAGAGAACATAACATATTTTTATCTTGTAAGTAAATTTTTAGTTAATTTGTTGGAGTTGACAGTGTGAAGTGACGCGTCTACTCATATTGAGGTGTGCGGTCCTTTTTGTGTTGCGTGCTTGGTTTAGCCATTGGAGATGTTGTTGAAGAGTTGTAGTGTTTCTCTAATATGATTTCAAGAAGGCTCTAAGAGGTTGACTTATTTATATCTTTTGGAGAAGACTACTTATAGCCAGTCAGTTATCATTGCTTAGAAGGAGCAGCAAGAAAATGAAGTGAAGAAAAGAGCAGAGTAGTAAGTGTGAAGTATTGGGCCAGTAAAGATCTATGTGAAGAAGTAGAGAGTATATGATATACATTGGAATAGATCAAGATAGAAGGTCTATTTACCAACTCACCAAGATCCAGATATAGTGTGTATCTATTGTGCAGAAGGTTGTAGCCTTCGCCATTTGAGCACTGTGCTCCCAGACAGTGTGTCCTCACCCCTAACAGGGTGATTTAGAAAAGACTCCTAAAAGGGTCTGAAATTTGACCAAGTCATTGTACTTCATACATTGTAAAGACCATCTCCTAATAGGGTTGTAAGATCTTCTAACAAGGATCATTATACTCTAGTGTAGTTTATAGTGGGTGCTAATTCCCACCGGGGTTTTTACCTATTTGGTTTCCCCGTAACTAAAATTGTGGTGTTGTGTTAAGTGTTATCTTATTGTATATGTGCTTAATGTTATTATGTACTTAATTGGATAAATAATTGAATCTTGTAGATAACTGATTGAAACCCCCCCCCTCTCAGTTATGTATTGGGACCATTCCTAACAAAAACTTCCATTTAGTAACTAGTACTTAATTGAGCTCTAGATCTATGCAACTGACTATTTTTTTCTTCACCAGATCTATCCCTCTGGTCATCTCCACTAGATCCAACAGCTTCAAAGTATTCAAAAAATTCCTCATAACCATCTTCAGTACCAAGATTCCTTGACATACCAGCAATATCTCTCATGACCTCAGCGATCATGTCATTCTTCATCAATTCCTTCTCAGATCTAAAATTGACTTTAACCTTCTCTTTAATCTTTGATTCCATAGAATCATAGAGATCTACAATCACCCTAGGGTGCAATCTTCTTGGAGACATCCTTCAAAATCTGTGAAAACCCAAGGCAATAAATAACCAATTCAAGGTCCTAGTGCAAACTGCCTCAACTCGGCGATCGATTTACACACTCAAGAACTTCAAGATCTAATCCTAGAATGGATAGTTCAAGTCTACACCAATAATAAAAATAATAACAACCATAGCATAATACAACAATATAATGCTTCAAATAGAATTTCATTCAACATGCCTGACTATAAGGCCTTTCGGTTTAGGGCCAAATATAATCACTTAAAATAGTATTTCTGCAATGTCCTAGCTAGTCCAACTTTGAATCACATCATCAATTGATGGAAACACTAAGGCAGATCTAAACTTGAGCTCACAAGCCACCAAGAAATCTCCTTGTCTCCAAGCATGCAAACCACTAGCTCTGCTATTAATAAATCAGATAGACAATCTGATCTTCAAGATCTCATAGGATCCAACTACTATCCTTCACAAACTACTTCCACTAACTGACTTCCAATGCCAATGCCCCCTAAAAAACTACCCAAACACTTCTTAAATACATTTATTTAACCACAAGTCATCTGGAAGAAATAATTAACTCCTAAGCCAAGTCGGCTTCTACTACAAACAAATATTAAATGCAACAATTGTTGGCTCTCAAATAGCCTTAAAAACAATTAATTATCCATGTCGGCCTTAATATCCACATAAGAGAATACAAAAAAAGATACCAACATTAAATACACCAAGTTAGCCAACCAAAACTCCAAGAATTGCAGTCGGTAAACCAAAACTACTGAGCACCAGTTAAACAACCGAGCACACTAGGCATCACTGAGTAAGTACATCGACCGAGTACCATAGGCATCACTGAGAAAGTACTTGATCAAGTACCATAGGCATCACCAAGTACAAGTTCTAGTGAGTGCTAGAGGTTTTACCAAGTTCCTTCAGCGACCAAGCCCCTTCAATTACTAAGATCCTCGGTTAAAGCTACAACCAAGAAAGACATAACCACTTTAACACACCACCATGTAGATTTTCTAAATACCCAAGAATTCCATTGCATCACAACATCATTAAAATAGATCCCTTATCCATTTTTTCATGATATCTTTTTGTATTCATCCATTCCTTGTCCTCATAGGAGTTGTGACCAATTTCACTTGGACTAGGTGTTGGTTAGGGGATACCTCATTGGTGTTAAAGTTTCTTTATCCTTGTTCTTTTTGTCCTTAAGATGTCAAAATAGTCCTATTTTTCAATCTTAATAGGGGGCATATATGGCGTCCTTATTGAAAATATTCTATAATTTTAGGT
Source organism: Chamaecyparis obtusa (assembly GCA_027943335.1). NCBI lineage: Eukaryota > Viridiplantae > Streptophyta > Pinopsida > Cupressales > Cupressaceae > Chamaecyparis > Chamaecyparis obtusa. The sequence goes on from BSBK01009140.1 coordinate 120,068, forward strand.
AGAGTACACTAGCATAATAGAATATGCTCGGGCTAGATGACTCTCCTTTACACACACTCTTAGGATTGGTTGAATACCATAAAAAAACCTTATAGACTATTTTACCTCTCCTTAGCATGTTTTTTCAAGATTAGTTGACTAGCATTTTCTAGACCATTTCGCATATCCTTTTTATGGGTTGACTAGCATAACACAATTTTCTAGACCATCCAACCTCTCATTTGCATAGATTTTTATAAGTTGAATAGTATGTACCAGACCATAAATGCTCTCTTTATATTTTTAAAGTGATTTGATCCCCTTCTATGGAATTTGGAGAAAGATAAAAAAAATGTTTTTGTAAAAACTATTTGAAAACCCTCTTCCATGGGGTTTTGATAGAAATTTGGTGATATCTCTATTGTCCACCATCATAAAATTACACAAATGGTTGGTTGATAATTTAGAGTTTCCATTCCAAGATTATATAGGTTCTGGAGTGAGATATTGTGTTGGAAGCAAATAACTTGATGTCCTAGGTTTGATTTAGGGTGTGAAATGATTGATTTTCATGACTATGAATACCTTTTTCATGATCATGTAGTTTTAGTTCAAGGTAGGTTCTATTTCTTTTGTTGGTTAGGGTGAAGTATTTATATTGCAGTTGCTTAGAATAATATACGTCATTAAGGCCTAAATCTGCAACAATCCTTTTTTGTCCTTTATGATTCAAAGGAACTCATGTTAGGTTTTAGATATGTTTTAAATCTCTATAAAGGGTACTCAAAATAATTCTCTAAGTGTGTTTAAGGATATGTGTTGAAGATTTGTGGCCTAAAAATTAGTCAAATAGGCCTAATAGACCTAGTGACACTTAAAGAAGGATTAGTCCTTGGGATTTGTTCAAACCTATCATCAGTGGTTGGAATGAGTTATCTGGAGTCCTTAAATGTTTAAACTATTAAAATATCATTGGTCTTATTGTATGGTCTTATTGTATGGTCTTATTGTCTCCCTTAGGGTATCTTTGAAGCCTTGTTGAACTCTTCCATGACTATCTTGAAGAATGGGTTTTGAAATTCCTTCCATGCCCTTTTATTGATTCATGTTCAATAGGTTTGAGGTGAGTGGTGAATGCAACATTGAGGTATCTACATCAATTTTCTGTGTGACCTACGTCTAGATAAGAGATAAACATTAAATACATAGGTTATACATAAAATTTATGTAGAGAACTCAATTTTGCATTCACCACTCACCTTAAACCTATTGAACATGAATCAATACAAGGACATGCAAGGAATTTCAAAACCCATTCTTCAAGATAGTCATGGGACACTTCAAGAAGGATTCAAATCCACCTTAAGGGAGATAATCAAACCATACAATGAGACCAATGATATTTCAATTTTTTAAACATTTAAGGACTCCAAATAACTCATTCCAACCACTAATGATAGTTTTCAACAAATCCCAATAAATAATTCTTCTTTAAGTGCCACTAGGTCTATTAGGCCTATATGACTATTTTTTAGGCCACAAATCTTCAACACCTAGCATTACACACAATTAGAGAAAATTTTTGAGTACCCTTTATATAGATTTAAAATATATATAAAACTTGACATGAGTTCCTTTGAATCATAAAGGATAAAAAATGATTGTCGCAGATTTTAAGCTTAATCAGGTCTATTCTTCAAAGAAACTGCCATATAAATACTTCACCCTTGACAAAAAAATCAAATAGAAACACCTATATTGAACCAAAACTATAGGATCCACAAGTTCATAGAGCTTAAACCTCTAAAATTTTCATCAAAATTGAAAAAGGTTTTCATAGTCATGAAAATCAATAATTTTACACCCAAAATCAGACCTAGGGCATCAATTTATTTTCTCCCAACACAATATCTAACTATAAAACCTATATAATCTTATAAAGGAAACTCAAAATTATCAATCCAACCATTTTTTTAATTTCTCCATGGTGGACAAGGGAGATATCACCAAATTTCTATCAAAACCCTTGTGGAAGAGGGTTTTCGGACAATTTTTACAATTTTTTTTATTCCTTCTCCAAATTCTACAGAAGGGGATGAAATCACTTTTAAATTTAAGTAGACTCACCATTTTTTCTATCCATGAATATTTTGTTTCAAAATGAAAATGTACAAAGAAATGCCAAGTGAAAAAATAGAGGAAAGTCAGTCATGGGTTGTAGAAATCAGTAGGTTTTTATTAAAAAATTCTCTCCCAAAAAAATCCTTGACCAATACGTCAACATAAAGAGGATTTTTATATGTGTATAGAATTTTTACAACTACTTCCAACCAATTTTTTGGGATTAAATAACCATTGGTTGTCAAATTAGTATAGTTGACAGTTTTGTAACTTTGCAATTTTTACAAAATTGTAATGTTGCATAACAATTTTTACAATTCTTGCATACAACTATTAAAATTATCCATTGACCCTCCTAAGAATTCAAATGACTCAAAAACATGTATCAAGAGGCCAATAATGCCTTATTACATCATGAATAGTTATGGAAGACATGTTGACAACTTTTGTCAACTTAATAACAACCATGTCACTTAATACACCAAACTTTAACAAGAAGACTCAAAACTCCTCTCATCTTAGACATGCCAAAAAAGACTCAAAATCACATTTTACATCCATTTTACCCTCATAGGGAATATTTTTAACACTTTCATCCAATTAGACAATCCAGGACCATATAGGTCTATAAGAGTCCGTTGGCTTCCATCACCTTACAAATGATTACAAATAATTTTGAGTTGTTTAAAAATGATCCTTGGGACATTATTGGATCATAAAAGACACACACACAAAAAAAAAGAAGAATAAAAAAGCATGAAACACAAAGAAACGTCTTGAAGAGGCATCAAGTTGATAGGGTTCTCTTGCACCATACACCCGGGCTTGAAAAAGGCCCCACATCCCTTTGAGGACTATGTTTCACCAAAACATGTCAGATACCCCTATTTTCTAGTCTCCAACTACTATCTCTATCTAGTGTATCAATCCATAGGAACCTTGTCTTAATCTTAGCACTATTGGGCTAGATACCTCATTTTCCTTCCTCTTTCTTCTTAACTAGGCATGTTGATGAAGGGTTCTCCCCTTAATACCAAAAACTCATAACATAAATAAAGATACAACAATAATTTGCAAGAACATAAAATGGGCTTCTTATTATCTCCAAAAGTATGGAATTATGAATTTCATAAATATGATAGGCAAAGACACATGGAAATTCCTTACAATATTCTGTAAGACAAAGCCTTGAATAACCACCTAGAACTACCCTAGCTAGAAAACACTACAGGCCTTCCTTATATAGACAATTTTCCACCGTCTGGGAAGGTTCTAGAATTTTAACCCTAAATTTTGAGGCCGACCATCCCTAAGATATTATTATTTATTTTTATTACATTAGAATAGGCCCAAACAACATTTGGAACTCAAAAAGAAATTTTGAAGGAAATTCATTTTCTTCCATTTTAGGTAGCACAACTTCTGAAGACCATAAGTCATCGCCTGTTCATTCGATTGCATATTATAACCCCATTTTAAAAATGGCACGAAGTTCTCTACAATACTTGACTTTCACAAGCTCTAGTTAGTGAAAGTTTTGACCCCATTCAGAGCTTTTAAAGACTTCAAAATTGAGCTCAAAGTTTTTGTACCTTGTTGCCAATGCCAAAAAATTTCAATATCTTCAAAACTAGAGTTGATTTTGTAATGAAACTTTACTAGCATGCTGGTATAACCATAGTGAACCTCCAGGGAAGAAAAGTAGAGCATTCTAAGCTCAAACAAAAAACTTACTAAAAAAATTAAATTTTCAAAAATAGCAGCTCTGCACAAGATAACCCTTATTGAAAAGAAATCAAAAATATTTTTGGGTGATGCAAGTTTTCCCTTACACCCAGGATTCTCCTGCATCAAACACCCAGAATAATTTGAGAAGTGACCCTGCCATGTCTCAAGTGTCTAGAGGAAAACCAAGATGGTTAACCTCCTCCCTTGGCAGTCATGATAAATATTTTATAGGTCACCCTTTCCATTTGACCAGATATTCTTCATATGTCATGTTCCTTGCACTTCTACCAACACAACTATCCAATATATTCTCAATCTCCTTGGTGTTGGAAACAATTGTCTGAAGGAAATTGCTACTCAATTATGTATTGTCTTTGATGTCACACTATGTCATAGTCCGCAGCAATCAGCTTCTACCGAGCTCAGTCGGTCTACCAGACAGGAAAGTTTAGTGTTTACCGAGTTCACTCGGTTATCGAAGAAAGTTTAGTGTTTACCGAGTTCACTCGGTTATCGAAGAAAGTTTAGTGTTTACCGAGTTCACTCGGTTGCCGAAGAAAGTTTAGTGTTTACCGAGTTCACTCGGTTGCTGAAGAAAGTTTAGTGTTTACCGAGTTCACTCGGTCGCCAAAGAAAGTTTAGTGTTTACCGAGTTCAGTCGGTTATCAAAGGTAAAGAATTGTCGGTGTTTACCGAGTTCCCTCGGTCACCGAAAGATTATAGAAAGATATGGTCACCGAGCACTGTCGGCCCTTGAAGGATTTTTGCAAATAGAGTTTACTTAATTCAGCCGACTGTTATACTAAATAATGTCGATTTGACTAATCCAAAATCATATAAATAAAAGGTCAAAAGTGAAAAGTAAATAAGAATACAGCAGAAGATTTACAGAAGAAAAGAAGGGAAGGTATATGCGAATTTGTGAAGGATGATCAGATATCCTTGAGGAGCAGCAGAGACTTATTCAATCAGAAAGGATCAGACTTATGCAGAACAGAGATCTGTAATCAGCAAGACAGTTGCATTATTATACAGGTCACTTTTTCATTGTTACCTTCTTATCTTTGTAACAGTGAATTCTAAATCTCTTAACCGAGTTGGTTTAACAGCCATAATATAAATCCTCTAACAAGGTGACAATTCCATTGAATTGTTTTCAAGACCTCTTACCAGGCCACTCCTAGAAGGGTGTTTTAAATCCTCTAACAAGGTCACACCTAACAGTGTGTTTTGTAACCTTTTACCGGGTTGGCTTCTAACCGGGCATCACTTCAGAAAAGTGAAAATCAGTATCTAGATACATTGGTGGTTTTTCCCATATTGGGTTTCCACGTTAAATCTTGTGTCTCTTGTGTTCTTAATTGCTTTCACAATCATATACATGTTTTGATGAATATCTAAAGATAATATTGATAATACTTTCTGCATCTTCAAAGTTACTGCAATCTATTTACCGAGTGCTAAAACAGATAACATTGTTAAGATATCTTAAAGGGATCTGCAAAGAATTAAAAGGGAAAAGATTTATGGTTGACTGATTCACCCCCCCCCCCCCCCTCTCAGTCACTTCATCCATATTCCATCAATTGGTATCAGAGCTTTTGGTGCTTGCAGGAAGGGTTTCAAGGACCTAAGCTAAAGATCAGGATGTCTTACTAGAGGGAAATTCCAAAGCTTAACAGAGATAACTTTTCAGCATGGCAAGGTCTCATGCGACTTCATCTGGCTTCCATTGGTGATTCAGGATGCAAATACATTGATGAAGAATACAAAATTCCTAATGGCGCATTAACTGTTGAAGACATTGCAGATAAAAAGACTCACAACACCATGATGATAGACATTGCATCTGCTCTCAGCTATGAAGAATTTGATGATATTAAAGACTTCACTACTGCATATGAAATGTGGGTGGCACTGAAGAAAATATATGGTGGTGATGCAAATGTGAAGAGAGCCAAAGCAGAAAGCCTAAGAGGACAGTTTGACAAGATGAATATGAAGGAAGATGAAAACATCACAAAATATGTTGAGAGAATCAAAGCAAGTGTAAGTGCAATCAGAGCTTCTGGAGGAACAATCTCAGATGAGACTGTTATAAGTAAGGTACTTAGAACACTACTCCCTATCTATGCAATAAGAGTATCGGCTATTCAAGAAAGAAGATGTGAAACAAACCACAGTATAACCTTGGATGCTTTAGTTGGAAGATTGACAGCTTTTGAATTAGACAACTATGACAACTATGTTCCTAGTTCCAAAAATATTGAATCAGCATTTGAGGCCAAGGTTTCACTAAAGAAGAACAAGAAAATTAAAGAAGTTCAGACAGAAAGTGAAGAAGAATCAGAAGAAAGTTCTGATAGTGATCTTGAAATTGTAGAAGCATTACTTGCAAAGAAGTACTCTAGAGGGAAAGGTAAGTATAAAGGTAAAACTCCTTTAATCTGTTTTTCATGTGAAGAAATTGGACATATTGCAGCTAGGTGCCCAAACAAGCAAGTCAAGGAAGAAAAGAGAAGTCACAAGTACTATGGCAAAAAGAATTTCAAATCATACAAAGATAAAGGTAAGAAATCATGTTTTATGGCTAAAGATTCTGATGATAGTGAAGAAGAAATTGTCTTTATTGCTATAAAAGATGAATCTGATGATGATGAAGATAAGATAGCACTTATTTCTCATATAAGCAAAGATGATATATGGATAATAGACAGCGGATGTTCACACCACATGACTGGTGACAAGACAAAATTTTAATATCTAGAAGACTGTGACAATGGTAATGTAAGATTTGGAAACAATGAACCTTGTTGTATAAAAGGAAAAGGAAGAATCTCATTAACCAAAGAACTCATATGTGATAATGCTTACTGGGTTGAAGGACTAAAACATAATCTTCTAAGTGTAGCACAGCTAATCAACACTGGTTTCAAGGTTGAATTCATGAATGGTCAAGCAAGACTGCTGGATGGAAAAGGAAAACTCATTGGATCAGGCAAACAAACAAAATGTAACTTATTTTATCTTGATCTCAATGAATATTCATGCCTTATTGCTCAAATAGAAGAAAGTTGGCTATGGCACAAAAGGTTATGTCATGTGAATTTTGATAACATGATAAAAATAAGCAAATTCAAGAAGGTTAGAGGCATTCCTACTTTGAAGAAACCTGACACTCGTCTATGTAAGAATTGTCAGATTGGCAAAATGAGTAAAACTAGTTTCAAAAGTAAGAACTATCAGTCTAAAGAAATTTTGGAAATTGTGCATACTGATTTATGTGGACCTATTGGAATACAAAGCTATACTGGAGATAAATTCTTTATTCTTTTCGTTGATGATTATTCTAGAATGATGACTGTTATGTATTTAAGAGAAAAATCAGAGGCATTTGAAAAGTTCAAATGGTACTTAGCAAGAGTAGAAAAAGAAACAGGGAAAAGATTGAAATGCTTAAGATCAGACAGAGGTGGTGAATTCATCTCCCATGATTTTAACAACTTCTGCATTGAAAGAGGAATCAAAAGACAGGTATCAGCTCCTAGAACTCCTGAGCAGAATGGAATAGCAGAAAGAAGAAACAAATCTATTATGGATTGTGCAAGGACTCTAATGATAGAAAAGAACATCGCTATAAAGTACTGGAAGGAAGCTATCAGCACTGCAGTTCATACCTTGAACCGAGTACAACTGAAGAAAGACACATTCAAAACTCCTTATGAATTATGGTATGGCTATAAACCTAATGTAAGTTATATGAAAATATTTGGTAGCAAGTGTTATATCTTAAAAGAATCCAGAAGAAATAAATTTGATGTGAAAAGTGATGAAGGAATATTCCTAGGATATTCTAGCAAAAGCAAGGCATACAAATGTCTGAACTTATCTACTCACAAAGTCATAGAAAGTATACATGTAAAATTTGATGAGTTTGCAGAAAAGACTGAGGAAGAAAGAAAAAGGGAACCTGAGAACTACAGAAGATTCATTTACATTGAACCTGAAACATTGACAGACACAACTATCAATAAGGAAGCTATATCTACCGAGCCGAGCACAGTTACCGAGTCACAGACCGAGTCACAGGAAGAAATTCAGACCGAGTCTCAGCCTGAAGTTACCGAGCAAATATCTACCGAGTCCGAGCAACCTGAAGAAGAGATCCTAGAAGACAACAGCATGAATCATTCAAAAGGCAAGGAACCTATACTAGCCAAATATGTCAGAAGACATCATACACCAGATCAAATCATTGGAAACAAATCAGATGGTACTATGACAAGAAGCAAGCTAAAAGGTACATGTCTACTTACTAATTTTGAACCTAGAAATATCAAAGATGCATTAGAGAATGAAAGTTGGATTGAAGCAATGAATGAAGAATTAGAACAAATACAAAAGAACAAAACTTGGACTCTTGTACCTAGACCTAAAGATAAGAATGTAATTGGAACAAAATGGGTATTCAGAAATAAACTGAATGAAGATGGTCAAGTATCTAGAAACAAAGCTAGACTGGTATGTAAAGGTTATTCTCAAGAAGAAGGTATAGATTATGGAGAAACTTTTGCTCCTGTTGCAAGATTAGAAGGTGTAAGAACTCTACTTGCTTATGCAGCACACAAAGGATTTAAGGTATATGAGATGGATATAAAATCTGCATTTCTCAATGGAATTCTTGATGAAGAAGTCTACATTGAACAACCTGAAGGTTTTGTTGATCCAAACAAAAGGGACATGGTCTGCAGGTTACACAAAGCATTGTATGGTTTAAAACAAGCTCCTAGAGCATGGTATGAAAGACTCCATAACTACTTAATCCAGATTAATTTCAAAAGAGCTAATGATAACAACAATCTGTATATTAAAGAAGGACCGGATGACAAAATTGTATTGGCAGAAATATTTGTGGATGATACTATATTTACAGGGAATGAGGATCAGTGCAAAGAATTTTCAGAACAAATGAACAGAGAATTTGAAATGTCTATGTTTGGTTTAATAAAATTCTTTGTTGGTCTTCAAATTCAGCAAAGCAAGAATGGTATATACATTACTCAATCCAAATACATTAAGGAGATACTTAAGAAGTTTGGAATGGAAGATTCAAAACCAGTTGGTACACCCATGTGTACTGGACTGAAACTTACCAAAAATGATGATTCAAAAGAAGTTGATCAGACCCTATACCGATCTATGATTGGAAAATTGCAGTATGTGGTACATACAAGACCTGATATTGCCTTAGCAGTCGGTATAGTAGCTAGATTCTCAGCAAAACCTAAGGAAAATCACATGATGGCAATCAAAAGAATCTTAAGATACTTAAAAGGAACTGAAGAGTATGGTTTGTGGTATAAATTTGGAGGCAATCTAGACTTGAAAGTGTTTACTGATGCTGATTGGGCAGGAAACATTGATGATAGAAAAAGCACAAGTGGTGGAGCATTTTTTCTTGGAAAAAGACTGGTATCCTGGACTAGTAAAAAGCAGAATTGCACATCTCAATCCACAGCTGAAGCAGAATATGTTGCTGCTGCAGTAAATTGTTCAAATATTGTTTGGTTTAAACAGCTATTAGAAGGTATGAAGGTTGAAATCAAAGAACCAGTTGTTATATTTTGTGACAATACCAGTGCAATAAACATTTCTAAGAATCCAGTGATGCATTCCAAAACCAAGCACATTGCTATTAAATATCACTTTGTCAGAGAATTGGTGCAGGACAAGGAAATCAGATTAGAATATATTCATACAAAAGAATAGATTGCAGACATTTTTACCAAACCATTACCTAAGGATGCATTTATGTATCTAAGAGGTAAGTTAGGGGTCATTCCCCTATCCGAGGCTCACTAAATACAGTTTTAGTGATGCATCAACCAGAACATGACTGAAAATCAACTTGTTGATGCAGTATATTAAAGGAATCATTGCATATGAATCAGTACTTGAGGTACATTAATTTTCACCGGTAATATGTGAATTATCTTTGGCATATGTTGTCAAAGAGGGAGTGTTTGCTATGTCTTTACTATTACTTCAAGAAATTTTCAAATAGTCAGAAGGAGAAATTTTCAGTATACAGGAAGTTTGCTGACAGAGGGAGATTTGAATCTAAACCGAGCTAACTCTTTCAAATTTCTTATGATATGACATATTGTGTTGCCATCAATGCCAAAGAGGGAGATTGTTGGAAACAATTATCTGAAGGAAATTGCTACTCAATTATGTATTGTCTTTGATGTCACACTATGTCATAGTCCGCAGCAATCAGCTTCTACCGAGCTCAGTCGGTCTACCAGACAGGAAAGTTTAGTGTTTACTGAGTTCACTCGGTTATCGAAGAAAGTTTAGTGTTTACCGAGTTCACTCGGTTATCGAAGAAAGTTTAGTGTTTACCGAGTTCACTCGGTTGCCGAAGAAAGTTTAGTGTTTACCGAGTTCACTCGGTTGCCGAAGAAAGTTTAGTGTTTACCGAGTTCACTCGGTTGCCGAAGAAAGTTTAGTGTTTACCGAGTTCAGTCGGTTATCAAAGGTAAAGAATTTTCGGTGTTTACCGAGTTCCCTCGGTCACTGAAAGATTATAGAAAGATATGGTCACCGAGCACTGTCGGCCCTTGAAGGATTTTTGCAAATAGAGTTTACTTAATTCAGCCGACTGTTATACTAAATAATGTCGATTTGACTAATCCAAAATCATATAAATAAAAGGTCAAAAGTGAAAAGTAAATAAGAATACAGCAGAAGATTTACAGAAGAAAAGAAGGGAAGGTATATGCGAATTTGTGAAGGATGATCAGATATCCTTGAGGAGCAGCAGAGACTTATTCGATCAGAAAGGATCAGACTTATGCAGAACAGAGATCTGTAATCAGCAAGACAGTTGCATTATTATATAGGTCACTTTTTCATTGTTACCTTCTTATCTTTGTAACAGTGAATTCTAAATCTCTTAACCGAGTTGGTTTAACAGCCATAATATAAATCCTCTAACAAGGTGACAATTCCATTGAATTGTTTTCAAGACCTCTTACCAGGTCACTCCTAGCAGGGTGTTTTAAATCCTCTAACAAGGTCACACCTAACAGTGTGTTTTGTAACCTTTTACCGGGTTGGCTTCTAACCGGGCATCACTTCAGAAAAGTGAAAATCAGTATCTAGATACATTGGTGGTTTTTCCCATATTGGGTTTCCACGTTAAATCTTGTGTCTCTTGTGTTCTTAATTGCTTTCACAATCATATACATGTTTTGATGAATATCTAAAGATAATATTGATAATACTTTCTGCATCTTCAAAGTTACTGCAATCTATTTACCGAGTGCTAAAACAGATAACATTGTTAAGATATCTTAAAGGGATCTGCAAAGAATTAAAAGGGAAAAGATTTATGGTTGACTGATTCACCCCCCCCCCCCTCTTAGTCACTTCATCCATATTCCATCACTTGGTAGCTGAAGTAGTTGCTAGAATACTCCACTATGCTTTTGTGACCCCATCTTCATCACCCCCTTCATGATACTTTGTTAGATCTAAAATTTTAAATATTGGTGAAATATTTAGATCAGTAGGCAATTCTGCTTCATAGGCATTTCCTAAATCACACTTCTTCAGTATCGTACATGGCTCAAACTTCTCCATTTTCAACTTGTTATATGTATCTACTAGATATTTGTCCTTCCACAAATTAATTAACCATGACCTCATCCCCAACCTAAAATTTCTTATGCCTCCTTCTATCAACTATCTTAGCCTTATACTACATATTCATCTTAGTAATGTGCTTCCTCACCTGCTCATGGATGTTCTTCAAATGTTTTGCAAAATCCTTAGCTTCAACACTACTTATCTCTCCTTTGTCTATCTTCCTCAACTCACAAGAATTTCTAGGACTACTTCCATATACAATCTAGAATGGTGATTTACCAATACTCATGTTGATATAATTATTGTATGCAAATTATTCCTGTGGTAAAATCAAATCCCATCCCATTGCCTTATCTCCAACCAAACATGTCAACAAATTCTCCAAACTCCTATTCACCACCTCTATCTTCCCATTAGTCTATGGATGATGTGATGAGGTGAACTTTAAATCTATCTTTAACTTCTTCCATAATGTGTGTCAGAAATATCCAAAAAACTTAGTGTCTCGATCTAAAACTATTCTCTTTGGTAGACCATGTAGTCTCACCACTTCTTTGAAAAAAAATCCACCACATGAACAACATCATTAGTCTTTTTACAGGGGATGAAATGTGCCATCTTTGAAAACCTATCAACCACTATGAAAATTGAATCATGTCCCCACTAAGTCCTTCGTAAACCAAGAATAAGGTCCATACTGATATCCTCCAATGGCTTCTATGGTACATGTAATGGTTGATACAACCTTGTATTTTTTTTTGCCCTTTTTTCCATTTGACATAATCTACAACTTTGTACAAACTTCTTGATATCTTGTTGCAACCGTGACCAATAATAATTCTCACTAACCAGAGCAAGGTTTTTATCTCGACCAAAATGTCCAACCAATCCTCTACTATGCTTCTCATTGATGAGATTCTCCCTCGAAGAACTTCATGGAATGTAAAAATGACTCCCTCTAAATAGCATACCATCCTAGATGATGAAATCCAACCACTTCATTCTATCTATAGTAACAACTTCTATACAAGCTTTCCAAGCTTCACCAAAATCAGGATCCTCTAGATACAAACTCTTGTGTTCCTTGAACCTAACCACCTTAATCTACATCTCTATCAACAAAATTTGTCTCTTGCTAAGTGCATCTATAAGCTTGTTAGAATTTCCACTTTTGTGGTTCAAAACAAATGTGCAACTCTGCAAAAACTCAACCCATTTCAAATGCCCCTGGTTTAAATTTCCTTGTCTGTTCAAATATTGCAAAGCTTGATGATCATTACATAAAACAAACTCCTTAGGAAGGAGATAATGTCTCCACTTTTTCAATGCCTAAACTATAGCATAAAATTCCTGATCATAAACAAAATATTTCCTCTTAGCATCATTTAACTTCTCACTAAAATAAGCAATAGGTCTACCTTCTTCTCTCAGAACAACTCCTATTGCAGTACCACTAGCATCACAGTCTAATTGAAACACCTTATTAAAATATGGAAGTGCTAAAACAAGTTGTTTTGTAACTTTTTGTTTTAACAGTTTAAAATTCTTATCCACCTTGGTAGTCTAGTTAAACTCTTTCCTATCCCCTCTCATTGTTTCTCTCAAGAGCCTACAAACACTGCTAAAAATATTGAAAAAATTTATATAAAAGCTAGGCAAATCATGAAAATATCTTACCTCAGTAGCACTACTTGGAGTAGGCCATTTGAGGATAGCCTTAACTTTATATGGGTCTATTTTTGGACATTCTACTGAAACTACAAATCCTAGATACACTAACTCCACAAAACTGCACTTCTCAAATACCCTACGAATATGCATTATGTTAGGAATAGTCCCAAGAGATAACTGAGAGGGGGGGGGGTGGTGAATCAGTTATCTACAAGATTCAATTCTTTATCTAGTTAAGTATACTTAAACATAAACCATAAACACAATGAAAGAACACATGAACACAACACCAATATTTTGGTTACAGGGAAACCCAAATAGGTAAAAACCCTAGTGGGACTTGATACCCACTAATATTCGATACTAGTTACAATAATGATCCTTGTTAGAAGATCCTTAACCTTGTTAGGAGTTGCTTTACAATATATTAAGTACAGTAAACCTAGTCAAGGGTCAGACCTTGTTAGGAGTCTTTTACAATTGTCCTTGTTAGGGGAGAGGACGCACTGTCTGAGAGCACATTGCTGAAAGGGGTGAAGGCTACAACCTTCTATTTAACATATACACACTATATCTAGATCTTGGTGAACTGTGCTTTGACCTTCTATTTGGATCAGTTCCAATGAATAACATGAGTACTTTACTTGGTCACATAGACCTTCTTCTGATGGCTCAACACTTCACACACTATACTCTGCTCTGCCTAACCAACCATGAACCACACTCCAACAATCACAAATCACTGCCTATAAATATCTTTCCTCTAAATGATATAATCAAGTTGGCCTTTTAGAACCACCTTGAAATCATATTAGACAAACCATAACATACTCCAATAAACATTATGTAAGCTCTATTATGCATGCAACACATTCTGGGACCTATCCAATAAGATAATTGTAGACGCACGCAAGACATTGTTGGCTTTACCAAAACAATTGGATCTTTCTCCTCAAGATGAATTAACTCATGTGCTCTTAACCAAACATCAATAACTCTTATCTAAGCTTAATTCCAAGGGCACATACCCTAAAGATAGGTACAACTCAAGAACCGATAAAATCTTTGTCGGCTCTTTTGAATAAACACAGGAAACTGCTACTAGCGAATAGCAACTGCATAACTTCACTTCTACTCATCAATAGACTATGCGTCCATAAATAAAACATCACTAACATTTCTTCAACATATATCCAAGTGTTCAAGGCTCCTTGATAACTATATGGACAACCATACATAGAACACTGTTTGTTACTCTGTCAGGAACACTGCTGACACAAGCTGCTATATAACTATCTGTACTAACAATTAACCTCTGTACCCATGATATTATGTTGATATTATGTCCATGCTTCATATACTGAAAGCTTACTACATAAGACTTCCATGCGTGCTACTTTCCATATGTTTTCATCAATGACAAACATATAGTGAGTACTGGCCTACTGGCAAATCTCCAACAATTTCCCCCTTTGGCATTGATGACAACATGTGGAATGAAAAACCACCACCAACCCAAATGAACAATTCTTTTATAACATTCTCCATTTCCTCTTCAAAACTCCCCCAAATATGAATCCTCCATTTGCTACAACATTTTCTAATATTCTCCATTTCCTCAACTGTATTACTGTCATAACTGAATTCTACTCCCCCTTAGTATATTACTCCTCTTTTTACTTCTATTTTTAATGACTCTATATATTACTCCCCCTTTGACATTAATGGAAAAGGGTTCCATTCATTTAAGCACCAGTACTACTCCTGAGGTAGAGTAGTCAACCTTCCATCAGGCCCTGACGACTGATGCCTTTCCTTCTTTCTTCTAAGAAAAATCAAGAAAGGGAATTACTCCCAACTTCTCCCTGAGATACTCAAAAGTATCCTTAGGCAAGGGATTTGTGAATATATTTTCCAACTGATCTTTAGTACTCACATAGTCCAACTTGACTTCTTTCTTTTCCACTTTCTCTCTTAAGAAGTGATACTTGATCTCAATGTGCTTTGTCTTTGCATGTGTCACAGGGTTCTTTGACATATTGATAGTGCTAGTGTTATCACAGTGAATAGAAATAGGATAATCAATCTAAATTCCAAAATCCTTTATCATCTACTTGATCCAAACAATTGTAGAACAATTCAAGGCTGCTGCAACATACTCCACTTCTGTTGTTGACTGAGAAATATAAGTTTGTTTCTTGCTCTTCCAAGTGACAAGTCTATCACCAAGAAATACTACTACACCTGATGTACTCTTTCTTTCATCAACACATCCTGCCCAATTTCCATCAGTGTACACATTGAGCTCAACATTTTTTGAATTAGGACACCATAGATAATACTCTATAGTACCCTACAAGTATCTGAATATTCTCTTTACTACCATGAGGTGACTTTGCTTAGGTTCTGCTGCAAATCTTCCAACTATGCCAACTGCATTGGAAATATCAAGTCTAATCTGAGTAAGATATATGAGTTTACCAATCATAGACTTATACAATGTTATATTTATTGCTAGTGAGTCATCTTCTTTTGTAAGCTTGCATCCAATGATCATAGGGGTTCCTACTGGCTTGCAATCATCCATCTTGAATTTCTTCAGTATCTCTTTCACATATTTTGATTGATTAATAAAAATTCCTTTTTCTGTCTGCTGCACATTTAGTCCCAAAAATTATTTGATAGGACCAATCATAATCATCTCAAACTCATTCTTCATTTATTTGGAAAATTCAGCAGTCAGTTTGTCATTACCTCCAAAGATAATGTCATCAAAAAATATAGCTACAAGTAGTAAACCTTCAGATGTCTCTCTAATGAATAGATTACAATTTGCTGCTCCTTTCTTGAATCCAATCTTTGTTATGTATCCATCTAGTCTCTCATACCATGCTCTAGGGGCTTGCTTAAGTCCATAGAGGGCCTTCTTTAATTTGCATACCATATCAGGTATGTCTGATAAGGTGAAACCTTCTGGCTACTCAATTTATACTTCTTCTTTCAAATCTCCATTTAGGAATGCTGACTTGACATCCATCTGATAAAATTTGAAGTTTTTTACTGTAGCATAAGCTAGAAATAACTTAATAGCTTCTAATCTTCTCATAGGTGCAAATGTGTCTGAATAATCAATGCCTTCTCTTTTCACATATCCCTTACATACTAATCTTGCTTTATTTATTACTACGGTACCATCTTCATTCATCTTGTTTCTGAATATCCACTTTGTTCCAATCACATTGTTGTCACTAAGTCTTGGGACCAATTCCCAAGTGTCATTCTTAATAATCTGATCAAGTTCTTCTTTCATAGCATCATGCCAATCTGAATCATTACAAGCATCTTCAACACTTAAAGGTTCAATCTAAGATAGTAAACATACCGCTTCACTACTAGCTAAGTTCTTTTCTTATGATCTTGTTAAGACTTTGCCACTCTAATCTCCAATGATGTCTATCTTGGAATGATTTCTTGATGTAAACGTTAGAACTTTAGGTGATGCTGACTCATCAACCTTAGGAGTATTTTATTCACTTGTGTCAGGGTCATTGAATAACACATCAATACTGTCAAACATTTCTTCAATAACTATCTCACTAGTGGAGGGTCTAGGTTCTTCAATCATGGGCGAGTAATCATGATATCTTTCTTGAACCATAAACTTTTCATCAATCTTAACATGAGGACTTTCTATGATATTTTTTAATCGTAAATTCAAACATCTATAAGCTTTTCTTTTAGTAGAGTAACCAAGAAAAATACCTTCATCACTTCTTGAATCAAACTTGCCTACTACTTCATCCCTCTTGATGTAGCACTTGGTTCCAAAGATTTTGAAGTATTTTACTATGGGACCATTACCAAACCATAGTTCATATGGTTTTTTGTCAGCGCCTAGCCTCAGTTGAATTCTATTAATGGTATAGATTGATGTATTGAGCTCATCTCTCCAATAGGTGTGTGCAAATTTACTTTCTATCATAATGGTGCGCATTGTATCAAGAATGGTCCTATTCCTTCTCTCTGCAATTCCATTTTGCTGAATTGTTCTAAGTGCACTTAACTATCTCTTTATGCTATGTTCTTCACAATACTCATAGAATTTGTCAAAGGTGAATTCTCCTCCTCTATCTAATCTCAAGCATTTTATCTTTAGTCTAGATTCATTCTCAACCTTAGCTTTGAATATTTTGAATTTCTCAAATGCTTCTGACTTATCTTTCAAGAACACAACTCACATCATCCTAGTATAATCATCAACAAACAAAATGAAATACCTTTCACCATAGTATGATCTTGTTTGAGTTGGACCACATAGGTCTGTATGAATCAGATCCAACTTGTTCTCTACTAAATTATGCTTGCTCCTGAATGAATTTCTCACATGTTCCCCATCACACATTCCCTACATATACTATCAACTGGTTTGCTATGATAGGTAGATCTCTTACTGCCTTGACATTGCTTATCTTTACTATGTTATCAAAATTTATATGACATAGTCTTTTATGCCACAACCAACTGTCATCAACTTTAACAACAAAACAACTTTCTTATGAATTGAGTTGAAAAACATTACCTCTTGTCTTTGAGCCTGATGCAATCATAACACCATCTTTGTTGTTAATGATGCATTTGTCATCTTTGAACTTCAATTGATAGCCTTTTCCAAGTAAGTGTCCAACACTAAGAAGGTTATGTTTCAAACCATCAACATAAAGAACATCATTAGTACTATTCTTTCCATCCAAGGTGATGGTTCCTCTACCAACTATTGGTTTAGGAGTGTTGTCTCTGAATCTAACCATACCACCATTGTATTTCTCCAAATGAACAAACCTGCCTTTATCACCTGTCATGTGATGTGAAAAACCACTGTCTATAATCTAGTCTGTCCTTATGTCAGTTTTTGAAATCAATCCTAGCTCTTGATTCTCTTTCTTATCTTCATGAACTATCTTATTATCCATCTTGTCTATAATAGAAATGAATCCAATTTATTCTTCACTAGATTCTTCATCTGAAACTCCATCTCCAGCATAGAAGCATTACTTAGAATACTTAGGATTGTAATCCTTTTTGAACTTTCTAGCTCTAGTAGGACACTTAGATGCAAAATGACTGATCTTATTACATGAAAAGCACTTAAATGGTAATTGACCTTCATTTTTCCTTTTCCTTTATTTTCTCTTTTGGCATTTAGAGAAATGAAATCATCTAATGTTTTCTCTTCATCATCATCATCAAAATTACCAAAAGTGTTTGTAGATTTCTTACCATGAACTGTTGCTTTGAAGGCTATCTCACTCTTAGGTTCTATCTTCAATCTTGAGATCTCAAAATCTGAGATTTTTCTGATCAAGGTCTCTCTCTTGAAATTAGATCTCTTGAAATTAGATGTAAGCTATATGGTCTCATCAAGGATGTTGATCTTTCTTTCAGATTCAGGAGTGAGAGTAGTCATTAACTTATCCATAATGTCCTCCTCTGAAATCTCTCCAACATTGTTTCTGATTCTAGCAGCTGCTTCATTTAGACTTTGATTATAAGCTCTAATATTTTCCTTAGGCAGTATCTCTAATGCATTGTATCTTTTCTTCCATGTCTTTCTATGTGCATCCTTTTCTTGTTTGTCCCCTTCAAATATGTCTTCTAGGTGCTTCTATATTTTGTGGGCTATATGTACCTTTTTTATTTCTAAAAACTCACCATCAGATAGGGTGCTGATAAGATCTTCTTTAGCAATAGCATTTTTATGAAACACTTCCTTTTTCCTATCAGTAGCATCATCATGTGAAAGATCTTCTAGGGTAGATATCTTGGTTTCTTTGATAGTTAAATCAAAAACTTCAAAACCAATGCACTATAAATGGGTCACCATCTTGTTCTTCCAATCAAGATAATTCTCTGCATCAAACTTAGGACTTTCTTTCCTGAAGTATGCCATCTGATAAACCACAAGATATTAAACTTTCTCTCCTAGGCACTTGGCTCTGATACCAATTGTTAGGAATAGTCCCAAGAGATAACTGAGAGGGGGAGGGGTGAATCAGTTATCTACAAGATTCAATTCTTTATCCAATTAAGTATACTTAAACATAAAGCATAAACACAATGAAAGAACATCTGAACACAACACCAATATTTTGGTTACGGGGAAACCCAAATAGGTAAAAACCCTAGTGGGACTTGATACCCACTAATATTCTATATTAGTTTATAATGATCCTTGTTAGAAGATCCTTAACCCTGTTAGGAGTCTTTTACAATTGTCCCTCTTAAGGGAGAGGATGCATTGTCCGAGAGCACACTGCTAAAAGGGGTGAAGGCTACAACCTTCTATTTAATAGATACACACTATATTTGGATCTTGGTGAACTACACTTTGACCTACTATCTAGATCAGTTCCAATGAATAGCACAAGTACTTTACTTGGTCACATAGACTTTCTTCTGATGGCTCAACACTTCACACAGTCTTCTCTGCTCTGCTCTACCAAAAGAACTGGATCTTTCTCCTCAAGCCGAATTAACTCATGCACTCTTAACCAAACATCAATAACTATTCTCTAAGCTTAATTCCAAGGGTGCATACCCTAAAGATAGGTGCAACTTAAGAATCAATAAAATGTTCGTCAGCTCTTCTGAATAAACACAGGAAACTGCTACTGGCAAATAGCGACTGCATAACTTCACTTCTACTCATCAAAAGACTATGCATCTATAACTAAAACATCAGTAACATGTCTTCAACATATATCTAATCACGCAAGGTTCCATGATAACTATACAGAAAACCATACATAGAACACTGCATGTTACTCTGTCAGGAACACTACTGACACAAGCTACTATATAACTATCTATACTAACAGTTAACCTCTACACCCATGATATCATGCTGATATCATGTCCATGCTTCATATAATGAAAGCTTACTGCATAAGACTTCCATGCATGCTACTTTCTATATGTTGTCATAAATGACAAACATACAGTCAGTACTGGCCTACTGGAAAATCTCCAACACATTATATGATCCTCCAATGTCTTACTAAAGATCAAAATATCAACTAGGTAAACAATGAAAAAATTACCCAAAAATTCTTTCAGAACCTCATTCCTGAGCTGCGTGAAAGTGCTCGGTGCATTGGTTATCCAAAAAGGTGTGACTAACCACTCATACAACCCTTCCTTTGTCTTGAAGGCAACCTTCCATTCATCTCCTTCTCTGATCCAAATTTGATGATATCCACTCTTCAGATCTATCTTTGTAAAATATATAGCTCTTCTCAAATAGTCTATAATATCATCCATCTATGGCAATGAAACCTTATACTTAATTGTGATCTTGTTGATATCCCTAGAGTCTGTACACATCCTTCATTCTCCATTATTTTTTGGTGCTAATACTGCTAGTACAACAAATAGACTCAGACTCTCTCAAATCAACCCCTTCTACAAAAACTCTTGTAGTTGTCTGTTCAACTCTTCACTTTCTGCTGATGTCACTTTGTGTGCTTCCTTATATGAAAAACTAGCTCTTGGAATAAATTCCATCTAATGACCAATCTTCCTTACATGTGGTAATTCATTTTGCACATTATCAGATATAATTTCCTAAAACTCATTCAATAAATCTGCAGCTTATGTAGGTACATCTTCTACCTCCTCTTTACCACCTTTTGGAATTAAAGAAAAACACATATGCTCATGCCTGATACCATCTAGGAATTTTCCTCCATCTACAAAACATATTATTGCATTACTACATACCTTTTCTTCTATGTACTTCAACATATTTAGCTTATGCTGCACTCCATCCTTTATTAGGGAATAGGTATTTGTATGACCATCATGTAAAATATGCATATTAAACTACCACAACCTATCCAAAAACATATGGCATGTGTCCATAGGTATGATATCACATAGTACCTCATCATGGTATCCCCCAATCTTGAACTTCACCAAGCATTGTTCATTGACCATGAATTTTTGGTCATCCTACAACCAGGTGATCTGGTATGGATCTGGGTGTTTTTGCTATTGGAAACTACAATTGAAACAATTTTTATAATGTCATTAATGTCAAACATTAACCGGTAAGACAATTGTTATCTAGGACAGTACCATATCTTTTGGTTGATGAAGAGGATGAGGAGATAACAAGAGTACCTAAGGAAAGATTGAGTTATGTGATACTTCAATGGGTACTTGATTAGTTGGCTCATTGACAAGATAATGTGTATTTTATCTTTAACACCAAGTGAAGAAGAAAGACTAGAAACATAGGCTTAGCTGAGAAAAAGTGAAGAAATCTAGTTTAAGATGAGTGATGTTAGTGTCGACTGAGCGCAGTATATGTTGAGAAAATCTAGTGTTGACCGAACATCAATAATTGCCGAGTGAAAGATAATTTTTGAGAAGAAAAGTGTTTGCGATTAATGAGATAAATAGTAATGACAAGGGAGATGAACACAGTATTGACTGAGTGTCAGTAATTTACATTTTGAGAAAGAATTAAGAATCCCAACCGACATAGTTGAATTCTTGGGATATGTAAAATGTGTTGACATTATTAATGAATGGTATAAAGCATTTAATGTATTGGTAAATCATTTTCTTATGATTTCAAAGAGAATTTTGGAGATGTGTCTAGAAGGAAAAGAAGGAGAACATAATGATGGAAGGATTAGATGAATCTGACCTAAACCTAAGATCTACGGAAGAGATTAAGTAGCAAAAGATTAATCTACCTAATCAAGGAGGTATAATATTAACCTAATTGTAAGGTTACAAAATACAGAGAAGAGGTCAATGTTATTGAATGATAAGTCTAAGTAGAAGGATGAAGGAGAAGTTGTGAAGGAGCTGAATAGAGTTATGATTTCTTGAAGAGAATTCTGATAAGATCAAAGATGGAGATAGAAATGAAGGTCAGACAGTAAATCTGCATATGTGCAAAGTGGATCTATATTTGCAAAGTGAGTTTTATATTTTCAGATCAGAACCTACTGTTATTTTCTAACCATTGTATTAGTCTAAATCCTTTAATCAAGGTTGACCTAACAATCATTTTTTATAAATCCTTTAACCAAGGTGACATTCTGATGGAATGTTCTTAAGCCCTCTAACAAGGCCACTCTTAACAATGTAATTATATCCTTTAACCAAGTCACACCTAGCAGTCTGTATTGTAAACCTTTAACTGGGTTGGCTTCTCACAAAGCTCACTTCAGAAGAGTAAAAATTAGTAGCATGTTACAAGTGGTTTTTCCCAAATTGGGTTTCCACTATAAATCCTAGTGTTATACTTGTGTGAATGTTATTTTGATGTGGATGATGTTGAAAGTTTCATATTTTGCAAGTTATTTACTTTAGGACAGTGGACTACAATTTTTATGTTATTGGTATATGCTATGGAGACCAAGTTGAAAGCTGATTAGATCTGAGATTGTTTAAGAGCTAGAAAGTTGAATTGGTACATCTAGATCTGAGAATAATTATTTAACCCCCTCCTAGTTGTTCTAAAATCATTCTAACAATTGGTACCAAAGCTGTTGGTGCTTGTAGAGAAAATTTTTGAAGATACTTGAAGCTAATGATCAAGATGTACAAAAAGGAGGTGCTGAAGTTGAACAAGGATAACTTCCCTACATGGAAAATTTTGATCAAATTTCATCTAGCTAGAATTGGTGATTCAGTGAAATACTATGTGGAAAATGAGTATGTAATACTTGTTTCACCATTGACTATCGAGGAGATGAAATAAAAACAAGAACACAATCAGGCAATGTTGGAGATTGCATCTTCCCTAAGCTATACTGAATTTGAAGACATCAAGGAATGTAGTAATGCAAAGAAAATGTGGGACACTCTAGCAGCTATCTATAGTGGGGATACAAATGTAGTAAGAGACAAATCTGAAAGCCTAAGAGGTAAGTTTGATGAAATGAAAATGCAAGATGGTGAAAATATTGCTCAGTATTATGGTAGAATTAAGGAAGTAGTGAGTGCTATTAGAGAAGCTAATGGAAACATTGATGATGAGACTATTATTAGTAAATTATTGAGAACCTTTCTTCCTATCTATGCTATCAGAATTTTGCAATACAAGAATCAAGATGTAACCCTGGTAAGGTTCTAACTCTAGAAAGTCTTGTTGGCAAGCTTACTTCTTTTGAGTTGTCTAATTATGATAACTTCATTGTTCATAATGTTGAATCTACATTCAAGTCTCAAATAGTTCTTCATAGGCCTAAGAAGGGAAAAGAAAGATGTGAGAGCAGTGCAAACAACAAAAATAGTGATAGTGATACTTTTGATGATGATCTAAATGATCTTGAGGCACTTATGGCTAGAAGGATTAAGAGAGGAAAAGGGAAATATAAAGGTAAACTTCCTATTATCTATTTTTCATGTAACAAAGTTGGCCATATTGCAGCAAGATGCCTTGATAGGACCAACAAAGATGAGAAAAGGGAAAACAAGTACAAAGACAAGAGAAATGAAAGAGATCACTGAAGGTACAGAGACTACAAAGATAAAGGTAAGAAATCTTTCTATATTGCTAAAGAGGAAACTGGCCATGAAACTAGTGAATCTGATGAATGTGAAATAGAAGTTGTTTATGGTGCTATGGAAGATGATTCAGATGAAGATGAGAAAATTGCACGTATTTCATATGTTAGTAATGGTGATAAATGGATTATTGATAGTGGTTGTTCACATCACATGACTGGTGATAAAAGTAAGTTTGAAATTATTAATCATTAAAAAGGTAGAAGTGCTAAGTTTGGTAATGATGCACCATGTCCTGTGAAAGGAAAAGGATCAATAAGATTGATTGATAAGATTAGATGTGATAATGTTTATCAGGTTGAAGGTCTTAACTATAATTTTATTTATGGAACAGTTGAACAATACTGGTTACGAAGTTGAATTTCAACATAGAAAGGCTAAAATATTTGATGCCACTGGTGAACTAATTGGAAGTCGAGAATAGACAAGAGGTAACTTGTTCTATCTAGACCTATCTGAAGAAACATGTTTGTTTTCACAATATGATGATGTATGGTTATGTCATAAGAGGTTGTGTCATGTAAAATTTGATAATTTGATAAATATCAATAAGTTGAAGAAAGTTAGAGGTTTACCAAGATTGAAGAAGCCTGATAATGTGATGTGTAAACAGTGTCAATTGAGAAAAATGATAGTCTAGTTTTAAGAGCAGAGCAAGACATATACTTGTGACAATATTCTAGAATTGATTCATACTGACCTTTGTGGACCTATGGGTGTACAAATTTATTATGGTGATAAGTATTTTATTTTGTTTGTTGATGACTATTCCAGAATGATGACTGTAATTTTTTTGAAAGAGAAATCTAATGCATTTTAGTAGTTTAACTGGTATTTGGAAAAATTTGAAAAAGAAACTGGTAAAAGCTTGAAATGTTTGAGATCTGACAGAGGAAGAGAGTTTATTTCATATGAGTTCAATCTATTATGTAATGATAGAGGAATAAAGAGACATATGTCTGCACCTAGGATAATGCCATAGAATTATATAGCACAAAGAAGAAATAGATCAATTATGGATTGTGCCAGACACTGATGATTAAGAAGAATGTTGCACAAAAATCCTAGATAGAAGTTGTAAGTACAACTGTTTATACCTTGAATTGAGTACAAATAAAGAAAGGTACAACTGCTACACCTTTTGAGTTATGAGATGGTTATGCACCTAATGTGAATAATTTTAGAGTCTTGGGGAGTAAATGATATATAATGAAAGACAATAGAAATGGAAAATTTGATGCTAAAAGTGATGAAGGCATATTCCTAGGATATTCCACTAAAACAAAAGCTTACAAGTGTTTGAATTCTAACACTAACAAAATTGTGGAAAGTGTAAATGTTAGAGTTGATGAATATGTAGAAAAGAATGAATTTGAGGGCAAGAAAGAGCTTGAAGATTATAGATCTTTTGTATACATGGAAGAAGGAGAGGCTAGTAGTGCACCTAAACTAGATGCTAAGGAACTAAATGAGTCTTCTAAGCCACAACAAGATATTGTCAAGCATTAAGAGGATGTTGTCAAGCATCAAGAGGATGATACCGAGCATCAGGAGGATACTACCATGAAATTAGAAGAAGAGGCATAGAATTTACAAGATGAACTTGAAGATCAAGACCAAGGAGAAAGGAAATCTGAACCTACTTTGTCACAATATGTGAGAAGACATCATAAGCCTGAAAAAATAATTGGAGATAAAGAATTTGGAGTCATGACAAGAAGTAAGTTGAAAGATCATACATGCTTACTATGTGAGTTTGAACCTAAAATAGTGAAAGATGCTTTAGAGAATGAAGGCTGGATACAAGCCATGAATGAAGAAATAGAGTAGATAGAAAAGAACAAAACCTAGACTCTAGTGCCGAGACTAGAAGACAAGAATGTTATTGGAAAAATGGGTATTCAAAAATAAGTTCAATGTATATGGATAAGTTACTAGAAACAAAGCCAGATTGGTATGTAAGGGGTATGCACAAGAAGAAGGAATTGACTATAGGGAGACATTTTCCCCTGTTGCAAGATTGGAAGGAGTGAGAACTCTACTTATGAATCTTATAAAGGATTCAAAGTATATCAAATAGATGTCAAGTCTACATTTTTGAATGGTATATTAGAAGAAGAAGTATACATTGATCAACCAAAAGGATTTTTTTATCAAAGCAAGAAGAATATGGTATGCAAGCTACACAAGGTGTTGTATGGATTGAAACAAGCCCCCAGAGCATGGTATGAAAGACAGCACAACTATCTGATATAGATTGGATTTGTAAGGACAAATCACAACAACAATCTCTTTATGAAGACTAAAAAAGGTAAAGGGATTTTGTTAGCTGAAATATTTGTTGATGATATCATATTTGGAGGAAAAGATGCCATATGTAAAAACTTTTCAAATGAGATGCAAACTGAATTTGAAATGTCTATGTTTGGTGAGATCAAATTATTTGTTAGTTTACAAGTCTATTAGATGAAGAAAGGTATCTATGTTACTCAATCTAAATATATCAAAAAGATACTAAATTTTTTTGGAATGGGAGATTCTAGACCAGTAAGTACACCTATGGATACTAGAAAAAAGTTATCTAAAAATCATGATACAACTGAAGTGAATCAAACCTTGTATAGATCCATGATTGAAAAGCTGCAATATGTTGTCCATAGTAGACGAGATATTGCCCTAGCAGTTGGGATTGTTGCTAGATTTTCTACCAATCGTAAAGAGAGTCACACGATGGCATTAAAAAAGATATTGAGATATCTTAAATGAACATAGGACTATGGATTGTATTACAAGAAGAATGATAAGTTTGAATTGAAAGTTTACACTAATACAAATTGGGCTAGAAATGTTAATGACAAAAAGAGTACAAGTGGTAGCACATTCTTTCTAGGAAAGAGATTAGTCTCTTGGACAAGTAAGAAATAGAACTACATTTCCCAATCTATAGTAGAAGCTGAGTATGTAGAAACAATAGTGAATTGTTCAAATTTAGTGTGGATTAAGCAATTGTTAAAAGGTATGAAGGATGAAATCACTGAGCTAGTTCTTATTTTCTGTGATAAAACAAGTGCTATTAACATATCAAAAAATCATATAATGCACACTAAGACTAAGCATATTTCTATGACATAAGGGGAGATGGGAAGAGGGGTCAAAGGCACACCCTGACCAGATCCACCTTGTAGAGATCACACGCAGAAGCAACAAACACAACAGTGAGAGAGAGAATGCAGATACTTTCATATATTATCTTCAATTGATTCATACATGCTGGGTTGTAAGGCCTTCCCGGTTTAGGCCAGATATTACAATCAAGTACAAATTCCTCCAACATGCGAGGATTTTCCAACAATCTCTAATCTTTTATCAAAACTTATCTCCAAAAATTCACTCTTGAAACTCTAACCAAATAACTACATTTATACAAGAGGCTACCAAACCAAGTCGGCCTTCAGATCCACCATCAACAGAAGGAAAAAATAGATATAGGTCCACACACTTACCAATTGATGCAATCAAGGATGGTGGATCCAATTAAGGATAGTCCAACCTTACAGCCAATTAACAACACAACAGAATAACACAACATAAGAAAATATTTCAACATAATTTCCATTAACATGCCCAGCTATAAGGCCTTCTGGGTAGGGCCAGTTACAATTAGAAATAGTTCTACAAGATCAACTAGATCCAATATAAATCTAGCTAGTCTGGTTCTAAAATAGATCAACAACTGATGGAAACCCTAAAGAAGATTTGAACTTGTGCTTGCAAGCCACCAAGAAATCTCCTTGTCTCCAAGCATGCAAACCACTAGCTCTACTATGACAACTATCATAATTCAATCTGATCTACTAGATCTCTCAGGATCCAAGTCTACACTATCTTTTTCACAACTTCACTTTCATCTGTCACTCCCCACTTCCTCTAAACAACTACCCAAAAACTCCTTAAATACTAATCTTCAGCCACAAGTCAGCTGGATGAAACAATTAACTCCTACCAAAAAAATATTAAATGTAATACAAGTCAGCTCTCAAATAGCCTTACAATTATTTAACTCTCCATGATGGCCTCTAGATCTACATAGGAGAATACAAAAAAAGATACCAACAATAAATGCACCAAGTTGGCCAAGTAAATCTTCAAGAACTCTAGTCGATACAACCAACTACAGAGTGCCAATGAAAAAACTAAGCCAGCTAGGCATCCCTGAGCAAGCACATCAATTGAGCACCATAAGCATCACCAAGTACAAGTTCTCTTGAGCACCAGAGTTTACTGAG
Organism: Chamaecyparis obtusa; assembly: GCA_027943335.1. NCBI lineage: Eukaryota > Viridiplantae > Streptophyta > Pinopsida > Cupressales > Cupressaceae > Chamaecyparis > Chamaecyparis obtusa. The sequence continues at coordinate 148,090 of BSBK01009140.1, forward strand.
TGCCTTCAGTGATCAAGCTCCCTTCAATAACCAAGACCACCAGTTAAAGTTGCAACCAAGTACCACAGAACTGAAACAACATGCCTCCATGTAGATTCACTAAGTATCCTAGAATGCCCCTGCATCAGAAACCCCAAGTTTGAAAAGATGTTCATATGTTGGAAGAACATCTTTTGGGATTTAGCACATAAACCTTGTACAGGTTCTTCACATATAAGTCCTCCAACTTTTCATCTTGCATACTCTTCCACTTCTACTTCCTCTATCTTTTCAAGTCTTTCCTTGATAACACAGAGGTCTATTCTTCACATTGATCTTCCATACCTTCAAGATCCACCAACTCAACTCGGGTACCAATACTCAAAATTCTCCTACTGAGTGTTGTATCCAGCAAAGGCATTAGGAAATACTTCATGTCATCCTTCTCAAGAGTAAACACATTCTTGACACAATCATACATAGCTCTGCAATCATATCGCCAAGGCCTACCGAGCAATGTATGACAATTGTTCATCTCCACAATATCACATAACACAAGATCCTTATACTGGCCAATCTGAACATCAACAAACCATTGTTCTCTTACTTCTAGAGCATGATCATCTTGCAACTAGGCAATCCTATAAGGATGTGGATGTCTCATTCTACTCAAACCAAGTTTTTGAACCATGTCCTGAGAAACAAGGTTATCAGTACTACCACTGTCAACAATAATATCACAAAGTTTACCTCTGGATTTGCACTAAGTCCTAAACATGTTACTCCTCTGACAAGGTTCCTCCTTTGTACCAAGCAATGTTCACTGAACTAGTAAGTTGTCATATTCAGATTCATTCTTAATGTTCTCATTCACCACAACAATCCATCAGTCACCAAGCTTCTTCTGTGTACACTCAAAAGAATGGTTTCCTTCTTCACCATAGTTATAACAAGTACCCTTAAAGATAACTCTACCTGTCTTCTTCTTCGGTTCTACAGGTTTTTGTTCACCTTCTGCAGTCAGTTTATCCTTCACCGAGTGATCAATCTTTTCCTTCCCTTGGGGATTACCATGTCATTTCCTCTTCAATTTATCATCTGCCTTTAGAGTATACTGATAAGCATCTTTAACAAAATTAATCTTCAGCATACCAAGATCATCCTGGATATTGAATCTCAAACAATTCACATACCAAGCTACCTTTTCCTTACCAAGTTCTCTCTGTCCAGACTGAATAGTAAGCTTATAGAAATCCTTGGTATAATCTTCAATAGTTAGATCCTTTTGCTTCATATTTTTCAACTTCTTAAACAAGTCAAGCTCATAGTCAACAGGTATGAACTTATCTTTTAATTTAGTCACCATCAACCTCCACTGATTGATCTTTGTTTCACCTTCATCCTCTCTATCTCTTTGTCATTCTTTTCACCAAAGAGTAGCATGTCCTTTCAATTTTGTCTGTGCCAATCTCACCCTAAGAGGATCTTCAATTTCTTCCAGCTCAAAGAAATCTTCTAATTCACCAATCCAATCAATCAAGTTCTCGGTATTCAAAGTACTAGAGAAAGTAGAAACTTCCATTTGGTAACTATTACTTAACCGAGCTCCAGATCTATGCAACCGACTAGTTTTGTCTTCACCAAATCTATCTCTCCATTCATCTCCACTAGATCTAGTAGCTTCAAAGTCTTCAACAACTTCCTCATAACCATCTTTTCTACCAACATTCTGAGGTACACCAACAATAGCTCTCATGATCTTAGCGATCTTGTCATTCTTCATCAGCTCCATCTCAGATCTAAAATCAAATTTCACTTTCTCTATAATCCTAGATTCCATAGTATCACAAAGATCTACCACCACTTTGGGGTCCAATATTCTCAGAGGCATCCTTACAAATAAGAAAACCTTCTGCAACAAAACCCTACACTGACCACCTTGTGACAACCTCCAAGTTGTATGCAAGTCAGATCACAACCTACCACCTCACACAAACAACTAGGCCAAGATTCCACAAGTTCAGTGCCATGGATTTGCAACTCAGATCATATGATCTCTTCACCAAAAAGATCAAATTTGAAAGATCAGCCTTACTAGGTTAACCTTCACTCAATAAGATCAACTCAGCTCTGATACCACCTAACACAGTCAAGGATGGTGGATCCAATTAAGGATAGTCCAACCTTGCAGCCAATTAACAACACAGCGTAATAACACAACACAAGAAAATGTTTCAACACAATTTCCATTAACATGCCCAGTTGTAAGGCCTTCTAGGTTAGGGCCAATTACAATAAAAAATAGTTCTACAAGATCAACTAGATCTAATATAACTCTAGGTAGTCCAGTTCTGAAATAGATTAGCAACTGATGGAAACCGTAAGGTAGATTTGAACTTGTATTCGCAAGCCACCAAGAAATCTCCTTGTCTCCAAGCATGCAAACCACTAGCTCTATTATAACAACTATCAGAATTCAATCTGATATGCTAGATCTTGAAAGATCCAAGTCTATACTATCTTTTCCACAACTTCACTTTCATCTATCACTCCCCACTTCTTGTAAAAAACTACCCAAACACTCCTTAAATACTAATCTTCAGCCACAAGTTGGCTAGATGAAACAATTAACTCCTACCAAAAAAATTAAATGTAATACAAGTCAACTCTCAAATAGCCTTAAAATTATTTAATTCTCCATGCCATCCACTAGATCTACATAGGAGAATACAACAAAAGATATCAACAATAAATGCACCAAGTTGGCCAAGAAAATCTTCAAGAACTCCAGTCGGTAACACCAACTACCAAATGCTAGTGAAACAACTGAGCCAGTTAGGCATCACCAAGCAAGCACATCAAGTGAGCACCATAAGCATTGCTAACTACAAGTTATGTCAAGCACCAGAGTTTATAGAGTTCCTTCAGTGATCGAGCTCCCTTCAATAATTGAGACCACTGATTAAAGTTGCAATCAAGTACAACATAACCAAAACAACACACCTCCATGCAGATTCACCAAGTATCCTAGAATGCCCTTGCATCACCAATCATAGATATCAACATTAAATCTAGGGTACTCGGTGAATTTACATGGTGCTATGTTGTTCTAGTTCTATGGTACTTGGTTTCATCTTTAACTGACGGTCTCAATTATTGAAGGAAGCTCGATCGCTGAAGGAACTTGGTGAAACTTCCTTGCTCGGTGGAACTTGTGCTCGGTGATGCCTATGTTGCTTAGTGTTGCCTAGCTTGGTCAGTTGTTTCACTAGTTCTCAGTTGTTCTCTGGTGCTTAGTAGTTCTAGTTTATTGACTAGAGTTCTTGGTGATTTGGTTGGCTGACTTGGTGCATTTATTTTTGGTATCTTTTGTTGTGTTCTCCTATGTATATCTAGAGGATGACATGGAGAATTAAATAATTGTAAAGCTATTTGAGAGCCAACTATTGTTGCATTTAATATTTGTTTGTAATGAGAGCCAACTTGGCTTTGGAGTTAATTATTTCATCCAGCTGACTTGTGGTTGGAGATTAGTATTTAAGGAGTGTTCTGGGTAGTTGTTTATGGTGGAAGTTAGTGGAAGTCAGTGATTAGACTTGGATCCTACGAGATCTTGAAGATTGGATTGATTTCTGATAGTTTGTAATAGCAGAGATAGTGGTTGTTTTCTTGGAGGGAAGGAGATTTCTTGGTGGCTTGTGAGCTAAAGTTGAGATCTACCTTATGGTTTCCAACAGTTGCTAAGTTGTTTTAGAACTGGACTAGCTAGAGTTGGCTTGGATCTTTGTTGATCTTGCATAACCGTTCTTGATTCTAATTGGCCATAACCTGGAAGGCCTTATAGCTAGGAATGTTAATGAAAATTCTATTGAAGACATTATTTTGTTGTGTTATTTCAAATTATGGTATTTGGCTTCTTGTGGGGACTATCCTTAATTGGATCCTCCTTGTCTGCCCTATGTTAGGTGGTATCAAAGCTTGAAGATCTTGAGTGTGTAAACCAATTGAGGCTATTTGCACCAAGACCTTGTTAGTAATTTATTGCTTTGGGTTTTTGAAAATCTTGAAGCATGCCTCTGAGAAGATTGGACCCTAGAGAAATTGTAGATCTTTGTGGTGATGTGGAATTGAAGATTACAGAGAAGGTGAAATTAGATTTCAGATCTGAGATAGAGATGATGAAGAATGACATGATTTTTGAGATCATGAGGGCTATGAATGGTGTACCTTAGAATGTTAGTACTGAGGATGGTTATGAGGAAGCTGTTGAAGACTTTGAAGCTATTGGATCTAGTGGTGATGACCAGAGAGACAAATCTAGTGAAGATAGAACTGGTCGGTTGCATAGATCTGGAGTTTAGTTAAGTAATAGTTACCGAATGGAAGTTTCTACTTTCTCTGGTACCTTGAGACCTGAGGACTTGATTGATTGGATTGGTGAATTAGAAGATTTCTTTGAGTTGGAAGAAATTGAAGATCCTCTTTGAGTGAGATTCACAAAGAATAAGTTGAAAGGACATGCTACCCTTTGGTTGGAAAGAATTAAAAAGATATAAAGAAGATGAAGGTGAAATGAAGATCAATCGGTGGAGGTTGATGGTGACTAAACTGAAAGCTAAGTTCATACCTACCAACTATAAGCTTGACTTGTTTAAGAAGTTGCAGAATCTGAAGAAAAAATATTTGACTATGGAGGACTATACCGAGGAGTTCTACAAACTTACTATTTGGTCTGGACAGATAGAACTTGGTAAGGAAAAGGTAGCTCGGTATGTGAATGGTTTGAGATTTAATATTCAGGATGAGCTGGGTATGTTGAAGACTGATTTAGTTGAAGATGCTTATCAGCATCCTCTAAAGGCAAAAGATAAGTTTAAAAGGAGACAAAATAGTAATCCCTGAGGGAAGGAAAAGATTGATCACTTGGTGAAGGATAAACCAACTGTTGAAGATGAATAGAAACCAATAGAACCAAAGAAGAAGATAGGTAGAGTTATCTTTAAAGGTACTTTTTATAATTGTGGTGAAGAAGGACACCATTCTTTTGAGTGTACATAGAAAAATCTTGGTGATCGATAGATTGCTATGGTAAATGATAACATTCAAAATGAACCTAAATCTGAGTAGTTGTTGGTTCAGAGAACATTGCTCGATAAAAAGGTGGAACCTTGTCAGAGGAGTAACTTGTTCAAAACTTGATGCAAGTCTAGAGGTAAAATTTGTGATGTAATTATTGATAGTGGTAGTACTGATAACATTGTTGCTAAGGACATGGTTTAGAAACTTGGTTTGAATAGAATGAAGCATCCTCATCCTTATAGGATTGGTGGGTTGCAAGATGATCATGCTCTGGAAGTGAAGGAGCAGTGTTTTGTTGATGTTTAGATTGGCCAGTATAAGGATCTTTTGTTATGTGACATTGTGGAGATGAATAGTTGTGATATCTTGCTCGATAGATGTTGGCAATATGATTATAGAGCTATGTATGATTGTGTGAGGAATTTTTTTACTTTTGACAAGGATGACAAGAAATTTTCCATAATGCCTTTGCTGGATACAATGCTCGGTAAGAGGAGTCTCAGTATTGGTAGCTGAGTTGAGTTGGTGGATTCTGAGAGGAATGATGATTAGAATGGAGAATAAGCATATGCATTATCAAGGAAAGACTTGAAGAGATAGAGGAAACAAAAGACAAATATTATGCAAGTTGAAGAGTTTGACGACTTATATGTGAAGAACCAGTTCGAGGTTTATGTGCTGAATACTGGAATATGTTCTTCTAGCATATGAGAACATCTTTTCGAACCTAGGGTGTCTGATGCATGGGCTGTTGGCAATTTGGCTGAAGTAAGTGCATAGATGTTGTCATTATGGAAACATATGATCCACATGAAGATTGCACAGGTCAGAGAGCAAGTATAGCAGAGCGCATTGCAAATTTGTCTAAGTGTAAGACAATGTTTTCACTAGTGCACCAGGATACAATTTTTGTTTGTGACATTGAGTAGAGTAATTTCAGTGCTTGCACACTTGAACATAGACTCTATGATGACTAATGATGACCCATCTCAGAGTGCAAGTTAGTACAACATGTACAGAATTAGTTATGACAGTTTTACCAAAGACAGTGTTAAGCCGACAGGACAGAATATGAAGGCAGAATTGGTAAAGAGTTAAGGGATTATTTTGTTTATCAAAATAATGACTTAACAATATAAAGGTATGACATCCTAGATTTTAACTCTTTGATAAAGATATATGGAAGCTGACCATGTAAAGTTATTATCTTTAATAACTTGTATATATGTAATATGTTATTGTAAGAAGAAAAAGAAGAGATATGTGGTAATATTGTAATGATATGATGTGAATGTAAGAGTAGCAAAAAGATATTAATGCAAGAAGCATAAGGTTACATACCTTAATCCATTTTTGTAGTCAATACACATTTTACATTACTTGTTTGGGTAGTGGGCTCATCTGGTAATTAGATTTTGTATTGACAACTCCTAATAGGGTTGAGGCTTCTAACAAGGCCTATAGTCCCTTAATCAGGACTGATACACTATATGCTTGTAATAGACTCCTAATAGGGTCAACATCCTTAATAGGATACTTTTGATTAGTGGATCTTTGTGGGTACCATCCCCACCAGGGTTTTCCCTTGGCCAGGGTTTCCTCGAGAACATATCATGTGTTATGAGTTCTTTATTTCTATTGCTATGCATATTGTTTAGCTTCTTATGTTATGCATGTATAAAGATAATCTATTATATCCATAATTGGGCAAAAGATAAAGTTTGTAGAATACTAATTCACCCCCCCTCTCAGTATTCCCTATTTTTAACATGGGCATTCTAGGGTACTTGGTGAATCTACATGGTGGTATGTTGTTCTAGTTCTGTGGTACTTGGTTGTAGCTTTAACTGATGTTCTTGGTTATTGAAGGAAGCTCGGTCATTGAAGGAACTCGGTGAAACTTCCTTGCTCGGTGGAACTTGTACTTGGTGATTCCTATGTTGCTCGGTGTTTCCTAGCTTGGTCGGTTGTTTCACTGGTGCTTGGTTGTTCTAGAGTGCTTGGTAGTTCTAGTTTACCGACTTGGTGCATTTATTGTTGGTATCTTGTGTTGTGTTCTCCTATGTAGATCTAGAGGCCGACATAGAGAATTAAATAATTGTAAATCTATTTGAGAGCTAACTGTTGTTGCATTTAATATTTGTTTGTAATGAGAGCTGACTTGGCTTGGGAGTTAATTATGTCATCCAGCCTACTTGTGGCTGAAGATTAGTATTTAAGGAGTGTTTGGCATAGTTTTTTATGGTGGAAGTTAGTGGAAGTCAGTGATTAGACTTAGATCTTGCAAGATCTTGAAGATCAGATTGATTTCTAATAGTTTGTAATAGTAGAGCTACTGGTTGTTTCCTTGGAGGCAAGGAGATTCTTTGGTGTCTTGTGGGCTCAAGTTTAGATCCACCTTAGGGTTTCCATCAGTTGCTAAGTTGTTTCAGAATTGGACTAGCTAGAGTTGTCTTGGATCTTTGTTGATCTTACAAAACTATTGTTGATTGTAATTGGCCATAACCCGGAAGGCCTTACAGCTGGGCATGTTAATGAAAATTATATTGAAGACATTGTTTTGTTGTGTTATTCTACATTGTGATGTTTGGATCCTTGTGGGGACTGTCCTTAATTGGATCCTCCTTGTCTTCCCTACATCACTAAGAAAGGATAATTGAGTGCCAGACAAGCATCATCGAGCACCAAGAAAATTCACCGAGCGCCAAAGAGATAACCGACCAACACCAGTAAACAAAGGAAATTGAGCAACACTGAACCAACTCGATCAAAGAAGGAACCAAGCAACAACAAAAAACTTCAAACATGTTTTTGGTGACACAAGATTGCTAAGGACCCAAGATGCTTCTGCATCAGACACCTAGAGTTATTTGAAATGATTCTCTAAATCATGAAATAGGTATGATCCGAGCTGCATCCAACTCAGATTATGAAATCCATGCACTTTTTTCAATCGGTTTATTCTTCCACTTTACTAGGTATTCCATATATAGTTTTCCTCTTATACTTCTACCACTTCTTTACTCCAAAATCTACTCAACTTCTTCCATCTGTTTCTTAGGATAATCCATCGGTACTGTCATTTCTTCATCAAGTTCATGATACTCATACAAATTAGAAATGTTGAATATAGGTGATATATCCATATCATCAGGTAACTTAATCTCATATGCATTTCCTCTATCAAATTTCCTTAGTATCTTGCAAGGGCCAAAGTTTTTCATTTTCAGCTTCCCATATGTTCCAACAGGAAATCAGCCTTTCTTCAAATGAACCATTACTTAATCACCGACTACAAAAATCTTATGTCTTCTTGATCTATCAACTCTATCTTTGTATTTTTGATTACTTACTTCCAACTTATGTTTCACATCTTCATGCAATGTCTTCATGTATTCAGAAAACTTCACTCCTTCAACACTTCTCTTTCTTTCATCAGCAATATCCCTCAAATCTGATATGCCTCTCGATTGTATGCCATTTACAATCTCAAAAGGTGTTTTTTGAGTACTCCTATTCATTGAATTATTGTATGCAAACTCTTCTTGTGCCAACACAGAATCCCAATTACTTGTTGTGTCTCCAACTAAACATCTCAAAAGATTTCCCAAACTTCTATTCACAACTTATGTTTGTCCATCAGTTTGTGGGTGAAATTTAGAGCTATATTTCAACTCGCTACCAAACTTTCTCCAAAGGGTCTTCCAAAAGTATCCAACAAATTTACTATCTCAGTCAAAGATAATACTCCTCGGTAATCCATGTAATCTGAAATTTTCCTTAAACAAAAGATCTGCTATATGTACTGCATCTGATGTCTTTCTACAAGGTATAAAATTTGCCATTTTAGAAAATTTATCCACAACAAAAGATATAGAATCATTACCTCTTACTATCTTCAGTAAGACAAGAACAAAATCCTCACTGATGTCAATCCAAGGTTTCTCAGGAACAAAAATCGGTGTATACAATCTAGTATCCTGACTTACTCCTTTTGTAACTTGACAAATTCCACAACTTTTCACAAATTTCTGAACATCTTTATACAACTGTGGCCAAAAGTATTTCTCCTTAAGAAAATTCAATGTCTTATCAACACCAAAATGTGCAGCCAAACCATTACTATGTTTCTCCTTTATCAAATTAGTTCTCATTGCTCCTCTCGGTATAAATAATTGAATAGCTTTAAAAAACATACCTTCTTGAATAAAATATTCATCCCATTTAGTACTTGGTTGATCTTGAATAGATGCTCTGCACTTTATCCATGACTCAGAAAAATTAGGATCAAATTCATAATAATCTCTCATATCATCAAAGCCAAGAACTTCAATTTTCATCTCAGTCAGCAAATATATTCTTCTACTCAATGCATTAGTAACTCGGTTAGTGACTCCACTCTTATGCTTTATCACAATGTATAACTCTGCAAATACTCAACCCATTTCATATCTCTCTGATTCAACTTATTCTAACTACCCAAATATTTTAAAGGCTTATGATTAGTATATAACACAAATTCACTCGGTATCAAATAATGTCTCCATTTCTTCAGTGCTTGGAAAATAGCATAGAATTCTCAATCATACACAAAATATTTCCTTTTTGCATCTTTCAAATTTTCACTAAAGAAATCAACAGGTTTACCTTCTTGACTCAACACAAATCCAATTGCACTTCTACTTGCATCACATTCCACTTGAAATACCTTATTGAAATCAGGCAATGCCAAATCAGGCAATTCATCAACCTTCTCCTTCAAAGTCTCAAAACTTTTATCATCTCCATGTGTCCACTTGAATTCTCTTTTATCTCCTCTCATAGTCTTAGTCATAGAATTACAAATTGAACTAAAATTCCTAATGAACTTTCTGTAAAAACTATTCAAACCATGAAATGATCTTACCTCACTAGCATTCTCAGGTGTAGGCCAATTCAAAATAGCTTCAACCTTTTCAGATCCATTTTCAAACCATCAGTTGAAATCACAAATCCCAAATACATAATTTCCTCTTTCATGAATGAACACTTTTTTAGATTTATCAGCAAATTTTCTTCTTTCAACCTCTATAATACTTGTTTAACACTCAACAAATATTCTTCTCTAGTCTTACTGAATATTAGAATATAATCAAGATATACAATCATAAACTTACCAAAGAATTTCTTCAAAATTTCATTCATCAATCTCATAAAAGTACTTGGTGCATTAGTTAAACCAAAAGGCATAACCAACCACTCATACAAACCGTCTTTTGTCTTGAAAGAAGTCTTCCACTCATCACCTTCTCTGATCCTGATCTTATGATACCCACTTTTCAAATCAATTTTGGTTAAATACTTTGCTCTAGTCAAACTGTCCATTATGTCATCCATTCTTGGTATAGGAAACCTATATTTCACTATTATTTTGTTAATTTCTCTAGAATCAGTACACATTCACCATTCTCCATTCTTCTTAGGTGCCAATACAATAGGTACTACACAAGGACTCAAACTTTCTCTGATCAAACCTTTCTGCAAAAATTCTTAAATTTGTTGGTTCAATTCCTGATTCTCGGTAAGTGTCAACCGATGTGGTGCCTTATTCAGTAAAATAGCTCTAGGGATTAGATCCATGCAATGATCAATGCTTCTCTTTAGTGGAAAACCATCAGGTACATTATCAAAAATGATTTAAGTGTACTCGGTGATTAACTTATCAATCTCCTTAGGGACACTATCCTCTATTTTCTTAGTTTTTTAGGAATCACAACAAAACATACATCATTCTTCTTCAAATCCTTAAGAAACTTTCTTACTTCCATCAAGAAAACTTTCACAAATGTGAAAACATTACTACCAGGTTCTTCAATCAAAGGTAACAAGATTTGTCTTCTTCCATCATATAAAGCATGTCTATCACATTGCCAAGGTCTACCCAACAAAATATGATAACAATCCATAGACATGATATGACATAACACCTTATCATAGTACTTTCCAATTTTCAAATTCACATAACATTGTTCACTTACCAAGAGTGTATGCTCATCTTTGATCCATAAAATCTGATAGGGCTTTAGATGTTCCAACCTTTTCAATTTTAACTTTGTGACCATTTCCTTAGATTCTAGATTCTCTGAGCTACCACTGTCAATGATTACCTTCCAAACTTCATTAGAAACTCTACAACTGGTCTTGAAAAAAAAATTCCTTACCGGATCTTCCTTATTAATTTCACTCCAAAGTTCTCTCCTTACCATCAAGTTATTTTCCTTCTCATGTTCATTCGATGACTATTCTTGCACCAAGGAATTTCTACTATTACCGACCTTCTTACTTGCATGTGTACACTCAAATGATCTATGTTCTTCTTCTCCACAATTATAATAAGTTCCTTAGAAACCACCTCTGTTATAACCACCTTGGTAGTTACTGCCTCTACCTCTAGATGAACTTTCACCTTTCCACTCGGTCTTGCCTTTATCTAGATTTGTCTTACTAGGTTCAGATTTACTATTTTCACCATAAGATCTACCTCTTCCTCTAGGGAATCTACCACCTCTACCTCTTTGTCTTTTCTCATGTTTCTTGTTCAATTTATCCTCAACTTTCAATGCAAATTGATAAGCCTCTTCAATGTTCTCCAATTTGACCAAACTAATTTCTTCTTGCATGGAAACTCTCAAACCATTCAGATATCTAGAAATTCTTTCCACATCATCTTCATCATGTCCAAATTTGATATCTAATCTATAGAATTCCTTAGTATATTCTTTTATCAAGCTATCTTTCTGCCTTAAACTTTGCATTTGCCTAACTAGGTTAATCTAATAATCACAAGGTAAGAACTTCCCTTTCAATTTATTCACCATTTTATTCCATACCTTGATTTTGTCTTTGCTTTTCCTCTTTTTGTCCAACTGTAGATGTTCCCACCACAAGGATGCATGACTCTTCAACTTTGTGCTTGCAATTTTCACCTTCTTTTCCTCAGGAACATTTTCATATTCAATGTTCTTTTCCATCTATGTGATCCAGTCCACCAATTCATTAGAATCCAATTTTCCACTATACTCAAGAGGATTAAAGTGTGGTGTATACTTCAGATTTGTCAAAGCTTTCAACAATATTTCCTCACCTTGATCCATCATCGATGTAGGTTCTACATCAACTTGTTCTTCCTCATTTTCATCATCACTAACATCTTCAAGATGTCTTCCCCTTCTCTGGGCTATTTCCACAGCTTCTAATCAAGTAGCAAGTTGTCTCAACATGTCTTCCAATCTGTTAGGGATTTTTCTTGTGGGATCAAACTTGGCAAATGTATTGGGCTTGATTCTTAGTTAAAAAGGACTCCATGTTTGCAAGAAAATCCTAATTAATGAGGATTAGATAAGATTCTCCTTCTACTTTGAGCTCCAGAAGACTCAGGTGGGTATTGCCTGCAATGACTTACTATGCTTCAAGTAAACATTCAAATGGTGGATTAAAACTTCACTGTCATGCTATTATTTCTTCAAATTACTTCAATAAGACATTATTACTCTGCAAACAGCCCAGATTATCCTAATACAGAGTACTATAATAGAAATTATAATTGTAATAGCATGAAACAGTGGCATAAGGACATTCATCCTTCTTCTTTTCCTGAGTTCAACTCAAGGAAGGATAACCTCTTGATTCTTTCTTTAAGGAATCACTAAATATAAACTATACCACTCAAACACAGCCCTATCAAAGTACAAACACAATTCTTGAAAATAAAAATACTGGTAATGAAATGAATTTTGATTCTTCCAAGGATTGAAAAAAGATAACTTTAAGAAAAACACACTTCAAACCAGTGCCTAAATCCAAAGGGCAAAGAGTCCTAAATGAAAATCCACAAGTCCATTTAAAGAAATATGACAATATGCCTTACATACAATCTACAATCCGAATAGGATGCCTTACAAACTATTCTGTCAATCTAATATTATTACTATCAATATCCCTACATATATATTTACTCCTTGAAATTGATGACAAGGATTTTAATTCTCTCCTTGAGAGAAACTCATAATCAATTATAGAAGTTGCTTAATAACTAGTATATTTTCAATGCCTTACACATAAAACATACAAGAGTAAATACAAAAATAGAGAGACAATAACAACAAGAGATAGAAATTGCAGTATATTTATATTAAAGAAAACTTGCAATTTACATAAGAAAATTCATGCTCAGAAATTTAGACACAAAGTTCAGAAGTCTGTTATGTAGCGATTGCACTTGGTTTTTTCTATTATCTTCGATCCCCCTCAAAAATAAGATTACAATTCTATGTATACCCCCTCATTCAACCACCTTGGAATTCCCTTATTAATGGGAATGCAACAAGCTTCAGATGGTTGAAACCCTAACCCTAAAGAGAATAAAAGAAAAAGCATAAAAGACAAGATACAATAAGCCCTCAGGCGGTGGAAATACAAAATTATCTTGGTTTGTTCTATACCCTGGATTATTGATTACTGACACCTTTGTCCACAAGTATTCATGATAGCTTCTTAAGTTTTAATGAGATATGGTGACTGTTATTTCAGGCTAACCTACACCATTCTTCAATGATAGCTTATCATCCCTGTGATCTGAGATCAGGTGTCAGGTCCTCCAGGTGTCCTTTCTATTCATCATCCAAGATATCAAAGTCAACTACAGTAGATTTTATCTTCTTGGACTTTGTAAGCTCATCCCATGCAGTGACCTCTTCTTCTATTGGCCATTTATAATTCTAAGTATGTTCCAGTTGTGGTTTCTATCGCTCCCATCTAGCATATGTTATTGCTTTGACATCTATTACAAATTTGGTAAGCTCAACCTCTGCCTTTATAGCTTCATCCAGAGTTTTATTGAATCTCTCCACATCTACTTCATTACTTTCATCTAAAAATACCTCTTTCCTAGGCAAAATAAGATCAAAATCTGATCTCCATTAATCAAAACTTTTAATGGTACCATCTGCACATTTAATGGGAGGAATAAATTTATTGGAGTCTAAACTGAGCAAGGCTATCTTAGCCTCTATCTGATTTTCCTTGCCTTTAAAAAGTGGCAATATGGCTTGAATTCTATTGATTTCCTCTCCCACCTGCAAAACTATCTCTGGAATATCATTTCTTAAAGATTCAACGACTACCAATCTTTCAAAAAATGGTTCCCTAACATACCAAGTTGCATAATATCCATTCAAAATTTGAACATAATTATTAACTTCCACTTGCAATTCAGGCAACTTATTGTAATCATTAAAAACTAAATCAGATTTATCTTTCAACGTGTCGATTTTGTGCTGCAAGATATTTAATAAGGCCTATAGAATAGCCTCATTTTTCTCCACATTTATTTTCTCTAACTCTGCAGCAACTTCCTCTTTTTTCATTCCTTTAGCCTTAGTTAATGCAGGCTGCTCAGGAGGTGCAAGACCCACTACAGGAGTATTCATGATTTGAAGCTCTAAATATGCCAGAGATTTTTCTAGTGCCTTTTCCTTTATTATTCGGAGATCCATGTCCTTCAACAATGCACTGTAGTCCTCTAGAAGGGAGCCATACCTCTCTGATAGCTACTTTATTTTATCCTCATTTAATCTGGAAAAATGGATTAACACTTGAGAAATCTCAAGGTCCCCTATGTTGTGGATGGAGCACACAATCTTATCTCCATCCATCTACTCCTTCACATTCAAAATTGAAGGCTTTTTATCCTTAGGATAAAGACTCCACAAAGGTAATGCTTGATTTTTTGGGTTGTACCCAAATCCTCTAATGATATGCCCCACTTCAATTTTTGAAGACAAAGTTATGTCTTCCTACCTTTTGATTTGATCAATAATAAATTCCAAATACAAGTTCCACCTAGGCACAAGTAGCATATTTCTCTTTTTCACTAGTTGTCTAGCCTCATCTAGGGTGAGTTTTTCAGCTTTAGGGTCATATTCTCTTAATTGTTGCACTGCCTCCTTTGTTACTTGACCATCTTCTATGATTTCATACTAGATGCAACCTATTGTTGTTTGTGCCAAATCAAGAAGCTCTTGAATTCCTCTAACTCTATGAAACTATCATCCTTCAAGAAGGCATATTGTTCAATCATTCTCTCATCTTGGCATAGAGCCAAGGGAAACTCAACATTTTATGTTTCAAGTTTTCACTTCCTCTTCTCTTCCCATATTTTCTTTCTTAATTGGTGATCATGGACACCAATTCTAGGGAATAGGGCTCCTATTTTATCCTTTTTCTTCACATGAGAAAATTCACCAACCAATAATTTATGCTTCTTTGCTAGTGGCTCATTTGTATCTTGAGAACTATGAAGCTCTACTAGATCAACAATATTTTCCCCAACTTGATGCCATTCCACCATTATTGACTCTAGAGGAGGGATGCTATGCACAAAATAGTCACCATCACTATCCTCATCACACTCAGATTCAGAATGGACATCCCCTTTCTTGTCAGTCTCATCAATTTGATCTTCAAAACTTCTCATCAAGGTGTTAAATTGAGACATCATTTGTTCAAGTCTTTGAAAATAAGGCAATTTATGGAAGAAACCACTAAATGCCAATCCTTTTTGTCTCACTTTCTTCTCCATAGCATACAATTCATGTGTTTGGTTGGCTCTCTTTTCCACTTCTTCTTCTTCTATTATATTTCTTAACACATCTTCCTTGGGATACTCCTCATGCCTTTTATTGAATGGGATGGTGGGCATGTAATATTGCTTGGTAGCAACTATGAATCCTTCTATATCCACATATCTATGGGAAGCAACATGCATTCTAAACTATCCCGGCCAATCATCAACCTTACTAAAGGCATTCTTTCCTATTATGATAATATGCACTCTAAAGTGCCTAGGAGTAAAGGTTCCCTTCCTATGCGAAGCCAGATGCTCCTTCTCAATCAGTATAAGTTGCTAGATGAACTCTAAAAATGCCACCCTTGGTGGGACAAAAAATGGTAGTAAATGAGGAGGTTGAGGGCATATGTATACTTTGATCATAGTATATCCTTTTTCATAGTATATATCTCCCTAATTATGTCCCTTACTCCATTTATCAACAAATTGTTTAGGCCTCACTAGCTGCAAAATTTTGGTAGAAAACTTAGAAAGATTAAGCCCTAAGCTGAGGAGGATAGGCCGAACCATCCAATTCTCAAACACATAAAAATCACTCCTTGTGGAAGAAGCACTCCAAGCCCTTATCCAGTATTGCACCAGGTTTGGCTGCCCTTGATACATCATATGTGGCTCAAGTTTATCCATGTTCATGATGTTATAATTGAAGTAAAAAATAAGATGTATTAGCAAAGAATAATGCATGAACCTCGGTGTAGAACCAGAACTAGACACATGGTTCTTCACAGCTAGTAAACCTTCATACATTCTTTCTATTATAAAACCTATATAGTCATATCCCCTTGCCACATGAAGACTCTGGGAATCCAAAACCATCATTAGTAGGTTCGTGGTGATTCTCTCCCCACCATCTATCCCTAGAACTTTGCATAGTCCATATGCAATATATTTCATGTAGAACTTGAGATCCTTATAAAAAAAAGGGGTTGCTGACCCAGCAATTGGTGTGATGTAATTTCTATTTTCTCACAGCACATGGGCTTGAATTTCTTTTGCCACAACAACAGCCTCTCTAGTATATCTATTGGCCAAGGCCTGTAAATTGATTTTAGTAGCCATTGGGACTTGTATACCAAAAGCCCTTATAAATGAACTACAATCAAGAGTGACCAGAGGAGAACCATCATCTTTCTTAATTGTTCTAGATAGAGGGCCATCACTATGGGATAAGACAATTAAGACATCTACATCCAAGAAGACCTTGGGAACTATCAATTTTCCTAATCTAGACATCCAAGGGTTCGAAATAGGGACCAAACTCTTAGCATTCTTATAAAAGTATTTAAATAGGCACATTCTGGTGACATCTGGTGTCCTAGCATCTCTATAATAAGCAAGCTCATCAACAAAAAATTCATCACTAACCTTTTTGTTCTGTGATGAGCCCGGTAGCAGAGCGAGGAATTTGTCTAAAAAACTCTCCTTAACTTTCTCTTTTCCTCCTTTACCGATAGAGGCCCCACTGACTGATGGTTTTCTCATTTTGTGTGCAATTTGAAATTCTTCTACAAATTCTGGACATTTTGAACTTTGCAATTTCTTTAAGAAATTCTATCACTCTGGTCTTCTAAATGCTTGGTAATTTGAAATGAATAGAGAACAATCATACTTATTCAATAGAATTGAATGCAAAAATCCGTTAGAGATCAAAAAGATGAACAATATGTCACTTCCACCATTACTTGGCATGCTTAGGACTTCAATTCACTTGTCATGGCTTAGAAAATGATGGGTAATCAAATTTTAACTTCTGGCGATTTAGTGACTACAACACATTCTCATAATCACTGAAAGATTTGGCACCTTTGCAACAGTCATGGAGATCTGATGACTATAGAAAATTTAGTCATATAGTAGCTTTCATTTTGTCTGGAGACCTGGTGACCAAGGGGAAAATCATAGTCGCTGAAATATTTAAGACCTTTTGAGCTTATCTGGAGATTGAGCAACCAAGTTCACTTATATTTTCCATCCTGAGATTTAGCAACTATAATCATTATTTCAATTGCTACAAAAATATTTTCTTTTGAATTCATCTTGAGACCTGGCAACAAAGAGCCATCAAGAGATCTGGTGACAATAGTCAAGCCCACCTTTTGGTTTATATTTTTCATTTTAATCAACCAATCATTAAGAGACACGTCACAAATTCTAGCAAGTAGAAATTCATATTTTCTTCAATCTCTTGACTTCAGTCAACACTTAACTCTAGATTATCTGGAGATCACCCAACTGAAGATAATCTCATAATCACTAAACAAAATTCTTAAGTTGAGTTTGATCCGGAGACTGAGAGACTAACCTAATCTCAAGGTCACTAGAACATTTATTAACCCTTGGCTTAATTCTGAGATTATGTGACCACCACTTGATCAAGTTTAAATCAATGGTCAAAAAATTACTTTGAACACTCCCTTCTTAACTCATCCTTATCTAGCATCCTTGCGACTGAAGACTTCTCTTTATCACCCAATATTTCTCTAGACCACAGTTAAGACTGGAGATTGCGTGAACACTTATATTCTCCAAGTCATGAGAAGAATTACTTAACCTTAGTTAAGTAAAGAGAATAAAAATCAACCGTCAATTAGAACTTGATCCAACGGTCTTCACTAACTCGCTACAACTTTTGTAACTTAACCACTTCAATGGGAGACTCTGAGATAACCGTGTCACTAAATCACTGACCACCAAGGTCATAACCACCAGGATGATGAGAATGCTCGACTAATGAAATTTCCACATCGTAGAATAAAAGAACTAACCGCTGACAAACCTTGAGATCTAGCGACCAGTAGAACAGACCGCTACTTCACACTTGGAGATTCAGTGACCAAATGCAGATCTCAATATCACTAAATATTATATCAATTTCTTACTTCTTTCAGAGATCACCCATTTGTAGGCATTTTTGATCTAGAGATAAAGAGACCATAGCTACTCTACAAAATTATATCACAGTAGTCGCTAGATCTCACAATAGTGATCCAGAGACCTAGTGACTAAAGGGAACCATTGAGTCATTTAAGAATTGGGAATATTCCTTCATCCTAAGGAGATCATGTGACAATAGGTTTCCAGGTAATCTCTAAATAACAAGAAATATGCCAATTTGATTGGGAGACTAAGAGACTAACCAGGGAGACAAAAGCGCACATGCTTTAAAAGTCTTTTAAGTCATTTGAAAAAGGTAACAACTAAATAGACTTGGGTGAGCATTTTTAGGGTTTCTTGGATTTTCAAATGCAATAAGACCTGAAACCTAGGGTTTTTTCTCTTTAAATGAAAATTGGAACTTCTAGGGCTAGAAAAACTAGAATTTAAACCATAAAAAATAGGGACAGAGATCAAGAATTCAAAATTTTGAAAGACAAAACATCAAAACTGGAAAGACTACCAACACAATCCTAGATCCACATCTCATCTCCCATGAACCATCTTGAAACCCTCTGAAATTGTAGGCCAAATTGCAATCTGCTACCCCATAATAATTCAACTAGGGTTTTACAAGAAGGAACCCTCAAACCTAGATTCCGAAACCAAGATGCAGATCTCACCTCGCTCTTATACCACCTGACACAAGGGGAGATGGGGAGAGGGGCCAAAGGTACACCCTAACCAGATCCACCTTGTAGAGATCACACACGGAAGAAAAAACACAATAGTGAGAGAGAGAATGTAGATACTTTCATATATTATCTTTAATTGATTCATACATGTCAGGTTGTAAGGCCTTCTCGGTTTAGGCTAGATATTACAATCAAGTACATAAGTCCTCCAACATGTGAGGATCTGCCAACAATCTCTAATATTCAATCAAAACTTCTCTTCTATCAAAACTTATCTCCAAAAACTCACTCCCTAAACTCTAACCAGACAACTACATTTATACAAGAGGCTACCGAACCAAGTCGGCCTTCAGATCCACCATCATTGGAAGGAACAACTAGATCTAGATCCACACACTTCCCAATGATAGATACCAACATTAATTCTATGACCAAATATAAATGCAAGAGTCATCCTCAATAGAAATCCAAAACAAATAACTCGGTAAGAAAGGATAACTGAGTGCCATACAAGCATCACCAAGCGCTAGGGAAATTCACCAAGCACCAAAGAGATAACTGACCAACACTGGTAATCAAAGGAAACTGAGCAACACTGAACAACTTGATCAAAGAAGGAATTGAGAAACAATAGAAAAATTCAAACATGTTTTTGGTGACACAGGATTGGCAAGGACCTGAGATGCTCTTGCATCATGCTATCAAATATCATTACTTGAGAGAGTTGGTTCAAGACAAAGAAGTGAGATTCGAATATGTGAATACAAAGGAACAATTAGCAGATATATTCACAAAATAATTACCTAAAGATGCTCATGAAAACCTTGGAGGTAAATTAGGGGCGATTCCCCTAACTGAGGCTACCTAGAAGCATATAGGAGTAGTACATCAAATGTGCTAATCATATTATCTGACAAATTGTTGCAGAAGAAGTCACACTTTAGGAATTATGTAGAGTTGTGAGAAGTAAAGAAAAGATGTTGATCAATCATAAGTAAAGATGACAGAGGGAGTATACAACATACATAACTAACATGAAGACATCAACATGGTAAAGATGTAAAATACACAAGTTTCTTTGGAATTATTTTCAAAGAGGGAGAGATATGAACCAGAGGAAGAAATACCAAAAATTAAATGGCCCTAAGGAAAGAGGGAGAGATTAAGAGAGATAGATACAACATGGAAATAAGAAAGAGATTTAGTAAACATGCAAAGAAAAATCTATCCAAGAGGGAGCTGGTACTTGGATGTGTTGGATGAGAATCAAAATGAAGCTAAGGATATTAATGAAGATCTGTTGCATGGAGATTTTTGGATTGTTTGGTGAATCATATGATATTCATGTGGTGTTGTAGTCAATGCCAGGAGGGAGATTGTTGGAAACTACAATTGAAACAATTTTTATATTATCATTAATGTCAAACCTTAACTGGTAAGACAATTTCTATCTAGGGTAGTACAATATCTTTTAACATGAGGACCTAAGGAAAGGTTGAGTTATGCGATACTTCAATGGGTACTTGATTAGTTGGCATATTGACAAGATAATGTGTTATTTATCTTTAACACCAAGTGAAGAAGAAAGACTGGAAACATAGGCTTAACCAAGCAAAAGTGAAGAAATATAGTTTAAGCTGAGTGATGTTAGTGTCACCCGAGCACCAGTATATGTCAAGAATATCTAGTGTTGACTGAACATCAGTAATTTTTGAGTGATATATAATTGTCAAGAATAAAAATGTTAGCAATGACCAAGATACATAGTAATGACCAAGGAGATGAACACAATAGTTACCGAGTGTCAGTAATCTACATTTTGAGAAAGAATTGAGAATCCCATCCGACATAGTTGAATTCTTAGGATATTTAAAATGTGTTAACATTATTAATGAATGGTATAAAAAATTTAATGCATGGTAAATAATTTTCTTATGATTTCAAAGAGAAGTTTGGAGATGTATCTAGAAGGAAAAGAAGGAGAACATAATGATGGAAGGATTCGATGAATCTAACCTAAACCTAAGATCTACGGAAGAGATTAAGTGGAAAAAGATTAATCTACCTGATCAAGGAGGTATAAGATTAACCTAATTGTAAGGTTACAACATACAGAGAAGAGGTTGATGTCATTAAATAATAAGTCTAAGAAGAAGGTTGAAGATGAAGATATGAAGGAGCTTAACAGAGTTGTGATTTCTTGAAGAGAATTTTGAGAAGATCAAATATGGAGATAGAAATGAAGGTCAGTCAGTAAATGAACATATGTGTGAAGTGGATCTATATTTGCAAAGTGAGTTGTATATTTTAAGATCAGAACCTATTGTTACTATATAACCATTGTATTAGTCTAAATCCTTTAATAAAGGTTGACCTAACAGTCATTTTGTATAAATCCTTTAATTAAGGTGATACTCTAATGGAATGTTCTTAAGCCCTCTAACAAGGCCACTCTTAATAGGGTGATTTAATCCTTTAACTAGGTCACACCTAACAACGTGTATTGTAAAGCTTTAACCGGGTTGTCTTTTCACAAAGCTCACTTTAGAAGAGTGAAAATTAGTAGCATGTTACAAGTGGTTTTTCCCAAATTGGGTTTCCACTATAAATCCTAGTGTTATACTTGTGTGAATTTTATTTTGATGTCGATGATGTTGAGAAAGTTTCATATTCTACAAGTTATTTACTTTAGGATAGTGGACTACAACTTTTATGTTATTGGTATATTCTATGGAGACCAAGTTGAAAGATGATTAGATCTGAGATTATTGAAGAGCTAGAAAGTTGAATTGGTACATCTGGACTTGATAATAATTGATTCACCCCCCTCTCAGTTGTTCTAAAATCATTCTAACATTTTCCTCTTGAGTTTTAACTTTGTGACCATCTCTTCTAACAACAAATGTTTAGTGCTTCCACTATCGATAATTATATCACACCACTTATCCTCACACTTGCACCTAGTGGGAAACAAGCTCCTCCTTTTCTCAAGTTCTTTATCACCACTCAATAGGATTCTTATGTTAACAAGGACTTATCCTCTTTCAATATATTTAGAATGTGATGATTTCGCATCTTCTTCCATATGTGCAACTCTAACGTGTCCTTCAATTCCCCTATCTGTCCTTCCTTCATTTTGAGGGCATTCATATGCCCTATGAACTTCTTCTCTATAGTGAAAAAATGTTCCACAAAAGCCTCCTCTTCCTGGTCCTTATCTTATTCCTCTTCCTCTCTAATCTCTATTATTCTGATCATTAAAACAATTGAAATTATTTCATCTTTAATTTTGACTACTACTAACCTCATCCTTCTTTTTTTGATCTTCATTTCAGCCTCTGTAAGATCATCCACCGGATCTTCCACCATGACCTCATCTGCTTTGCCTACTCTCAAACATATTGTTCAACTTTTCTTCTACACTTAGAGAAAACTGGTATGCCTCTTCAATACTGTTGATTAAGACCAAATTCAACTCCTCTTGAATACTCGGCCTCAACCCATTAAGGTAACAGAAAAATTTATCCTTATCAACTTCTACATGGCCTATTATGATGATGACTTGATAGAACTCCTCTATATACTCCTGAACAAATATACCTACTATTAGGATTAGGTAATATTGAGAGGGGGGGGTGAATCAGTATTACAAAACTTTGATCTTTTCAACTTTAAACAATTATAAATAATCCAAAGTAATACAGAAATAAAAGGAACATATAAGTATAACACATTACTTGTTACACCATGATTTATTCTTGAGGAAACCCTGGCCAAAGGGAAAACCTCGGTGGGGATGGTACCCACAAATATGCACTAAAGTATAATGTCTCTGTAAGGAGATCTAGCCCTGTTAGGAGCTAATTGTTACATAGTACATTTCCTTGTTAGAGGAATACAAAACCCTATTAGGGAAATACAAAACACCTGGTTAAGGTGGTGAGCACACTACTCTTACAATCAATACTTGTCTTAAAATGGTTCTCAAAAGGGGAACAATACAAGCACTTATCTTGCTCAGATAGTTCCAATTGTAGCATGGCCTCTTACTGATCTCACATCTGGTCTTTTCTCTTATATTCACAAACTTACTCCATCATCATAATCATCCCATATCTCATTTTTACAAAAACATTTCATACTTATACAAACGTAGTCTTCCATTCGGCTTCACAACTCATGCAAATCTTATCTATTGAGTTAGCACTCTTACAATACCAAAGATTTGGCAATATAATTTATTCACCTATCTTAGCATGTTACCATATTTACTTTACCTTCCTTGATCTTCTCAATTGTTCATATAC
The DNA here is from genome assembly GCA_027943335.1 of Chamaecyparis obtusa. Lineage (NCBI taxonomy): Eukaryota > Viridiplantae > Streptophyta > Pinopsida > Cupressales > Cupressaceae > Chamaecyparis > Chamaecyparis obtusa. The sequence goes on from BSBK01009140.1 coordinate 171,690, forward strand.
CCTGTTGCCCTATTTTACTATCTTCGCATACCTTCCAAACACTGTATCTCACAGATCTAATAACCAAAACTTATGCAATCTTAACTAAAGCATGTGTATATCCCAAAATACCTCCAGTTAACTTCACAAACCATAATACCTTATATGTCTTCATCACTGACCCAAACTGTGGCACTGTACCCTGTTATTTGGATTCTGGACTTAGTCATTTTCATAACTGTAACTCCAGTGGTGATCTCCACATGCGATCACTCCATCATGAGTGTTTCCATGAATGACAACCCTCAAGTGATTCCTAGTGCACCAAAACATCACATGCCAACAATCTCTCCCTTTGGCATTGATGGAAACACTTAGAAATGACTAAGTGTCACAATAAAACTTTCTTTTTTTTCTTTCTCTTTTCTAATTTTTGTTTATTTTCTACATCTTTTCTTTTGTTTTCTTCTTTACATATGATTTTACATATTTCTTTCTCTTCCTCATTTTTCATTTTTCTTCCTCTCCCTTTGACATCAATGGCAAAGTTATATACAAAATTGTAAAACTTAAGCACAAATGATTCAGTGCTTACTCACTAGATTTAAGACATCTTGGAAGGAGTTTTCCAAGGTCTTAACTTCTTTAATCCATGAACTTATCAATAGTTCACTAACATGGATTAATCTATTCAGTACATATGACATTGTCTCTACTACTTTAAGCTCAGTAAGAGTAGGTATAGACATCGATCCTTCAAATTTTATCATCTCTAAGAGATGAGTCTCCAACATTGTGAGCTTCGGAGTCAATAGGCTTCTCAATAAGCCAAATCTATCTATAACTCTCCCTTTCTCCATTTCCAATACTCCTATCTTGTCCAATAGTCTAGATGATTCTTTATCTATTTCTCCCATAGTTTGTGAAGATGATTCACAACTATCTATTAGACTATCAAGGTTAGCCCTATCTTTGGCTATGATCTCCTCAATGTTCCTTAAATGTCTGTAGGGATTTATGCAATAGCAGTAAATTTTCCTACCTTGTGCTACACAACTCTTGGCCTTAAGAGTGGTAGCCTTAAGAATGTTTAAGTCCCATGAGATGGACTTACAAACTTCTCTTAGCTTCTTCTCCAAGAAGTTCTTTTCAACCTTTTCCTCTGCTATTTTTACCAATGATTCAAAATGACTGTCAAAGTTGTCCAAAACTATACCAGGATTCTCAGCTTCATCCTTATCTTTAAAGATAGTCAGTGAGGGGAGTAGCTTGTTCACTATTTCTATAGACCTGACCATTAACTTTTCTCTTTTGTCTCCTTTCTGAACTAATCTCTCCTTAGCTTTGGTGAAGGCCAAAAATGATAGTCTCATTAGTTCATCTTCATCCATGCTATCCACATAAGAGCTGACTAGCTTGGCCATACTTTCCAACAATAAAGATGTGTCCATACTGACTTCAGTAACTTTTTTGATGTTAGATGATCTTCTTCCTTTTCCTCCTTTATTTCCTTCCTCTATTCTTTTTCTTCTTGTTTCTCTTCTTATTTCCCTTTCTCTATCTTCTCTTGATCTTCAACCTCCATCGCACTATCCACATTATCCAAAAATGGATCATTTACATCCTGCGAAGTGTCAAGGCTAACAAGCACACCGGTGACAAATAAATTTGGTTGAATGTTAACTTGAACACTTTCATTTTCTGTCTTGGAACTCTCTCCTAAACCCAAAATTTTAGGTTTAGAAACCTTGGGAGGTGAAACCTTCTTAGGCATGTCATGCATTAGAACTTGGTCTAATGCCTTTTGGGTGTCCACAATCACCTCATCATACTTCCTAGCCATAATATTGACTAGTCTGGTCTTTGTCTGCAGTAGGGGTTTTAGTGCATTTATGATTCTTTATCTTTCCTGAATTGACACAACCGGTAACATATGATCAATTGTTTTGTTTTTTATGTTCTCATCCTTTGAATGTCCTAATTGTTTCCTGATTTCTAGGTTGTTGTATAGGTCTTTGGAGATGCTTGCTTCAACCTCCAACAAATTCTTCTTAAAAACTAGTAGATTCTCAATGATAGTGTCCTCAATGACTACTTGGTCCTCAGGGTTATATCTTTCATAGTATATGTTTACTGATATCATATTTCCATGTTGATAACTCTTTTTTGTAGTGACTTAAGATTCGGTTTCCACAAGGTTTGTGGATTCTTTTAATGGAGTGTTTTCTCTTCTTGTTTCTTAGCTTCCTTTTCTTCCTTCTTCTTCCTCTTCATCTTTGTTTCCTTTTCTATGGGACTGTCTTGTTTTCTTGTTCTTGTGGATCTTCTGGGAATAACTGTAGGAACCACATCTTGTGTTTCATTCTCTTGAAAGGCTGACAAATCAACAATATCAATAGTAGGAGCTACTAGATGCATTGGTGGCAATGCTAGAAGATGCCTCCATCTTATTCCTGATATCTATTAATTGCACTTTTGTGATACCCACCATCACAGTGATGTCTTCAAAAATCTTCTTGACTTTCCTTTTTCTTGTTACATTTTCTTGATATTCTCTAACTTTCTCATACTTTTCCCTATATGTTCCCCATCTTTCTTGGGTAGGGTCCTTTTTTTCTGCCATTACATGTTCCACTTGTATAGTTAGCACTTAAGAACTTACCTCATATCCCATAGGATAGTACCACTTAGTTCTCAGCTATACTACCTTAAAGCAGACACAATCAGTTTCAACCATGAAATAGATAGTGTCCTCATAATTTTCTACTAAACTCTCAAGGATTATGTACCTTTCTTTCATCTACCTCTGCAGTATCTTTATCATGCCAAACAAATCTCCATATACCCAGTCCTTCTTCTGTCTTCTATAGTATTCAGATATTTGAAGTCTAGTGGGTTCATTGACTTTCCATGCTCTAGGATGCATGCCAGGAAATTTGTGAATAATATGAATGTACATGTGAATTAGTAATGAACCAAACCTAAACATCTTGGATTTACCCTTCTTTATGGCTTTCACATTCTCAATAAACTGTTGAGCTAGAATTTGCAAAGATTATACTTCTTGTTTTCTTTAAACATTCTGTATTCCATCATGATGATTCCAACAGATATAGAATTAGGTCTGCTACTATAAAATAAATTCTAGCCTAGAAACATTGCTACCAATCTGACATCTTGCAAATAAATATCATTTATTTTCATTTCCCTATTGTCCCATTTTGAATGTGTTAGGGTTTCGGCTAGATTTATTAGGTTATTTTCTTGCACAGGTAGGGCTCCTTCATTATCTAGACTTGTGATCTCATGTATGAGTTGTGCACATATTTTTATAGCTTGATCACCAATCCATAGGAATTGGTCATGAACTCTACTAAGAATGATCTTAAACCATTCAATTTTCATGAACTCTATGAGTAGGGTTAGCTTCAGGATTGATTGATCTTGCAGGTGTTTGAACTCTTCTACCATGTTTCCATTTTCTTACACCATACCATCTAATTCACTATAGATATTGGCATCACCAATGATTTCATATTTACAGTGAATTTATGCCCTAATTGTTGGAAACTACAATTGAAGCAATTTTTGTGTTGTCATTAATGTCAAACCTTAACTAGTAAGATTGTTGCTACTTAGGAAAGTACTATATCTATTGTATTGTTGTGAACAAGGGAAAGAAAGGATGGTAACAATAGCACCTAATGAAAGGTTGAGTTATCTTGATACTACAAAGTGTACTTGACTATGTTGTACAATGATGAGTCAATGTATTGTTTATCTTAGTAAGATTGAAGACTAAACTGGTAGGCTTGACCAAGCAAAAATGGAGAAATCATGTTCAAGCCAAGTAATGTTAGTGTCGACCGAGTTAGTATATGCCGAGAAAAATTCTAGTGTCGACCAACCATCAGTTAATTGCTGAGAAAGATAGTATAAGCTGCTCGAAAACATTTTTAGTAATGACCGATGAGCTTTCTACATGAAGACTAAGTAGTTGATCGTAGTATTGACCGAGCATCAGCATTTCTATATTTGAAGAGAATTCAGATGTGGAGTTGACATTGTTGAATTCTTGGATTATGTAAAATGTGTTGACTTTATTTATTGATTGTTTGAAAGCATTAAATGCATGAAAAAATGTTTTATTGTAAATCTTTAAGAGATTTGAGATGTTTTTAGAAAAGGAGCTAAAGAAGATAAAGCGGATAGATTCAATGAATCTGACCTAACCCTAAGATCTATGAAGGAGATTGAGCGGCAAAAGATGAGTTAACCTAATTGAGGAAGTACTAAGGGAACCTAAGCATCAGGTATGTGTGTGCATGGGTGAAAAGAGGATGCTGGAAGATCAGTAGATGTTATTGACTGTATAAGCAAAAAAGGCTTAAGGAGAAGTGGGGTGATTGCTTGAACAAAAGTTCTGAGTAGATCATAGATGGAAATGGAAAAGTTTAAAAGTCAATAAACCAGCATTTATGTATGGAATTGGATCTGATATTTGCAAAGTGATTTATATGTTTTATAGATCATTACTCCTGCTACTTTCTAACCATTGTAATAGTCAAAATCATTTTAATAGAGGTTAACCTAATAGTCATATGTTTAAATCCTTTGAACAAGGTTGCATTCTAACGAAATGTATGTAAGTCCTAAAACAAGGCTCACTTTTAACAAGGTGATTGAAATCCTTTAACCGGGTCACACCTAATAGTGTGTATTGTAACCTTTGACAAGGTTGGCTTTTAACTGAGCTCACTTCAAAAGAGTGAAAATAATAGTAGCATGTTACAAAGTGGTTTTTCCCAGATTGGGTTTCTACTATAAATCCTAGTGTCAATGCTTGTGTGAATGTTTTGGTTTGAACATTTCTATGTTTTACAAGTTAGATATAGTAGGGTAGTGGACTCCAATGTTATATGTTTCTATTATAGAATCAGTGATGACCAAGTTGGTTTTGGTTGTTAGATCTGATTTAAAGAAAAGTTTTTGAAATTTTTTTTATACATCAGGACCTGAGAACAACTGATTCACCCCGCCCTCTCTATTGTTCTAAATCATATTAACACTAGTGTCTTCTACTTGTAACATTCCTACGGGGGTTTGAGAAAATGCCCCCTCTGAATCATCCTCATAGGATTTGTATGGATGTCGCTTGAAAATATACCTAGGTCTATCTACAACATCATATATTACTGGTGTATCCATGACTTCTCAAAAATATTAGGTCTAAATACCTTAACACACCTAAATCGACGCTTTGCTTCACATGAACATGAAATCTCTTTGCTAGATCACTGCTTTGCTTTTAGACTTCTTCTCTCCTTAGTCACTGATCAACAAATGGTGTAGATTTGAGATCCTTTAAATCCTTTTATCCATCACAATTTGAGTGTGTGTAATAAATACAAGTAACTCAACTTTGCATGTTGTCTAGTCGATACAAAACTCATGAACATAGAAGATGAATCTCCAAGTGCTACGCTCACAACCATAGACTCCACAACATTTGTACACATCATTCCTAAGCTTGCATGAGCTTACTCCACATATACAGGGGCTGGATAATTTCTGTTTACTACATCTAATGCACCACATAAGGCTATGTGTCCATTTAGGTCAATGCCTCAAATAACTCATCATGCGAAGACAAAGTATCATCTACTGGCTCTCCCTGAACCACTACTTTGTTTAAAACTTTCACCTTCCATATCTGGTCATCCTCCTTTCTCTCCAATTTCTTGAAATGACTCCCAAAATCTTCTATGTACTCATCAAAACTCTTACCACTATCACCAACATTTTTCCTTATAACCACAGGAGGTGGTCCTCTTGGTTTACTAGATCTTCTTGGTCCTCTTATTTTGTCTTCTCCATTATATCTACAAAACTTCACAATGTGACCTAGATTGTAAAATTTGTAACAAGTAGGTGGTCTCCTTCTATCTTGATTAGTCTTCAATTTACAATACCTTGTTGTATGCCCAAAGTTATTACATTTTTGACATGTGATCTTAGCTGTTGTTTCTTCTTTGATATAGTCTTTCTTGTACCTAGACTGATTAGTTTTTCTACAATCTGCCTTCTTGTGTCCATATTCATAGTAATTAAAATAGTAACTAGTAAAGGGCTTAGAGTTACCTTTACTTCTGCAATCTATTTTCATGTGTCCAACTTTGTTGCATCTGAAACATCTACCTCTGAAGTGTCTAAACTGTTATCTAGATTCTATATTGGTAGGTCTCTCTTCAGAAATAGGCCTTTCCTCATTCTTGGCTTCATTTGATTCTTCTTGGGTTTTTGAACTTTTTGCTTCATTGAATCCAACTCCAAACATATCTCCTTTAGGCTTTTGTCTTGCTCTTTGTTCATCAATTTTGTCACTGCTCATGTGTAGCTTCTCAATATGTAGTTTGGCTTGAGTGAGTTCACCTTTAATGATTTGATTATATTTTTACAATTCCTCATATTTATCTTTGTATTGGTCAAGTTTAGTTTTCATTTCACTTAACTACTTGTTAGACTCTTTTAGTGATTCTTCAACTTTGTTTCTTTCATTCTTTTCATGCTGAATTTCTTTAATCGTCAGAAGATTGATTTTTCTTTCTCTTGTCCAGCTTCTTTATTTTGTCTGATGTGTCATTGTCTAAATCTTCATTGATCTTCTCCATAAGATCTTGCCAATGACTTTTTGCAATATCGAGTTGTTCTTTTAGTTTCCTCATGAAACCTTCTTCTCTTCTTAATTTAAATTTTAGTTCACCATTCTCAACTTTCATCTTATCCATATCTTCAAGTGCTGCCTCAAAGTTCTCTTGCATATCTCCTGAATCCATCCTGATCTCCCTTAAGTTGTTAGGCTTTCTCTCCAAGGGCCAATAGCTCTGATACCAATTATTAGGATTAGGTAATATAGATAGGGGGGGTGAATCAGTATTATAGAACTTTGATCATTTCAACTTTAAATAATTATAAATAATCCAAAGTAATGCAAAAATAAAAGGAACATATAAGCATAGCACATTACTCATTACACCATGATTTTTTCTCAAGGAAACCCTGGCCAAAGGGAAAACCTCAGTGGGGATGGTACCCACAAATATGAACTGAAGTATAATGTCTCTATTAGGAGATCTAGTCCTATTAGGAGCTGATTGTTACATAGTACATTTCCTTGTTAGAGGAATACAAAAACCCTATTAGGGGAATAGAAAACACCTAGTTAAGGTGGTGAGCACACTGCTCTTACAATCAATACTTATCTCAAAATGCTTCTCAAAAGGGGAACAATACAAGCACTTATCTTTCTTAGATAGTTCCAATTGTAGCATGGCCTCTTAATAATCTTGCATCTGATCTCTACTCTTATATTCACAAACTTACTCCATCATCATAATCATACCATATCTCATTTTTACAAAAACATTTCATACTTATACAAAGTCAGTCTTCCAGTCAGCTTCACAACTCAGGTAAATGTTATCTATTGAATTGGCACTCTTACAATACCAAAGAGTTGGCAATATACTTTATTCACCTATCTTAGCATGTTACCATATTCACTTTACCTTCCTTGATCTTTGCAACTGTTGATATACCCTATTACCCTATTTTACTATCTTTGCATACCTTCCAAACATTGTATCTCATAGATCTGATAACTAGAACTTATGTGATCTTAACTGAAGCATCTGTATATCCCAAAATACCTCTAGTTAAGTTTGCAAGCCAGAATACCTCATATGTCTTCACCACTGACCCAAACTATGGCACTATACCCTATTATCCAGATTCTGGACTTAGTCATTTTCATGACTGTGACTCCAGTGGAAATCTCCAGAACATGTGATCACTCCATCATGAGTGTTACCATGAATGACAACCCTCAAGTGATTCCTAGTGCACCAAAACATCACATGCCAACACCTACTTGCTTCAAACCTTGCATTTTATTTAGTAGATCAAACTCATAATCAATAGGAATGAATTTTTTCTTTAATTTATCTACCATTCGATCTCATCTTGTGATTTTCTCATTTCCTCTTCTATTTCAATCCAATTAAATCTCCTACCACCATATTTTCGCATGACCCTTCAGTCTAGCCTTTGAAAACTTGACCCTATCAAGATCCTCAATATCTTTATACTTGAAATATTCTTCTAATTCATTGATCTAGTCGATTAATTCTTCTAGGTTAAGATTTCCTAAAAAATGTGGGGACCTAAATCTTAGGTCTTTTCCCAATCTTGAAAATGGCCCAGAAAAGCCTTTCTTCCTCTTGGTTCAAAATTTTTCCTTCTCCTTCATAATTAACATTTCCTTCTTCTTCAACTTCATCCTCACTTTCATCTCTTACTTCCAGATTCATTCCTCTATGAATGTCTTTTTGTCTCTTGAGGGCTCTAACCTCAGCTAACACACCTCTAGCTCTTTTGCCATGTTCCCTTCATGGAGGCATTTTTGTGGTTATCACTGAAACCCTAAACCACGGTCCTAGTGAAAACTATCTCATGGTTGAAGATCTTTCTACACACTCAGGAATTCATACTCTGATACCACTTGATGAAGGGTGATCCCCTTAATACCACAAACACATAACATAAATAGAGATACAACAACAATTTGTAAGAATGGAAAATGGGTTGCTTATTATCTCCAAAAGAATAGAATTATAAATTTCAAAAATACAATATGTAAAGCCACATAGGCATTTTCCTCACAATATTCTATAAGACAAAGCCTTGAATAACCATCCAAAACTGCCCTAGAAAACACTATGGGCCTTCCTTATATAAGCAATTTTCCACTATCCGGGAAGATTCTAGAATTTTAATGCTAAAGTTTGAGGTCGACCATACCTAAGATATTATTATTCATTTTTATTACATTATAATATGCCCAAACAAATTTTGGAACTCAAAAATAAATTTTCAAGGAAATTCATTTTCTTCTATTTTAGGTAGCACAACTTCCGAAGGCCATAAGTTATCATATGTTGATCTGATTGGCTATTATAACCCCATTTCATAAATATGTTGAAGTGGGCTTTAGCATTTGGCTTGTAGAAGCTCTAGCTATCCAAAAATTTTACCCCATTCAGATCCTCTAAAGCCTTTAAAACCGAGTTCAAAGTTTCTGTACCCTATTGCCAATACCAAAAAAATTCAATATCTTCAAAACTAGAGTTGATATTGCAATGAAACTTTAATGGAAGATTGGTATAACCAAAGTGAAACTCTAGGAAATAAAAATAGAGCATTCTGAGCTCAAATGAAAAACTTACTAAAAATAATAAATTTCCAAAAATAGCAGCTCTGCACAAGATAGCCCTTATTGAAAAGAAACCAAAAATATTTTTGGGCAATGCAAGATTTCCCTTACACCTAGAATTCTCTTCATCACTTCCTCTAATAAAAAATGAATGTAGAAATGATCTTCATATATACACACATGGTGTGTGCATGTTTTCCTTTGAGTCTCCTCTTTTTGGTTCTTGAAACCCATTTTATCTCATCCTTTTGTCCTTTACATTCTCTATTATCCACTCCACTCTTGACCTTCATATTGTGGTTTATATTTATTGCCCTAAATACCTCTATTTGATCAATATTAGGCTGTATCTTCCCCTCTCTTTATATCAAAGGACACATAATTGTCCCTAACATAATAGCATCATGACTTTGTAACTGACTTTTTTCCCACACTAGGGATTCACTCTCGGGCTTCTTTGTCTTACTCTTGGGATGTAGACTATTGACATGTTTCATCGTATCCTCCTTCTTAATGTCTATTATAACCTCTATAATGAGTGTGTACTCCTTTATCTTATCTTCCTCCATCCTTACAAACTCTTTCTTACCCATCAAGATGATCTCAACTTCCTTTTTATTTTCTTCATCATTCTCTTGCATTGGTGTTAGCTTAAAAAAATTTCCATCCTTATTAATAGTGTAGGTATTTTACCTACCATCATAATGGGCTTTCCTATCAAATTTACATGTCCTTCCATAGAATATGGAAACAATCCATTGGAAAAAAATCACAAACTAACTTGTCCTTATAAGCACCAATTTGAAATTCAAATATGGCTTGCTTACTAACCAAGACCCACTAATCATATTTCAACCATGACACCCTATATGACATTTTATGGGGTATTCTCTCTAAATTTATCTTTTCAACCATCTCATTAGACACTACATTATAGACACTTCTAGAATCTATAAAAAAATTACATACCTTACCTTTACACCTGCATGTGGTCCTAGACAAGCAATCCTTAGCTTCCTATATGAACCATCACCTTATTCCATGCTTCAGGATGATGATTTTCCTTTCGGGAAATAATTCTAATCCTAAAACTAAACACCTCCTTCCTTCTCTGAGATTCTCCCAACTCCAAACTAAATCTTTTAATCTAAAATTTCTTCTCTGATTCAATCTATCAAGTCTCTTACTAAAACCCCAAATCTATCCAATTTTCTCCTAATCCTCAAATATTCCATTTCCCTAAATACTAATAGCTAACCATATGGTTGGAGGAGTTTCTTTACACACAGAAAATGCTCCAACTAGTATAGTTGGTTCAGAAATTAAAATAATTACCATAAGCCTAAATTAAAGGTATTAATTTTTTATTAACTTATTTTACTTTCCAAGACCATAATTATGTTAAAGGTGACAAGAATTCCCAAGTAACTCACATATCCCAATGGAAACTAACTAGCCTAACTCTAAGGAGGTCTCGGGTTCAAAACTCCTAGGCAAGCTAGTTTTACTAATTAAGTGATTTACTACTCTTATTTATTTTTATTTTATTTTATAATTACATTATTTATTCCACAATCATAAAAATACATTCATACATACAAAGAATCATATATATATATATATATATATATACACGTAGGTATATATGTGTGCACTCTACCCATATATACTTACACATATAATAAATTAAACCACATAATATAATACATCCAAATTATATTTATCTAAGAGATTGAGAAGCATAATGCTTAACAAACATAAAGAAACAAAGAAAACCCAAACCCCCCAAATAAGGTGACTTCCTAAACAGGAGCCTAAGTAACCAAGGGTTCCTTGAGAGTATCTTGGAAATATCTCCACACAACAATGCTCGAGGATTTGAAGGCACGTTCAAACCTGCATAGCCAGGTGAAGTCGATATATATGCACACACACAATGGTAGATAAGGAGGGAGATTGTGACATTGTGTGGATCTCCCATAGAAGTGACTATGACTGCCTCTCCTCATTCCACAAGCACATCAGAAAACATCAATATCAAAACATAATTGGATTAGTATGCTATGCTCTTCTCTAGGCCATGTCCTTATCATTAGATGACTTTAGGAGTTTTCTTCTCACCATTAATACCTCTCCTCCTTCTATATCATTAGGATGAGTAGGATAATTGATGATTTCCTCTTATTCTTTGTGCATCAATTGTACCCTCTTTTTACTTCTCCTTTAACTAACATTTGAATTGAAATCTTTCTTTTTCAGGTACTTGAAGATTGGATGGCCAAATTCATTGCAATTGTATCATCTCACTGAATTTTATTTTGAACTTCTAGCACCTCCAAATCTTCCTCCTGAAACTCTAAATCCACCTCTAGATTGAGTGACCTTCTCTTTGGTAGCATGAATGTTAATGAATGTTGTTAGCAGGGTAGATTGGATGTTGTTTAGAGATGATTGAGTTCTTAAATGTTACTTTCATGAATGGGTTTTTCATTGATGTTAACATATATGCTTTTTGGATAGAGTTAATAGAGTTACATGCATATATTAATTTGGTGAGGTTTTATACTGATGAATTAAGATTTGTGAAGATTTATTAGAATTCAGGAACAATTTTTGATGATGCAGATACACACGTAGAAAAATTTATGAAGATATGTTTGAGTTATGTGAGGTTTACTGAAAATTATTCACATTGAGAGTTTCCAGGAACTAGTGATAGTTATTTGAGATTTATTGTTTCTGCAAGGTTCAAGCTAGTTCAACGAGGTTGGTATGTTGTTGAAGACCTGTTCAAGATGCTTGGATAAACATGATAGAATCTACTTTGCATTCTATGAAGACTTGTGGACAATGGGAAGCATGTTACTTCTTTGGGAGCCGACTACAGATTAATATTCTTATGGAAGTGTTTAGGTACAATGAAACATGTATTGTAAATTTTTATTGATGTCCTATATTATTAATTGTAAATTGAGAAAGCCTTTTGTCTAAATCAATAATCATTAGGACTTTGTATAAAAGAAATGAAGTTTATTTGGATGAATAAGGGCATCATACGGTCATGAAATGTTATGTGAGATCTGAATGAAAAATATGTATGATTAGATAAGAAGATGATATTGTTTATATGTTGAGGAATTAAAAGGTATTGTGTAGGAAAAAAGAGTTTTAGTTTTAGTCAGTTCACCCTTGGTTTGGTTATCTTGAAGATTTTTTAGTGAATATAGTCTTGAAGTAATTTAGACAGTAGGTTCAGTTGTCTTCGCTGTGTTTCTCAACAAATCCTCACAGGGTTGGGATCTTTTAGCAAGGATCCAAAGTATCCTCATAGGGACTCATATGTATGGATTGCATTGTAAAAGACTTCTAACATGGCCTATCCTTTCATAAGGAACTTCTATATTAGTACATCATCTTGTGGGCATCATTCCCACCAAGTTTTTTCCTCTGATCAAGAGTTTCCCTAGTCAACACATCTGGTGTTATTGTGTATGTTTATTATCTTGTAGTTATTTTTGTTATTGTTTACAAGTTTAAGATTTGATAGAGTTGAATTTAACTTAATTAATCTCCTAACTGATTTACCCCCCACCCCCCCCCCCCCCCCCCTTCTCAGTTATGTTGGTGGACTTTACTTTCTAACAATTGGTATCAGAGCATCAAGTCCTTGAAGGAAAGTTTAATAACTAAAATTTAAATGAAATGCCTAAAAATTCACTCTCCCAACTCCCAACCCTGCCATCAGATTCATGTATAGATACTCAATTCCTAGAGACCTCCCTAAAGATTTACTTTCTCCTTGAGAGAAACTTGAGTTCAACTCCTATATTCACCTTGTGAACAAAGCATTAAAAAGCCTTACAAGTTAATGCATAAGAAAATCAAAGCATCCATACACAAAGACAACAAAAAATAGCAATGAAACTCCAGTATATTTGTATTAACTTTCAACTGTATCCATACAATTTTGACAAAAACTTCAAAGAAGTCAGATCCTATATTCAGTACTTTCTTTATTAAAAACTTCGGTCACCCTTACAAAATGAGAAAAACTTGCTATTTATACCTCTAGCCATCTTGGAATCCTTGAAAGGATGCAACAAGCTTCAGATGGCTAGGAAAATGACTTGCACAAAAGACAAAAATTATAAACCATAATGACAAGGACTACAAAATAGAAAGTAGTTCACAACTACTAGCATCTTTACATGTGGCACCTTTGTCTGGAGATATTTCAAAGCAGTAACTTTGATTTTTTGCATGAATGATGACCACCATTATAGGCTAATTTACACCATCCTTTATTAGGTATATACTCTCCCTAGAATTTTGGATGAGGTGTCATGTGTACTTTACTCTTCTTCTTCTGCTTCCAGCTCCAAGACACCTAGCTTCTTTTGTTTCCTCTTGATATTATTTTCCCAAGCTGCCACATCACCATCAGATGGCCAATCAAAACTCTATAGCTCTTTTAATGTCTTCAACTGTACCTCCCACTTGGAATCAGTGATGCCCTTGACATTTGTGACAAACCTTATGCAGTCATTTTCAACCTTTATCATGTTATCAATCATACTATTGCAACCCTGCACGTCCAAAGTATTGTCACCCCCAAGAAAATCCTCTTGCTTGATCACTATTTGTGCCATGCTCAGTTTCCATTCATCTACACTGATTATATTTCCATCATCCCCATACACTGAGGGAAGGTACTTAATGTAATCCTTGTCAAACATGGCCAACTTGGCCTTCATTTGGTTAGACTTCACTTTAAAAAAATTTGAAAGAGCACTCACCAATCCAATCTTCTCATAGACCTCAGTCACCACCTCAGGGATATTGGGCTTGTGTTCCTATAGGGCATCAAGATTTTCAAACAACAAACTCCTTCTTTACCATATGCTATAGAGTGGCTCCAAGGTAGCTAATGACTCATTCACTTTTTCATTTGCCTTATGCAACAAGATAGTTGATTGATGGACTGAATCCATCCTATCTTTTATTCTATCATGTCTATGTTGCACAACATCAGTCATAGTCTTTAAGGCTACTTCTAGCCTCACTTTCTCTAGATCTTCCATTGGCTAGTTAGGAATATCTTCTTCTAGCTGAGGAGGGGCCTCAATTTGCAATGGAGGGGGAGGCACTACCCTAGATGCTTCCTCAAGCTTAACCCATAGCTCTTCCAATTCACCCTCAATTTTCTTGATCATCATAAGCTTTAAATCCCTATCTTTAGCAACCTTCATTGAGTTCTCAAACAATTTGTCATATCTTTCTGACAATTGGACGGTTTTTGCCTCATTTAGATGGGCCAAGTGTGTTACTTCCTTAGACACCTCAAGATCAATGGTGTTTTTCATAGTCCAGACAATTTTATTTCCTTCCATTTCATCCCCAATGCTTACTACAGATGGCTTGTTAGTTCTGGGAGCCAAAGACCAAAGTGAAAATGCTTGAGACTTCGGATCATAACCACTCCCTCTGATCATATCATCTATCCGCACTTCATACAATAGACTTCCCTTTGGCTACTTCCTAATCTAATAAATGATAAAGGTAGAGGTCAAGTCCCATCCAAGGGTTAGAAGCATGCCACTTGACTTAACCGTTTCTCTTGCTTCCTCCATTGTAATCCTCTCAAGATTGGGATCATATGATGTCAAAGCTCTTAAAGTCTTCTCACTTGGTTGCATCCCCTCAAGCAAGGTCTTTTTCACTTCCTCATGTTTCCTCCAAATGAGGAAATCTCTGAATTCCTTGCTTTTGATGAACAGGGCATCACTGAGAAACTCCTCTTGGTAAAGTTCTCTTTCATCCTGCCCCAACAATGAGGGTAAATCCCCCTCTTCTTTTGACACAACCTTCTTGCCTTCTCTAATATCCTTTCTCAATTGATGATGGTAAGCTCTATTGCCAAGCACAAGAGCTAAAGCACTGTCAAGTACCTTCTTCTATTTTTTCTTCTTAGAAAGCTCACCTACCTCAAGCCTCTATTTTTTTAGTGGTGGCTCTGAAATATCCCCTCCTTTATGTGGGTCTTGTGTTAGGCCAATGATTGGTGAGTCCCCACCCTAAGGTGGACTTTTACCCTCTTATGAATCATCAGTGAATTCCTCAAGCTCAAAAGTAGAATAATTCCTTGGCACTTCCAACTTTTCCTCCAGCAACCCTTCCAACTGGTTAGACAGGGTGCCATGTGTTTCTATCATTTTCTCCATTCTTTGTAGATATGGGAGCTCAGGGAAAAAACCACCAAAAGGAATTTTTTTCTTCCTTAATCTGGCCTCTATATCTAGTAGATCAAAATATTTGGTCCATCTTCTTCCTGTCTCATCTAACTCCAACATATTTCTTATCACATCCTCCTCATCTAGGCCTTCATGTTCTCTAATCACTCCAATGTTAGGGATCAAGGTCATCCTGGAAATCTTGATGAAACCCTTAGAATCAACATATCGATAGGTACTTGTAGTCATCTTGAAATGATTTAACCAACTGCTGACCTGATCCAGTGCTCTTTTTCCAATCAAGATGCTACCAAACCCAAATTGCCTCGATGTGAAGGTACCCTTCTTATGAGGTGCTAGGTTCTCTTTGTTAGTCCACATTAATTACCAGATGAATTCCATCATGGAAACCTGAGGAGGTAAAAATCTAGGAAGCATATGTGGGGGTTGGGGGCAGCCATAAACTCCAATAACTGTAAAGTTGGGTCCTAGGCATAAATCTCCCCAATTGTGGTTCCCTGGCCATTTATCTTCATACTGCATTGGCCTTAACACCTTTAAAACCTTAGTTGACAACCTCACAAGATTTTTTCCCAACATCACAAGAATTGGATGGACAAAGTAGTTCTGGAAAAATAGTGAAGTTACACTCATTGGACATATAATTCTAGGCCCTCAACTAATATTGCACAGGGTTTGGATTTCCCTCAAAAGAAGTCCTTAACTTCAATATTATTGCATCAAGATTATTAACATGGCAAGACAAAACTAAATGCATAACAAGGGAATAATGCATGAATCTAATGGTTCTCTTATTCTCTTTAACAGACACTAACCCCTCATGCATCCTATCAATTACATACTGGATGTAATCATAGTTAGTATTGGTGTGGGAATTCTAAATATCTAGGATTATCATTAAAAGTTTAGCAGGCATTTTTTCTTCATCCCCATCTATCCCTAGAACTCTACACAACCCATGACACAAGAACTTCATGTAATGAGAGAGGGATGAAAATTGATAAGGGGTGTTCATACTTACTGGGAGAGGGGCTATATACTTAGCCTTCTTGGGCATATGCTTGACTATCTAGCTTTTTATTGACCCAATATTACTGGCATATTTCTATCTTTCTTTTTTCAAATCTATTGGAGTGAAAGAAGAAGCATAGAAATCAAATGCCCTCATGAAAGACCCCCTATCCAAGGAAAAAAAAAATAGACTAGTCTTCACACCTAATGACCTTAGAGATGGGGTCATATAGCCTAGCCAACTCAATAATTAAATCAACATCTAAGAACACATCATGCACAATTAACTTTTCCATTCCCAACGCCCAAGCATTGCAGAAAATTATAGGCTTATGCCTATTATTATAGAAATATGAGAAGATGGTGTAACCTAAACTTGAAGGAGAGATAGGGTCTCTACATTTGTCCATGATATCCTCAAATGTCATGTCAA
Source organism: Chamaecyparis obtusa (assembly GCA_027943335.1). NCBI lineage: Eukaryota > Viridiplantae > Streptophyta > Pinopsida > Cupressales > Cupressaceae > Chamaecyparis > Chamaecyparis obtusa. The sequence continues at coordinate 188,635 of BSBK01009140.1, forward strand.
TAGCCTTCTTGTTTTGATTCAAACCAGGAAGTAGCTTGGTGAACTCATCTAAATAATTCAGCTTTCCCTTATCTTCTCCACTCTATTCTTTCGTAGCTCCACTAGATGATGCTACACTCACCTCTGGATGACTCATCTTGATGGCACATAAATTCATAGTACTGCAACTTTTCCACTTCTCGCTCACTAATTTAGTGCCAACAATCTCAATTGTCTTCAGAATAACTTTGAGCACAGAAAGTAATGAAGTCCTATCTATATACTTTGAGAATTGAATGCATACAATTGCTAAATCATAACAAATCCAGCCTTAGTCACTTCTGCATTCAATTCTTCATATTACCAACCTTCAAATCATAGCTGGCCATGGGGTGGATGATGACAGGATGATTTAAAAAATTAAAAATAAAGCACGAGATCACTGATCATGGTATTTTGGCATTAAAACCCTTAATTACTGATGCAAACCCTCATTAAAACTTGATTGGACAACATTTTAGCTTTTTCCATCTTGGTAGAGTACCTTTTTCCATGTTGCAATAGTTTGTAACACTGATTGGCATGCTAACTTAACCAGAAATGGTTCAGAGATCCAGTGAACAAAGGAACTCATGATCTCCAAAAGAATTGTTAACCCAAGGTTAAGTTTGGAGATCTAGTGACAAGGCCATTCGTAGAATCTCAGAGTGATTTCTTAACTCATGCTTTTATTTGGAGATTCAGTGACCACCATTGATCCCAGAGATGTTCAATGATCCTTAGATTCTCTTTTTAAAATTATCATGACCCCACCAAAATCAGAGATTTCACGACTGAAATAAATCTCACGTTCTCGAAACACTCAATTCAATCATGGTTAAACATAGAGAACAAGCGACCAAAGACTTCACCAATTCTTACAGACTTTTCCTCAACTCAGCAATCATCTAGAGAATCAGCCATCAAAGGACTTTACAAACTGTGAAACAAAACACCTTAACTGCGGTCACATCTAGAGAATCAGCGAACAACTAAATCTCATAATCTCGGAAAGCCATGCTTAACCTTCATTTTATCTCATGATTCAACAAACAAGGCTATCTCACATTCTCAAAAAGAAATGCTTAACCATGGTCAAGCCTTGAGATTGAGCTAATAACCTATATATCCAATTCACTGAAGATTTTTCATACCTTAGGTTATATCTTGAGATTACACATTGACCATAGATTTTAGGAACAATCGGCGGTTGTCACTGAATTGGTCAATCCATTAGACTTTTACCTTTTAATTATGAGAATCAATAACCATTGCATTCTCTTAATCTCCCAAGGTTATCAAACTTAACCCTTTATTTTGAGAATATGTGACTGAAGAAGACACACCTCAACTTTTCTTTGTTCGCCAGGTCACCGAGAGATCTGGAGCTTCACTAACTTATTCTGAGATCCCACAAACACTTCATTCACTTAATCGCCAAATAACTTAGAACAACACCACCTTTTCTTGATATTAAGTGATAGAGGGAAACTCTAGAATTTTCCAAATTACTTTGTCAGAACCACCAAACTTAGAGGATATGAGAGCAAGACTCAATCGCTAGATCACTGAAAGATATGGTGTAGGACCCATTTTTCACGAGATTAAAACCTGACCGCTGATTGCAAAGATGATCAATGACATTTGCGGGGTCACTAGAAGATTTTAAACTTAGCCACCCATCTTAGAGAATAGGAGAGAACCACCATGCCAAGTCACCAAATGTTTCAATGAAACCACCAAGAATCAAGAGAATAGGAGACAACTTAGTCGCTGAATCATTAGATGTTAAGACTAACCGTGATAAAGACTAGAAGATTCAGTGACCAAAGGAAACTTAACAAAGGACTCACCGCTATCACTAGTTTGTTGAAACGTTTAAAGACAAGGAAGAACATTGTGTGATTCAGCGAAGATAGGGAAAAAAGACCACATGCAAATTTGGAAGACTTAAGTGACCCAAAAATTAATGCGCAAAAAGAAAGAACTAGGGCACACTCAAAACTAACCAAAGAATTAACCAATTGGGGCAAAAATATCTAAGGCAAGGATTTTAAAAAAATACAAATATGACAAATTTTAAGGATTTTTGAAACCCTAAACCAGACAAAGACACAAGCAAGGACATTGAAACAAGACCTAGAGAAAAGACCTCAGAAAACCTGAAATATACCCAACACAACTGTTGGTAATTTGATGATAATATTGTTTTGTAAAGGCTATGCACCTATTGTATTAAGGTTATAGACATGTAATTATGTTTGTATGTAAACACGCTTGAGCCAAGTCAATTTTAAGTAGTGTATGTAATCGGTTATAGGCCGACCTATTTAATTATTTTGGTAGCACATATAAATATAAGATGCATTATTGTAATATGACATGAAAATTGATAGAGATTCAAGATAAGAAGAGCATAAGTGTGCAAAGAGTAGTTAAGACATATTAGAGCTTTGTAATAGGTCAAAGCATTAGCGCATCAAAGGAACTGATCTGACAAGAAGTTTCATAGCACCAGTTCATCCAATAGATATAGTGTGTATCTAAGATCAGAAGGTTGTAGCCTTCACCAATTGAGTAGGGAGCTCTAGAATAGTGTGTCCCCACCCCTAATAGGGTTATTGTAAAAGACTCCTAACAAGGTCCAACCCTTGACCGGGTCACTGTACTAAATGAATTGTAAAGATAACTCCTAATAGGGTTAAGGATCTTCTAACAAGGATCACAATATACTAGTGCAGAATATTAGTGGGTGTCAATTCCCACTAGGGTTTTTACCTATTTTGGTTTCCCCGTAATCATATTGGTGTTATGTGTTGTTTTTATGTATCTTGTTTATGTTAATATTCATTTATGTACTTAAACATTAAAGATAAGTTTTAATATTAAAGAAAAAGATTAAATATAGTGAACACTGATTCACCCCCCCTCTCAATCTTCCCATTCCTAACAATTGGTATCAGAGCTCTGGTCCTTAGCAAATAATTTTAACCACTTGAGGAGATCATGGATAAGATAGAAATGAAACATCTAAAAAAGAATATTGAAGCTTCTCTTGAAAACCTTGACAGGATCTAAAAAAGAAATTGAAGAACTAAAAGAAAAAGTCAGTGATTCTTTAGCAGTCATCAAAAGACTAAGAAAAGATTTGAAAGATTGTTCAAACAGTAATTTAGGGAAGATGGTCAAAAGTATAAATGAAGAGAAATCATCTCTGAAAGATCAGATTGAAGAGTTGGATGAAAACCTAACTAACAATCAATAATTCTATGATGAACAGATCAAAGAGCACCTTCAACTGAATGAAGAATTAAGGCAAGCAAACATGGAGATTTTGGAGCTAACAAACAACAAAGAAAATTTAAAATTTGAATTAAAAGAAGCAAAGAATCACATTGATAAATTACACACAAGCAAGGATATGATAGAATCTCAGTTATATGCTCAGAAGCTTAAAGGAGATACCAATGGCATTGGATTCAATGAAGCACAAAATCAGATTGATGACATGCGAGCAAGGACGAAAGCACCAAAAGACACCACAAATGCTAAGGAGACTGGAAGTCAGACTAAAAACAATATTGAACTATCTAAAGATGAGCACAAGCTAGTAGACCGAACTTGTTATGCATGTAACAAGCATGGACACATAGCAAGGAACTATAAAGAGGTAAGACCTTTCAATGGTTACTATTATTCATGCAATAAATTTGGTCATAGAGCTAATAATTGTAAAACAAGTCAGAAGAAAAAGACTCAAAATAATCAAACAAATGAAAGAAGTTCTCAGAGTGTTACATGTCAGATATGTAACTATAATGGTCACTCAGCTAGATATTTTAAAATCATAACCCATGTCAATGTGCCGAGGAATATAAGGCCTCCAATTATATGTCACTCTTGTAACAAGGTTGGACACATCTCAAAGTTTTGTAGATCAAGAACGCAAGGTTAGGAAAGCCCTAAAAAATATGAAGAACCAATATTGGACATTGAAGGAGAAGTCAAGTTTGTGAAAGCTTCAAAAGATGCGAGCATGATTTGGTCAGAAGAAAAGAAGGATAAGGTTGATGAGAATGTATTGGATGCATCCACAGTGGACACACCCTCTACATCTGGATGAATGACCATTAGGGTTATAGGGGGAGCTAATTTAGCTCTAGACCCCTACATGGCTAGTATACTCACCCTCAGAGTATGCATCTTTGGATTAAACTTTTGGAGACTAGAAAAACCTATGTGCAAGAGCGCACTAGCTGATTGATTGCAGAATGAAAGCTAGAGATTTTTAGTGAAAGTCTGGTTTACGTGGCAAACATTAATGGAAAAATTTTCACTTTAAAGTGCACAAAGAATTGTATATCACTCATTGCATTTGAGTTTGAGTGATTGGAGAGCATAGAAGCCCTAGCAATTGTTTGTGAATGATTGAAGATTGATTCACTAGCAAAGAAGTATATTTGATCAGTTGTGGAAGCCCTAATCTATCGTGATGATTGAGAAGCTCTTGGAAACCTAAGTGAAGCGATAAGCAAGTTATGGCTACTCCTATTGTGTTTGATGTTGCGGAGATGAAGGGATACATTTTCAAGAGCCACCCTTTAAAATCTACCCTAGATTTTTTAGAAGGAGCATTATTTTGAACCCCTATGGGTGTTATGCATGTTGAATACATCCGTGCATACATATACTGTAAGAAGGAGCCAGTAGGTCTTGATAGAATTACAGTGCACATTGAGACCATGATGAAACTAGATAAAACCTTCCTTGATGATTTTGCACAATTAGAGAACCATCCCATAGTTGAACATGCTACAGTATATGAGTTTTATGAGTTTGAGTGGATTAAGATTTTGCTTAGCAGAATTCATGATGACCTATTCTAGATAGGTGAAGTACCAGTAAGGATTATAGGAGACCTAATTCATGAGATAATAGGCCTTTCAAGGACAGGCATTGTTCTTCCAGTGGGTAAGGATGTAAGAAAACTTATTGAACAAACATGAAAGTCAAGAAGTGATAGGCGTGGTATGACTATTTGAGCCTATAGAGGAAAAAGACATCAAATTGATGTCTATGATACTAGGGTATAGGTTTCAACACACTAGCAGGGTGAACAGTGTGTCAACAGCCATAATTCTTGAAGCAATAAGACTTGTGAGAGAAAATGGTGAGTTTAATATGTGTGATATCCTAGGTGCACAACTAATAGACAAAATTAAAGCCATTAAACATGACAAGACCAAAATATTCAGGTTTGGGTCTTTGATCATATACATGTATTTCCACATTCTTGGAAAGGTGTCAAATTTGTATTTGGACAAGAGTATTCCTACAATATCACATATATCCTTTAAGGAAACTATTGAGATTAGACTAAAGGATTACACAAAAATGGAATTGGAGACATTTAAAATTAGAATGTAGATGAGATACATGATTCCAGAAAGCATTGTTGAGAAATACAAAGATACTATTTGTTTCATGGTAGAAACTGATATAGCTTGTATGGAAGCAGTGGAACCAAGAACAAAGTGGATCCATCCACTTGGATATGATTTTTATGAACAAGTCCTAGAAGCATATGCACAAGTATTTCTATCAGCCCCTAAGGGCCCTAATGAACCAAGATGGGGGACTTATGAAGAGAAAATAAGAGAAGTTGATGTTGTTTTGAACAGCGCAGCAACTAAAAGAAAAGTAGCTAAGGTTACTTCTGAGATCCTCAGAATTCATGGAGTAACCCAAGAAAACCTTGACAAAGAAAGAAAATAAAAGATTTCTTTGGGAATTGAGAGTGCATCTGCAGCAGAAGCTAAGGAAGATGATCCTAAGTTAAAGAAGATCAAGATTGAGAAATTTGAAGATCCTAAGGATAAACAAGAAAAATCTGATGTTGACCCTCCTACACCCACAAAAACAATTGATCTTACACATCCTCCTGAGTATAAGGAAATGCCTAAGAGGAAGAAATAAATTAGTAGAATTCATCCATCCTCGCGAGCAACAAGAAGTAGGAAGAATACTCAAGCACCTCCAGAGGTAGGTTTCAGACCTAGTCTTAAAGTATTGAGTACAAGGATTGTTGATGAAGGAAGATTGGATCAGATAGGAAACTTTTATGAAAAATATAGTGAAATTGACAAGTCAAAGATTCATGGCATGATCATAAAACATATGATCAAGTTCAAAAAGACAGTCTTGGAACTGAAAACAGTCATTCCAGACAATGTTTGGAACATCTTAGAATCCTTGAAGAAACAAGCTATTGAATAAGATCTTAGAATAAGAGAAAAGATTCTAGATGAAAGTCTACCGATGTGTTCCTTAGAAGAGAAATCACTATTTCTATATTTGGTAAAGCCACATCTACTAACAAAGCTAAGAATACTACACATAATGGACAAAACTTTGAGTTAACAGCCAAAGAGACAGAGAAATCCTTTGAGAAGGTTTCCATGAATAGACACATGTACCCACCTACTACACCCACAACTCAAGTGCCCAAAAAGGTATCCAAGGAGTCAGAGACCACAAATGAATCATTTATAGATCCTCAGGATTTAGCACCTACAGTGGTAACTCCTACAGAGGTAGAAAAGTTTGTGCCCATGATAGAGACACCAAAAGATAACACTATCATAATTGATAATGTAGAGATAGCCATGGCGGCCACAGATAGAGACTTGGACAAGTTTGAAGAAGCCTTTTTAAGCACTCAAGAGGCTACAACACTATGCAGTGACAATTCACCCAAGTTACAACAAGAAGAAGAGACATAAAAAGAAGAAGAGAAATAAATAGAAAAAGAGGAAGAAAAGATAAAAGAAAAGAAAGGAGAAGAAGAAGTAAAAGAAAGTGAACCAATAGATAAGCCATCTATTGAAATGACAATAAGAGTAAATCAAGAAGTGGTGGATAGCACTCCTATCACTCCATTACCCTCAGCATCATTGTTGACAAGATTGACACCAGACAACACTAGTTTGGATTCTTGGGGAGAAGAAGACCTGATCAAGATCAGTGTCTTGTCCATGGACAAAGAAAAAGAAAAATATGTAATGAGGAACCCCTTATTTGTTGAATCAGTCAACACATTCAATAGTCTATTACCTTCAAACACAAAAGTGTCTAAGGTCAATTCAGTTGATGATGTTAGCAACATCCTTACAGCCTTCAAGACTAACTTCTCTAGACTAGAAGAATCTGCATCTCAAGTTGTAGAAGATAAATATAGGAAGAAGAGGCTAAGTGAATTGGTTAGAAACTTTGCACTTGACCTAAGTTCACTAAAGATTGGTCAATCATCTTTGAAGGAGTTTGCAGCAAAGGCTAGAAAGATTATTGCTGACTGTATGGATCGGGATAAGCTGACTGATGATCAATTCAAGAAGATCCAAGAGGCAGAAGCAATGATAGAAAAATTAAGGAAATCAGTAGAAGACCCCTCCACTGATGTGAACATGTGCAAAAATGTATACCAAGGGCAGATTGACAAGATAGAAAAGGCAAAAAAGGAGATGTCCAAGATAAGGGCAAGACAAACACAGCTCAAGAATGCTCTTGCGCCCTCTCTAGATATTCTAAATTAGAACATTAGGGAGATTGATACCACCATGGTGACATATGATCAAGGTCCTACCATAGACTTGGAGAAGATGGAGAAGCTACAATATGGATTATGCGCCCATCTACAGATTGTCAATTCACTAATTGCATTTTGGAAGCAAGAGATCCAAAACTTACAAATAGCATATCTGGATATCCTAACATTGTAAGTACTTGTGGATACATTTTTTGAGCACCTTTATAATTAATGTCAAAGGGGGAGTAATGTATATAATATGGAGTCTTACATATATGTAAAGAATATGTATAGTACAAAGTCTAAGGGAGATATAAGATAAAGTATGCTAGAAAGTTTTTTGTATAAGGTTATAGATAATAACTTTTCCATATTCCTTTTTTTCCATCAATGAAAAAGGGGGAGATTGTTGGTAAGTTGAATATACTATTGTATATGACTAGATATAGTGTTTTCATTATGGCAACAAAGTCATATAGTGTTTTGGAGTCAGCGCACTTTATCAGAAGATCAAATTTTGGTTTAAGTATAGAAGATTGGACAGTTAGCAGAGCACTAGTAAGTTAGAGCATCAGCGCACATGTGTATGACCTAGTTATGGTATGTACCCTTAAATTTCATCTTGTATGTATGTATTCATGCTAATTCTAAGAGCGCATGATCAGATGAGATCATATGATGAAGATACAGACAATTGAAGAGCTACAGCCAGTGAATGTCAGAACAGAACAGAGTATGCAGCTGACTATTGGTAATTTGATAATAATATTGTTTTGTAAAGGCTATGCACCTATTGTATTTAGTTTATAGATATGTAATTATGTTTGTATGTAAACACACTTGAGCCAAGTCAATTGGAAGTGGTGTACGTAATCAGTTATAGGCCAACCCAGTTAATTGTTTTGGTAGCACATATAAATATAAGATGCGTTGTTGTAATATGACATGAAAATTGATAGAGAGTCAAGATAAGCATAGAAGAAGTGTTTGAAGATTAGTTAAGATGTATTAGATATTTGCAAGAGGTCAAAGCATCAACACATCAAAGGAAATGATCTGACAAGCAGTGTCATAGCACCAGCTCATCCAGAAGATATAGTGTGTATCTAAGATCAGAAGGTTGTAGCCTTCACCACTTGAGCAGTGAGCTCCAAGAAAGTGTGTCCCCACCCCTAATAGGGTCTAACCCTTGACCAGGTCACTGTACTAAATGCATTGTAAAGACAACTCCTAACAGGGTTAAGGATCTTCTAACAAGGATCACAATACACTAGTGCAGAATATTAGTGGGTGTCCATTCCCACCGAGGTTTTTATGTATTTGGGCTTTCCCGTAATCATATTGGTGTTATGTGTTGTGTTTATGTATCTTATTTATGTTAATGTTCATTTTAGTACTTAAGCATTCAAGATAAGTTTTAAGAGTAAAGAAAAAGATTAAATATAGTGAACACTAATTCACCCACCCCCCCCCCCCCCCCCAGTGTTCCCATTTCTAACAATAGATGCTTTGTCTTTGCATGCATCACTAGGTTCTTAGAGAAGTTTATAGCACTTGTGTTATCACAATATATTATCACTAGGTGTTTGTATTTTTCTCTAGTGAATGAAAACTAAGGATCTTAATTTTTAAACAACCTTGAGTTTTAATGCAAGAGTGTCCTAGGTGTACTTGAGTAATCTTACATCATCCAATTTTTTTACTTGTTTATTTTATTTGTAGGTTTTCACTTGCATTCAAATCATAGTCAATCATTAAAAATCTTACTATATTTCATTATTTTTTTCAAATCTCACCTTGTGATTGGGAGAATACAATCTATTATGATCCTTCAATGTTCTATTCAATTTATAAAATTTTGCAAAAACCAAAGAGACATAAATTAGTTTTCAGACTATTGTTACTTAATAATCTTACACTTAATTTCACTATTGGTGGGTTGTAGTAGCTTTCCAAAAATTTTGGCAATAAAACACCAAATATAAAGTTACATTACACCGAAGAATACTTATTATGTGAACTAAGAAACCCATCAAATTGTCATTACAATAATTAGTCTGGGAGATTCATCTACACATTTGGCTTGTTAGGAATGAATGCTTATTATATCCTATGGGGGAGTATTTGAAGCCATTTTTTAGCAGTTGTTGTTACATTCATGATTGTGATTGTCATTGATGTCAACACAGTGATCTACTGGAGATTAGCAGAGAAGCGAACAATGTTTGTATTAGTGCATGCAAGATATTGAAGATCAAGCTATGTGAAGTTGAGGACTTACTTTATGTTGTGTCCTAAGATCATGGTCAAGAGTACATACAAAAATTCATCTATTCATGATAGTTATGTGTAATTCAATGGAACTAGTATTCGGGCAGTGTTCCTAAGAACCTGTTTGTGGAAACTAGACGATATCTCCTAATTGGGATAGAATATAGTCATGCGAGGTTGTATAGATGATGAATACATGATGATAGTGACATGGTCATGACAAAAAATTTAGAGGTTGTACGAGTGAAGAATTATCTTGTTTGGAAGCTGACAGTTTTATGTAATTATAAAATATTGTGTAATGTGTGGAAGTTTTATTTTATAATTGGTTAAGCCTTGTTGGCCAACTCATTTGTAATTATTTCAGTGTGGTATAAAGGAAGGATTTTTTTCTTTATTTTAATAAGGATATGAGAGATTGTATGAAAGTGAATTGTGGAATAGAGCAATATTTGTTGTAAGAGTATTTGTGAAGTACATAGATCTAGTATTGAGATCTGATGAAGTAGCTGGTGTAGTTTGGCATAGTGAGAGGAGAAGTGATAAGTTGTTGAGATCATTAATATTTTTCTATTATTCTATTAAGTAATACAGAGATCAGTTGGACAGTGTGTTCAGTGATATTTCCCTTGAAGTTGTTTGGGCAGTGAGTCCTTCTATAAAGTCCTAACAGGGTTAGTATCTTTTAATAGGGATTCAAAGTCTCCTAACAGGTACTCATATGTATTGAATGTATTTCATAAGGCTCTTAATAAAAAATTTCCTACAAGGAATTTTCATATTAGTGCATCTTTTTTGGGTATCATTCCCACCGGGGTTTACTCTTTGATCAAGAGGTTCCCTAGTCAACATATCTTGTGTTATTGTATTATTGTGTATGTTTATCTTTATATAGTTGTTTCTTAAATTGCTTACATGGTTAAAATATGTCAATGGTGATAAAAGTTGTAGTTATCTGATAACTAATTCACCCCCCCCCCCCACCCTCTCAGTTATCTTGGTGGACTTTACTTTCTAACAATTGGTATCAAAGCAGCATGTCCTTGAAGGAAAAGTTTAACTTAAGGAGATCCATGGTGAATCATTTCAGGAAAGAAAGCCCTAAATTTGATGGAGTGAACTTTGACAGCTGGAAAGAAAATATGAAGACACATTTGCTATGTTTAGGACCAGGATAAATCACAAAGAATGAAAATACTATCATTAAAGAAGACAACATTGAAGAATGTACTAATGAGGAGAGAGATATGTTCATGTATAACATACTTGCCAGAGAAGCACTCTTGTCAACCCTTCCGAAAAATGAGTATAGTCAGGTAAAATATCTAAGAACATTTGATGACCATACAAAGAGAGTTAGATTACATAATTGGATATGTGCATTTGAAGATATAATAATGTTGGAAGATGAATCTATTATAATTTATATTGGTACAATGTCAAAAAAATTTGCAGGTATCAAATCTTGTAAAGGAAACAAGATAGAGAATGAAGTGATATAGAAGATTCTGAAAAACATTAACTCATGTATTTAAGCATACATTGCAAATGATTGAGCAAGTTGTACCTTGTACTGAGAACTTCACTAGAGAAACCCTACTTGGAAGACTAGAAGTGGCAGAGATAAGCTTGAGATAGTCGGGAGATCGACCTAGAATGGAGACAGCATTTAGCATACTTAGTAATCATCCTACCTTGTCAAGAAGCATTAGTGTAAGTGGAGATTATGCTAGTGGTAGCAGATCTAAAAATGAAGAAGACGGGAAGATTGAGGAAGGAATTGCCTTGCTTGTGAAAAGAGATGTAATATCCCCACCAGCGAACCCATAAGGAATCAGGTCTATGACCTAAAATTACAACTAACAAATGTTTTTCTAACATTCATATCATCATTACCATTCACAAGTACATTCCTTAAGGTTCCCTTAATGAATTCATTTACCATTATCAAGTATTACTTAATCTAACAATTTTTGTTTCTATTTCAACTTCCATTTACATTGAGACATTGCTTTCATTCTACTTCAAAACCAATTGCCTTAATGAATTAATTGAATTCATTTTCTTTACCAAACTAACACATCATTTACTTTTAGAAATACAACAAGCACACATTACTTATCTCATCCACTAAGGACATTTATTCTTTCCTATTTATTTACTCCTTAACCTTATCTATGCTCAACTCAATTGCACCATCAAAACTCAATTAAGCTTTTCCATTAAGAGTCCTCACTTTCTATCTTCATTTCAAGATAATAATAGAAAGAGCATAAAGTACTTAACCATATATTGATAACCAACATAAACCATTAAATGAATCATTTTTTCCATAAGTTTAACTATCACAAATTATCATCTATATCATTGTATATATCCATTTAAGAATTGAGATTAAAACCTAGTTTAAATAACCTTACATCATACACATTGAACTTATACATTTAAGGATCACATCTTATTACTACTTCCAATACCATACATGTTTCTTACCCTTATTATTTCACCTACAAATACCCTTAAACCCTTAGAATATCCTTTCACTAATACACATATCAAAATGAGTATTCCTTAAGAAGTTTACAACTATAAGTGCTTTGCAAAAGCTTACATAGAATCATTACTTTCAATTTTATTTAAAACTCTAGAGAGATAGGGTAGGAATTACTTAAACATAATCCATGCTTGATTTACCAACATTCAATTCCCTTGTTGAGATTCCTAAATACTACCCTTACCCATATACATAGCTTATTTCTTACAATTTCTATTTACAACACAATTAGAATTATAGTTGCTACATAGGGCCAGAAGGCATACAGAAAGACAATTACATCAAGTTTCCCAAAGGATTACATTACATTTTTACAGCTTGATTTTAAAAGATAGAGATACATGATAAAAGAACAAAACTTCACCACTGAATAACTCAGAATCCAATCCAGGAAATGAACCACGAGCAATACCTCGAAAGATTTTTGCCACCCAACCATGTGAAACTGGTAAAGTTCCACCCCCTGTGCTAGGAGATAGAACCAAGGTCCTCTCAAGACCTTAAGGCAATCTAAGTCTCAAATACCAATAAATCCAAGACTCAAAAGAACAAGAATAAAGCACATAAAATATCATCATAATATAACACCGAGGTTAAGGTTCTAGGAGACCACCTAAGTGAGTGTCATCACACAAGCTATGTATTGGGATCCACCCTGGCAACCATGTAACCCCGGTCCCTCCTTTATCAATAGGGATCCACCCTGGTAGTTATCCCTGGTCCCAGTACTCCAATCAAGTCTGTGTGGCCATTATTATGTTTTCTTTCATTATCTTTTGAATCCCCCCTTCCCAAGTTAATTTTTAAGGTTATCACTTTTTACAAACCCACCCATAGGATAATCTGGCAACCACTTTAGGGTTCCAACACCTATGGTGAGCCACTCACATAGGGTTCCCATTCTCTTACCCCATCACAAGGAAAAAGATACAAAATAACACTTCCTTGTCCTGATTCATAGGTTTAGCAAAGTCCCCTGGGCACTCAGGCCCTCAGAGCGAGTCCTAACCATAGCCATATACATAATAGGAACCCTTGGAAGAATTTCTAGCACAAGAAATCTCAAAGAAAAACATAAAAATTTCCACATGCATAAGTACAACTTTCCAAGGCTAATTTATAGGTCTAAGGAACCCTCTCGTGCACACAGGCCACCTGAGATGAGTCCTAGCCTCATAAACTAAGCTCAAGAATATGCCAAGTGAAAAAACATCATAATTAAACCATATGACTTCAACACAACAAGTAACAAACATACATAGGGGATACAAACTTCCACTTGCATAAACACAACATTCCATAGCTTATTTCAAAAGTCTAGGGAAATCTCATGTGCCTGAAATTTAACTAAGTCTGAATTAAATTGAAAATTTCAAAATGACTTTCTACATAAACTCATACAATAATGTATGCATTCCCATAGGACATTTGACCAAGTGTCGTATGGGTATGAGTACAATGTTGTACGACACTGTAAAACACTTTGACAAAATTACATTTTAAACTCCCTGAAAACACTTAAAAACTAAATTTTAACCCATACAACTTTGTATGCATTCCCATACAACATTTGACCAAGTGTCATATGAGTATGAATACAATGTTTTATGACACTTCAGGGTACTTTTACAAAATTAATTCAAAATTGCCCAAAAAGGCGAAAAAAATAACTTTTAAAGGTATGCAGAGTGCCTGGGAAAGGTTCCCTAAGGTCAACCTGATCCAGGGACCTCAGTACCACATCCAAAACACACCTCAACACTACCTAAGTCTCAAACTAAATTAAATCAAATTAAAAACCAAAAATCATAGAGAGGCTTGCAAATACAACAATGGAGAAATACGACTGCATCTCATCCCAACACCTCCCTAACCCTTCCTATTTCTCCCTAAACATCCATAATACACTCAATAACAATATAATAAACTATCCTACATGATCAAAACCACTTCTACCCTCCTAGGAAGATTTCACCATAGTGAATATACAAACATTCATAAAAATTACTTCCCGGAAACATATTTCAAATACACAAAAAACAAAACATATATATAGTTCTCATTTTCAACAAAAGTAAACAATCATATTCTCATCAAGTAACATATCATTCATATACATAATCATACACATGGGAAGAATGGAGATTCATCCCAGTTTAGACCCTACCCGGGGTCTTGCAGAGAATCATCTTCCCTTGGTTGGAGACTCTCTGCAAAATTTCCAGCCTTGAGTAGATATCCTCCTAAAAATATTCCTCTAGAATTCAAACTTCAAACAATTCACACACATTTCCCCTCCAAACTGAAGAACTCTCAAACTCACAGAATAACTCTAATAAATTTTCCAGAGAAATCAATACAAAAATCCTCCTTAATTTTCCTAAAACTCTCCTCCCCCCCATTCACACAAAAGAAGAATATATTTATCATCCAACTATGTGGTTGGAGGAGTTTCTTTATGGGAAGCAACTTCTCCAACTTCCATAGTTGGTTGAATGATCAACAAGTCATTCCCATAAAAGACTTAATCAAAGTTTTAATTAATTTAATTAAAAGAGCTCAAAAGAAAACCATAACAAGAAGACTCAACAAACAACTATCAAGGAAAACACATGGCACACATGGAAACCAACTAGCCTAACTTCTAGGAGGTCTCGAGTTCAACTCCCTCCTAGATAGCTAGTTTTACTACAAAGAGCTTTTTTTTATTATTATTATCATTAATATTATTTGCACTTTTATTTAATCCACTCATTTAATTATTATAAATAACATACCATTTAAACAATCATTAAAAAACATACAAATACTATTATTTATATAAGCATGGGTCTATGTGTGTGCACCCACATATACACATACCTATATAAAATACAATCAATATAACACATAAAAAATAAATATATATATACATATACTTACAAGGATAAATCTAACTCACATCATAAATCACAAAACAACATCGAATCAAAGATCACAAGACCACATCACATACCGCATTCAGATCCCCTAGCTAGGCCTAAACATAACTCTAAGTTCATGGGTAACCTTGAGAGTAATCTTGGTAATATCTCCACACCACAATAGTTCGAGGATTTTGAAGACATGCTCAGACCTGTGTAGCTAGGTGGAGTCAATGCCTGGTACCTACATCCTGCAACACCAACCGATGTGAATACATGTGTGTGTGTGTTTGTGTGTCTATATATATATATATATATATATATATATATATATAAACAGACAATGGAAAACAATGAGGGAGAGTGCGACATTGTGTGGACCTCTTGTAGGAGTAACTACGACTACCTCCCCTCATCCTACACTCACATCAAATAGTGAAATCAACAAAGCATAATTGGATTAGTGTGGTTAGTACCAGAATAATCTCTTTTCCATATTGTATAACAAGAATGCATCATAACATATTCATGTAAATGTAAATCATCTATTAACTTTCACAAACTTATTTAACCATTAGGCATGTACTCAAAATATCTCATTATCAAAACAAGATAAATAAATCATATAACCCTAAATGCACCAATCACATCTACTCCCAAGTAACATTATTTAGAGAAGATAATAGATCTAACCCTTAAGTGATTAAAATCAATTAACCTAAGGTGAACATAAATATTAATAATGAGCATTTCACAAAGAAGCACATAAGTCTATCAGGTGATCCTTTTAGCATTAAGGTCCTAAACTATCATTGACACATAAGAAGATGTATAGGAACATACCTATGCAATATTATTATTTACTGCATTAAAATATGAAGTTATGGTGAGTTGGAAGAGTTTTGGTTTAAGAAACCATCACAAATAGCTCATCCTAATTTCTAGTGAGCATAACTAGGACTTGATGGGGTTGGAGGGGCATTACAAGAGAACCAGAAGGTAAGAAATTTTTTAAATGTTGGACTTGTCAAGAATATGGTCATTTTGCATCTAAATGTCCTAAGAGAGTAAAGAAGTATAAAAATAACTTTAAACCTATAAGATCTAAAGAATGCCACTATGCTAATGATGAAGAATTTGAGGCTAGTATGGAGAAATCCCTAAGTGGAAGTGATAATGAGAATGATGATATAGGATTTGTAGCAATAAAAGAAGAAAGCTCTAAAACTCAAGTTAGAGAAGAAAAAACTTTAGTTTCTCAAGTAGAAAAGAGATATGATTGGATTATAGACAGTGGTTGTTCACATCATATGAATGGAGATATGAAGAAGTTTATAAAGTTTAACAATTATGATGGAGGAATTGTTAGAGTTGGAAACAATGCGCCTTGTTTGATAAAAGGAATATGATCTATTTCTCTTGATGGAAAGACTAACACTGATGATGTTTATTTTGTGGATGGATTGAAACATAATATTTTGAGTGTTGGATAGTTAGTTGATAAGGGATATCAAGTTTAGTTTACTAAGAAAACTTGTGTAATCAAGGATAAGGATGGTAATTTGATTGGAACTGGATCAAGAACTAGATGTAATGTATTTCAATTGGATCCTGTTGAGATGACATGCTTGATTACTAATATTGATGATATTTGGTTATGGCATAGAAGATTTTGTCATATAAACTTTGATAACATTGTGAAAGTGAGTACTACACTTGCAGTAAGTGATTTGCCTAAAATTATGAAACCTACTAACATGATTTGCAAGGAATGTGTTATGGCTAAACAAAAGAGAAGCTCATTTCCTAGCAAGATGTTTACATCAGCAGAGAAGTTGGAAATTGTTCATACAAATTTGAGCGGTCCCACAAGGACTAGAGGATTCTATGGTGAAAGGTATTTTATGATTCTTGTTGATGATTTTACAAGAATGATGTGGATTAAATTTCTTAAAGACAAATCTGAGGCATTTGATAAGTTTAGAGTAGTTAAGAACAAAATTGAGAATGAATCTGGAATGAAGATTAAATGTTTAAGATCAGATAGAGGTGGAGAATTTACTTCAAAATAATTTAACACTTATTGTGAAGTGAATGGCATTAAGAGACAACTTTCAGCCCCTAGAACACTTGAACAAAATGGTATTGCAGAAAGAAGAAACAAGTCAGTGACTAAAGTAGCAAGAGCTATGCTATTTGAAAATGACTTGGTGAAGATATTCTAGAGAGAAGCAGTGAAAAAATATATATATACAATGAACAAAGTAAAAATCAGAGCAGACACAGAAAAGACATCTTATAAACTATGGTTTGGACATGCACCATCAGTTAAGTATTTCAGAATTTTTGGAAGTAAATGTTATATTAAGAGAGATGATGACATTAGAAAGTTTGATCCTATAAGTGATGAAGGTATATTTATTGGTTATTCATTGAAAAGAAAAGCTTATAGATGTTTCAATAAAAGAACTAAAACTATTGTTGAGAGCACAAATGTTAAAGTTGATGAAAAGTTCAAAATTCAAGAAAGAATGCTTGATTATGAATCAGATGAAGGAACTCATCCTAGAATTGATCAAGAAAATATTGAATTATTCTATGAAACTGATAATGAATTGCAGAATGAAAGTCACACTGAGGAAATCAGAGAAGAACCTAGAGCAGAACCTAGAGTTGAAGCAAGAGCTGAGACAGTGACACCTAACAAGAATCTAACAATAAATCATCATGTTGAGTAGATTATTGGGAGCATAGAAAAAGGAGTTCTGACACGGAATAAGGTACAAGAAGAACTATGTTTAATTTCTCAAATTGAACCTAAATCTATTGATGAAGCTTGTAAAGATGAACATTGGATTAAAGCAATGAAGGAAGAACTAGATCAAATTGAAAAGAACAAGACTTAGGAATTGGTCCCTAGACCTAAAGATAAGAATGTTATAGGAACTAAATGGGTATTCAGAAACAAGATGAATGAACAAGGAGAAGTTGTAAGAAACAAAGCAAGATTTCTATGTAAAGGATACTCACAACAAGAAGGAATTGGATATGAAGAAACTTTTGCACCTATTACAAGAATTGAAGCAGTAAGAATATTTTTGGCTTATGCAGCCTATAAGAAATTCAAAGTATATCGGATGGATGTGAAGTTGGCATTTCTGAATGGAGAATTAGAAGAAGTCTACATTGAGCATCCTAAATTTTTTCCCTTAACTCATGAAGGAGACATGGTATGTAAATTGAACAAAACTTTATATGGACTTAAACAAGCACATAGAAATTGGTATGAAAGACTGGATAAGTACTTGATAAAATTAGGATTCACTAAAGGCACAACAAATAGCAACTTGTACATGAAAGAAATTGAAAATGGTTTGTTGGTTGTAGTTATTTTTTTTCATGATATTATCTTTGGAGGAGAATATGAAGCGAGTGACAAATTTGCAGATGAAATGAAGACTGAATTTGAAATGAGTATGATTGGTGAGATGAAATATTTTTTAGGATTGTAGATAACACAGAATAGTGATGGTATCTTCTTATGTCAAACAAAGTACTTGAATGACTTATTGAAGAGATTTGGTATGGAGAATTGTAAGCCATTTGGCACACCTATGGTAACTAGATATAAGTTATCTAGCATAGATGAGATTCCTATAGTTGAACAAAAGAGGGACAGATCTATGATTGGAGGATTGCAATATTTAACACATACAAGACCTGATATATCACATGTGGTTGGAATCGTTGCAAGATTTCAAGATGATCCTAAACAATCACATTATGCAACAGTAAAAAGGATACTGAGGTACTTGAAAGGCACAATTGAATATGGATTGTGGTATGAAAAATCTGATGATTTTACCCTATGCACATATACTGATGTAGATTGGGGAGGTAGTGTTGATGAGAAAAAGAGTACAAGTGGTGGAGCATTCTTCCTTGGAGGAAGATTGGTTTCTTGGCTAAGCAAGAAACAAAATTGCATTTCATAGAGTACAATAGAAGCAGAATATGTAGCAGCAACAAACAATTGTAACCAGATGATATGGATGAAACAAATGTTGAAGGATATTGGAATAAAATTTGATGAGCCTATTTTTATAAATTGTGATAACACCGGTACAGTAATTATGTCTAATAATCTTGTACTACATTCTAAGACAAAGCATATAGAAATAAAGTATCATGTAGTAAGAGAGAAAGTTGTAGAGAAAGAAGTCAAACTTGAGTATATAAGCACAAAAGAGAAGATTGTAGATATATTTATGAAGCCCTTACCAAAAGATACATTTGAGTATATCAGAGGTATGCTCGGGGTTATTCCCCAGCCTACTTTTGAGAAGTGATGCAAATTGTTGCATTAGTCCAGTGGTATATGAGCTCTATCTTTTTCTAGACTGGATGTTGGTACTTCCTCTATGGGGAGTATGTGTATCTAAGTTGAATCATGAGCACTCTAGTGAATCTATTTTCTAAAAAGTGTCTTTTGACATTGAAGTTGTTATTGACATAGTGATGTATTATTTGTCATTGATGTCAATGGGGGAGAAGCATACATAAAAAATCATCTATTAAAGAGAATTTGAGGGAGAAGGATACAAGCAATATAAAATGGAAAAATATAAGAATTGAATAGGAAAACAAAGCAAGATTTGATTGATGAAGAAGACTTGAAAACATTTCAAAGCAGTAGTGTTGCAATGGTATTCATGGAACTTGGATGCTTTTTCATCTATGTTGCCATCAATATCAATGGGGGAGATTGTTAGGAATGAATGTTGGATATATCCTATGGGGGATTATTCATAGCTATTCTATAGCATTTTTTGTTGCATTCATGGTTGTGATTGTCATTGATGTCAACATAGTGATCTACTAGAGATTACCAGAGAAGCAAACAGTGTTTGTATTAGCGCACGTGGGATATTTAAGATCAAGCTATGGGAAGTTGAGGAATTACTTTACGTTGTGTCTTGAGATCATGGTCAAGAGCACATATGAAAATTCATCTATTCATGATAGTTATGTGTAATTCAGTGCAAGCAATATTCAGGCGGTGTTCCTGAGAAGTGGTTTGTGGAAACTAGATGATATCTCCTAATCAGGATAGTATCTAGTCATGAAACATTGTATAGATGATGAAGACATGATGATAGTGATGTGGAAGTGACAAAAAAGTCATAGGTTTCATGAGTGAAGAATTATCTTTTTTAGAAGCTGACAGTTTTATGTAATTATAAAATATTGTGTAACGTGTGAAAGTTTTATTTTGTAATTGGTTAAGCCTTGTTGGCCGACTCATTTGTAATTATTTGAGTTTGGTATAAAGCAAGGATTGTTTTCTTTATTATAATAAGGATATGAGATATTTTATGAAATTGAATTGCGGAATTGAGCAATATTTGTTGTAAGAGGATTTGTGAAGTACAGAGATCTAGTATTGAGATCTGATGAAGTAGCTGGTGTGGTTTGGCACAATCAGAGGAGAAGTGATAAGTTGTTGAGATCATTAATATTTTGGTATTATTCTATTGATTAATACAAAGATCAATTGGACAGTGTGTTCATTGATCTTGCCCTTGAAGCTGTTTGGGCAGTGGGTCCTTCTGGCTTCTATAAACTCCTAACAGGGTTAGAATCTTTTAACAAAGATTCAAAGTCTCCTAATAGGGACTCATATATATAAATGTATTTCATAAGTCTCTTAACCAAGTCCATCCTCTCACAAGGAATTCTCATATTAGTGCATCTTTTGTGGGCATCATTCCCACTGGGTTTTACTCTTTGATCAAGAGGTTCCCTAGTCAACATATCTTGTGTTATTGTGTTACTATGTATGTTTATCTTTATATGGTTGTTTCTTGCATTGCTTACATGATTAAAATATTTCAATGGTGATAAAAGTTGTATTTATCTAATAACTAATTCACCCCCCCCCCCCCTCTTAGTTATCTTGGTGGACTTTACTTTCTAACATGGCCAGCTTCCTTTTGGGCTTTGTGACAACCATGAAACTAATTGAGATCATTCATAAAGTATGTGTTTTATATTTATATATGTATATTAATTATTAGGATTTGATCAAGAGGGCGGATGGATTCAAGAAGGAAGTTGAGATTGAGAATAGTATTGCAATATCTTTCAAATCTATAATTAAACAACTAAGGTGATAACATGTTGGAAGCCCATAGCCAGCAAAGTAGTGAGTCTTGAAAAATTAGTAAGATTCAAAGCCGGAATAGAAACAACATTCATAATATGGGAGGAGGTCTAAGAAGGGAGGAGCCTTTTGACTGTGAGAAATGGAGATAAGAGAAGAAGGTTTGGAAGAAGTTGAAGAAAGGAGGGGTCATACCATACATTGAAAAGATTCATGGCTATGATAAACAAGTAACTACTAAGTTTGTTGATGGCTGGGTAAATGGAAAAGTTAATTTGTGGGGCAAATCTTTTCCCCTTACTCTTACCCTTATTTCCAAAATTACTATTTTATCCATCGATGGTATGCACTTTTATAGGGACAATAAGCATTTATTGATTGAAGCTTTTAAGCTTTTTCCTAAAACTATGGATGAAGAAGCTCTGATGACTAAAAGAAAAGGGGATTTTGTAAATATTACAAATATTAAGGAGTTTTGGGCTAAAATGTTGAAGGTGTTGATTGAGTATTTCACACTGGATGGACGTTACTCTAAAATATATAATCTGCACTTTGTTCTAGCTAACCACTTTAGGCATGACAAGAAGATCTCTTTCATGTACTTTCTATGATTTATTTGAATAACAGTATTACGGAGCATAGGAAAAAAGTGAGTAACTCAGTGCTGCATGAAGGATTGATTCTCCTCATTGCAGACTATGCTAGGGACATTTGTTAGAAATAGGGAATACTAAGAGGGGGGGGGTGAATCAGTAGTCTAAAAACTTTTAATTTTTCCCAATTATGGATATAACAGATTATCCTAACACATGAATAACATAAGAAGCTAAACAACATGCATAGAAATAAAACTAAAGAACTCATAACACATTATTTGTTCTTGAGGAAACCTTGGCCAAGGGAAAACCTTGGTGGGGATGGTACCCACAAAGATCCACTAATCAAAAGTATCCTATTAAGGATGTTGACCCTATTAGGAGTCTATTACATGCATATAGTGTCTCAGTCCTGATTAAGGGACTATAGGCCTTGTTAGAAGCCTCAACCCTATTAGGAGTTGGTAGTACAGAAAGTGATTACTAGATGAGCCCACTGCCCAAACAAGTAGTGTACAATATACATTGATTACAAAAGAAGGTTAAGGTACATAACCTTATACTACTTGCATCAATATCTCTTCGCTACTCTTTCACTATCGCTATTACATATGCATCATATATTTTTCTACATATCACTTCTTGATTACATTACATTTATACAAGTTATTAGGATCAATAACTTTCTAGTCGGCTATCATATTACAAATAACTTTATCCAAGGTTTAACATCTAGGATGTTGTCCCTTTATCTTGTTAATTCATTATTTTGATAAACAAAATAATCCCTTAACTCTTTATCAATTCTGTCATGTCAGCTTGACACTGTCTTTAGTAAAACTATCATAACTTCTTCCGTACATGCCATACTAACTTGCACTCTAAGATGAGTCTTCAATAGTCATCATAGAGTCTATGTTCAAGTGTACAAGCATTGAACTTACTCCAATCAACATCGCAAACAAAAATTGTCTCCAAGTTCACTGGTAAAAACACTATCTCATACTTAGACAATTTCGCATTGCGCTCTGACATACTAGCTCTCTGACCTGTGTGATCTTCAACTAGATCATATGTTTCCATAATGACAACATCTATGTAACCAACTCAGCCAAATTGCCAACAATCTCCCCCTTTGTCATTGGTGGCAACATATGAGAAAATTGGCTAAGTCTACAACTTCAAAATCTCAAAATTGTGGCCATAGCATAAAATATATACTATCCTTATAACTCCAAAAAAAACTTATCTCTAATATAGTACTCCCCCTAAAAGTATCAATCCTTATAATTTACTTACCAATTTTCTGCTATATATCTCTCCCCCTTTGATAACAATGACAAAATAAAGGTAAGGAGGGTTACAAAACTATATTCACAAAAAGATTATACCTTAATTCAATATTGCAAAGTTGGTAGGCTTGCAACACAATCTACAAAATCAATCTTTATAGCCTCTAACTCCTTCTCCCATGATTTCTTAATAGAATCTACCACACTAAGTAGTGCGCACAATCCATAAGATGTTATCTCACATGCTTGGAGATTCTCAAAGTTAAACTTTTGAAAAGATGTCTTAGCTTAAAGACATTCTTCCAATTGTCCTTCAATAATACTTAACTTCATAGAAGTGTTCTCTCTTAAAAGAGTGAATCTTTTCATTTTCCTATCTTTTTCATTTTTCAAAATTCTGATTTCATCATATAACTTAAAAATTTTCTTCTCAACATCAAATACCTTCACATTGGGGCTTGAAAGAAAGTTAGTTTCATTCTAAATTTTTGCTTCCTTCATCTTCATCTTCTGATCTTCTTCTGTCGTCAAGGTCTCTGATTTTGTACACTAGATGTACAAAGATTTTCCTATTTCCAAATTCTTCCTCAAGTCCTTTATATAGATATCAAGATTGTTGATATCATTCCTGATATTCTGGCTAATGTTCAAAAGCATTTTGGCCTCATAGGCTGCTTGAGCTTTCACTTTTGCTATATCAGATAAATTTGTGAATTCACTGTCAAAAGTGTTCATCACTTTCTTTGCTTTCTCCAGAGGGTCAGCTTCTGCAATTTGTGTACTTACAACACCTTGTAACTTCTCAATAAGTTCCTTTAGGCATCTTCAAGACTTTTAACTTTCTTGTTCTTTCCAATGATCTTGTTCAAGGATGTGATCAATTCCATCTAATCATCATCATCTACTTCCTTTCCCAAATGCTCAATCATAGATCCAATCTGATTCTTCTTTCTAGTCTCAGGAGTAAGACTAATATCTTCTTTAGTGGGAATAGGTACTTGTTTTCTATCACTGAGGGTTCTACGACTATGGTCTCTATTTTCTCCTCCTTTGGTAGTTTCCTGCTATTCAAAAGCTGAATTGTCAACCATGTTTTCCATATTCTTGAATACATTATCATCAGTATCCAAGGTAATCTTCATTCCTTCTACATTCATGACTTCATCTTCAATGTTTATGGCTGGTGGAGAGGGAATGTCCTCTTGTTCTATTTCACCTACTTGCTCTGCTATAACTGATGGTTCTCCAGCATTTTCTGACATATCCTTAATGATTGCTTGCTCTGTTTCTGAATTAACTTCTTCATATCTACCTCCCATAATCTGAATGGTTCTCTTCTTGGTTCTCAAATGGGTGCTTAAATCTTTCATGGTTTGACTAAGTGTGCTTCATCTTTTACAACACAAGGCTTTCTTACAAGCTTTTCTCTAATAGATGTGTCTTCCTCTGATGTTGTCTTCTTCCTATTCACAAGTTTATTATACAAATCATCAAGTATCTTACCCTGAATTGTATCAAACTTCTTATTAGACAAAATCATATGCTTTACCACTGCATTTGCCAGATTCAATCTCTCTGCATAATCATAGAGTTCATAATACTTATTCATTCTTGTAAAGTCTCCATCATGAATGATCTACTCATTAAGATTCTCAACTTTAGGTTTCCAAGTTTTCTTCTTAATAGAAGTGTCATCATCTTTGATTTCTGCAATTTTCCTTGGAACTGGTTGCACTAAAGTTTTTTGTCTCTTACCTAGTCTAGTAGCACTCTCTTTTACTCTTTTGCTAGGTGTGGAGGAAGTGGATCTAGTGGATATCCTTGCTTCTTGATCTTTCTCAATTTCTTCCACTTTCACCTTAACTTGTGTGTCGTCTTGTTGTGCTGCAATTGATGATAAAGGTGGAATAGACAAAACTTCTTTTTGTCCAATATCTCTGATTTTTGTTGTTGTTTTCTTTTCTATTAAGAATTCATGCTCAATCATCCCTGTATCTTTTAGAATTTTCTTGATAGTACTCTCAACTCTTTTCTTTGACTGCTTCTCTTCAAGTAAGGTCTTTGCGGAGTTGAATTTCTCCTCAAAGGTTCCAAACCTATTACAATGAGTGTCCAACTTGCACTTAAGTAACCTTCTCACATATCCTTCTATCTCTTCCTCAGATATCTCATAGCCAAGAGGGTCTATGAACTCTGTTCTAGGTTCTACTACTTCAATGTAGGTAAATTTAGTATCAACCATGAAACATATCTCATTTTTATACTTCTCCACAAGAGACTATGGGATCCTTGATCTACTAGACACTATATCCTAAAATGTCTTGAATACCAACACTACACTCTCATTCACTTTATCAATAACATGCCTTCTGTACACTAAGTTAATCATTTCCATTATTGTTTGGCCATCATTCCAATCATTTCCAATGGTGTAAGGAAATCTTCTCAATAGGTGAAAAAACATATAGGTGATTAAGGATGAGAATCTAAACTGTGTATACTTAGTTTTCTTAATCTTTTCCAAATTCTCAAATAGTTGAATTCTTAGAATCTCACACAATCAACTTGTACTTTGTCAACACACATCAGATAAGCTGCATGTATCATTCCAGCTACCATGTCATCCTCTCTTGAATTTTCACAAAACTTAGTGGTTAGGATCTTGCATAAGTATCAAACATCATCTTGTTGAATCTTACTAATCATAATTACTCTACCATTATAGGATGAATTTTTGTTGTCTATGACTATTTTCCTCATGTTCTTCTCATTTAAAGGAATGGCTCTAGTTTTAGATAGTCCAATAACTTCATGAATCAAATCAGCTCTGATATCTATCACTCTATCTTCTAACCAAAACTTCCCATTATGAATTCTACTTAAGATTATCTTAGTAAATTCTTCATTGTCAAATTCATACTGTAATGCATACTTAATGATTTCATTATCTTTCAAATGTTCAAATCCATCTTTCAATGTCATGTCCTGATTGTAGATCTTCTGATATTCCTTGGTGAAATCACTATCACTAATAGTCTCTACTTTGCATCTAGGATAACTTCTAATATTTTCAAGATGTAAAACTCTATCTGGTACGGATGATAAAGCTAACCTAGGATCATCCTCCAAGGGTTCTACTGGTTCCCTTTTCAACTTGGGTCTATTTTTATCTCTAGCATTGTGAATTAAAGAAACATCCATGATTTCTTCTAATTCCTTCACTGATTTAAAGATCTGTCAAGTAAAATACCTTGATTTCATGATTTTAGGGCTTGCGTAGATTCGACACAAAATTCTTCTCCAAATCTTTGCAAAATGCTTCCAATCACTGCTCTTTGATCTCCTTAACACTTGAATTCACTTTGATGATCAAATAATACTAATCATGACCTTTTATGAATTCAATCTTACTTAGATCTGACATCACATTCAATTCTTTTGCCTCTTCTTTCCAAAAAGCTAATTCTGCTAACCTACAAAACTTAAAACTTCTTACAATCTTGCAAAACATAATATTTTACTTTGTGATCTTAACCATAGCATTAGAACATCATACACTACCTTGCATTAACTGTGCAAGACTTAGTTCATCATATATCTACTTCTACACTAATCTAAGTTCCTATTCTACTGTAATTTTCATAAATAAAGTACTTTGAGATGGGTCAAGTAAAGATTCATTCTTACCTTTTAATGCTTCACCTTCCTGATTACCTTCAATGTTGAATACGTCTCCTTGATCTATGCTTTTGATAAACTTCACTTCATCTAAATTGCTACAGCATCCTTTCTGACTGTTACTTGCATCTTCATTTCTTCTTGCATGATTTATGGGATTAGGATTAGGATGAAAAACTCTATTGTTCATTTTGCAAAACCTTGTTGTATGTCCAATCATGTTGCATATCTGACAAACAATTCCATTTTTTCCATATCTTGGTCCAAGTTGATTGATTTGTGATCTACAGTTTCTAGCAATGTGTCCAACCTTGTTGCATCTATAACATATTACTCCATTTCTTCTGTTCATATCTTCAATAGGTTTCTTATATACATTGTTAGTATTCCTAAACATTCTAATACCATCATTATTCTTAATAAATTTAGGTTTCCTGCATTCAATAGCTCTATGTCCAAAACCATGACAATTATAACAATAACCATTAAGAGGTTTGAATTGCTTACCCGTGCAATCTCTCTTCATATAACCAATAGTATTACAAGAAAAACATCTACCTTTGAATTCTCTTTGCATACCTTTGGGTGATTCCTCTTGCTTAGGTGATTCTTCTTCTTTAGGTGTATCTTCAGATTTGTTAATCTCATCAGACTTCTTCTCATCTATGCTTTCAGATATTTTTAGATCTGGTTCCTTGCTTTCTTCATTTGCTTTAAAAGTGTTGAATCCAAGACCAGTCTTATAATAGAATGGTTTTTGATAAGATATTTGTTCATCAATCTTCTCACTAGTTGAATATAGCCTTTCAAGTTGCTTTTTGGATTGAGTCAGTTCACCTTTCACAATTGTATTGTATTTCTCAAGTTCAACATATTGCAAATTGACTTTCTCAAGTTCAGATGTTACTTTACCAAGTTTAGATTTTAGTCCTTCATTTTCAGTCTTTAGACTTTCATTCTCAGATTTTAGATTTGCCTCATTCTTACCATTTCCATCTTTCAAGCTAAGCTTCAAATTTTCTATCTTCAGTTCATGCTTAAGGATCTCATTTCCTTTTTCTAAATTGTCATCACAATCTTCAATAGAAACTTTGAATTCCTTTTCAGATCTCAAATCTTCCAACTTGTTTTTCAGTTTCTCAATGAGGTTCTTTGCATCATCATATTTTCTTTTCAAAGTGTCTCTTTCAATAGTAAGCAATTCAATCTGTTCAAGAGCTTCTTCAAGATTCTTTTGTAGTTGATCCATATCCATAGAGATATTACTCAAGATGCTAGGCTTTCCTTGAATGATTCTTTTCTGAGTAACTAAGCTCTGATACCAATTGTTAGAAATAGGGAATACTGAGAGGGGGGGTGAATGAGTATTCTACAAACTTTTACTTTTTCCCAATTATGGATATAATAGATTATCCTAACACATGCATAACATAAGAAGCTCAAAAACATGCATAACAATAAAACTAAAGAACTCATAACACATTATTTGTTCTCAAGGAAACCACAGCCAATGGAAAACCCTGGTGGGGATGGTACCCACAAAGATCCACTAATCAAAAGTATCATGTTAAGGATGTTGACCTTGTTAGGAGTCTATTACATGCATATAGTGTCTCGGTCCTGATTAGGGGACTATAGGCCTTGTTAGAAGCCTCAACCCTGTTAGGAGTTGGTAGTACAGAAAGTGATTACTAGATGAGCCCATTGCCCAAACAAGTAATGTACAATATACACTAATTAAAAAAGAAGGCTAAGGTACATAACCTTATACTACTTGCATCAATATCTCTTTGCTACTCTTTCACTATCGCTATTACATATGCATCATATAGTTTTCTACATATCACTTCTTGATTACATTATATTTATACAAGTTATTAGGATCAATAACTTTCTAGTCAGCTATCATATTAAAAATAACTTTATCCAAGGGTTAACATCTAGGATGTCATCCCTTTATTTTGTTAAGTCATTATTTTGATAAACAAAATAATCCATTAACTCTTTATCAATTATGTCTTCATATTCTGTCTTGTCAGCTTGACACTGTCTTTAGTAAAACTACCATAACTTCTTCCGTACATGTCGTACTAACTTGCACTCTGAGATGAGTCTTCAATAGTCATGATAGAGTCTATGTTCAAGTTTTCAAGCATTGAACTTACTCTAATCAACATCGCAAACAAAAATTATCTCCAGGTTCACTAGTAAAAACATTGTCTCATACTTAGACAATTTCGCATTGCACTCTGACATACTAGCTCTCTAACCTGTGTGATCTTCATGTAGATCATATGTTTCCATAATGACAACATCTATGTAACCAACTCAGCCAAATTGCCAACAACATTATTGTAGAGCCTATTCATAAAAGAGTCACTGGCAAAAGAAAGGAGAACAGAGAGGTTGAGAGAAAGGATGAAACCCACAAGAAGGGAAGGAGAAACAAGAAAAAGGCCAGTGGTAGTGGTGATGATTCTAGAAATAAAAGTGACAAGGAAAAAATCAAGGACAACAGTGATGAGGTTGGTGACAAAATCCCTTTGTCTTAGGGAAAGGGAAGCATCCAAGAGGATAATGCCGAAGAGGACTTTGGTAAAGAGGGGAATGCTCAAGAAAAAGAGGGCCTAAATCCTGAAGAAAATGAGCAGGAGGAGGCCATGAAGGAAAAAGAAAACATGGAAGAAGTTGAGGAGGAAGAAGAAGGGGGTAAAGAAGAAGAAATTGAAGAGGAAGAAATTGAAGAAGAAGAATTTGAAGAGAAGGAGGAAGATGGTCTGGAAAACCCTAGACTAGAAGAGAGAATAAGAACAAACTGAAATAGAGGAAGGGAAGGGCCAGTCGTGCTATGAGGAAGGTGATAGCCAAAAGGAGGCATCATTATGCTTCATGATGGATGCAACAATTATGGAGAAGGTTAAGAAGACCGAAGGTCATGGTATTCACCTGGACAAGTGGATAACAGAGGAGATGCAGGAAATGAAACACTACCTTCAGGCTATGGAGGGCACTGTGAATACCCTGACTACAAAGCTGGAAAAATTGGAAAAGAATTTTTTGGATAAGGTAAAAAATGATAACCCAGATGAGGATATTATTGTTGAAATCAAAATGATGGTTGATAACAAGTTTAAAGAATTAATAGTAAAATCAATTACAATGGGTACATAATAAATGAGATCCTAAAGCATAGCAATGAGGGCCTTAATGCCTCATTTATGAACCTAAAAATATTGTACAACTACCTGGAAAAAATTCTACTGAAAAAATGACCATTACGATTGATGATGAGGCTGGGAATGTTGGACAGGGAACAAGAACTAGGGGTCACATCTAGAGGAAGGTCCCTGAAATTCCTAAGGAGATGAAAGACTTAAAAGAAGCCATTCAGAAGATGGAGGACCTACAAAAGAAGGTGGAGAAAACTATTAATATTAAGTAGTTTGTTCTAGGTGGTTGCTGGTAGTTGTGCTATTAACTATTTCTATTTGTTTTTGTTGTCTACTCTCAAGTTGTTTTAGGTCCTGCTTTTGTCTTCATTGCAAGTGTCTCTTTTTGTAAAAGCTAAAATATTTTATCTTTCTGCTATATTGTAAACGGTTTCAGGTTCCATTCAAAACCTATTTTTACCTTATTCAAAAACATGTTGGAAGCCCACTATGAAAAATTGTGATTCAATCATTATTATGAATAAATAAAGATGATATCATTATTTTATTATCATTGTGTTTTGTATTGTATCACTAAGTCATATTGACTTCACTATGTGATTAGACAATCTTTCACTATATCCTCTTTCTAAAGTATATATACATATGGTCCTAAACATAAATGTATCTATGTGTGGATTGTTTAAATACATACACACAAATTTATAAAGTTATATAGATACATATACTTGTTATATGTATGTATCTACATAAACATATTAATATTATTTAGAACAACATAGGGGGGTGAATCAGTTGTTTTCAAGTCCAGATGTATCAATCAAACTTTTAAACACTTCAACAATCTCAAATCTAATCACCAACACTACTCGGTCATTAAAGAATGTATGCTAGAAACATATAACAATGTAGTCCACTATCCAATAGTATTTAACTTGCAAAGCATAGAAATGTTCACACCAAAACATTCACACAAGTATGACACCAAGATTTATAGTGGAAACCCAATTTGGGAAAAACCACTTTGTAACATGTTACTAATATTTTCACTCTTCTGAAGTGAGCTCTGTGAAATGCCAACCCTGTCAAAGATTTACAAACATACTGCTAGGTGTAACCCTGTTAAAGGATTTCAACTACCCTGTTAGGAGTGAGCCTTGTTAGAGGACTTAAGTACATTCCATCAGAATGCAACCTTGATTAAAGGATTTAAACAATGATTGTTAGGTCAACCTTGATTAAAGGATTTAGACTGATACAATGGTTAGAAAGTAGCAGTGGTATCTGATCTGAAAAAACATACAACTCACTTTGCAAATAACAAATCCAATTTCACACATATATGCTGGCTTACTGACTGAATTCCATCTCCATCTCCATCACTGATCTACTCTGAAATCCCTTCAAGCAATCACAACTCTGATCAACTCCTTCACCTTCAGCCTTTCTACTTAGACTTATCCGTCAATAACATCAACAAATCCAACATCCTTCTTAACCTCATACTTAGGTTTTCCTTTATACCTCTTCAATAGGTAGATCCATCTTTTGTCACTTAATCTCCTCTGTAGATTTTAGGTTTAGGTCAGATTCATTGAATCCTTCCAACATTCATGTTCTTCATCCATCCTTCTAGAAACATCTTCAATCTCTTTATTGAAATCACAATAAAATGGTTTACCATGCATTAAACTCTCCATACACTCAATTAATAAAGTCAATAGTTTTATATAATCCAAGAATTCAACTAAGTCGGCTGGAATTTGAATTCTTCCTCAAATGTAAATTACTGGCGCTCAGTCAATACTATGTTCAACTCCTCGGTCATCAATGTGTAGCTCGGTCATCTCTTCAAACTATCTCCCTCGGCTAATGTTGTCACTCGACAATAAACTGATGTTTAGTCAACACTAAATTTACTTGGCATGTACTGGTTCTCGATCGACACTAACATCACTCAGCTTAAACTAGATTTCTTTATTTTTGCTCGGTTAAGCCTACTTGTTCAGTCTTGCTTCTTACTTAGATAAACAATACATTATCTTATCATTGTGCCATATAATCAAGTACTCATTGAAGTATCAAATAACTCAACCTTTCTCTAGGTTCTATTGTTATCACCCTTTCCCTAATCCTTCTCATCAATCAATAGATATAGTACTTTCTTAGATAGCAATTGTCTTACCAATTAAGGTTTGACATCAATGACAATACAACAATCGCTTCAATTGCAGTTTCCAACAAAACACTCATATGCCTATACACAAGTACTATAAATATGTATCACATTATTGTGAATTAATAAATATCATATTATTATTTTATTTTCATTATGTTTTATATCATATCACTAAGTTCTATTCACTTCACTATAGAAAAGTGTGCGTGCATAAATATATATATATATGAAATGTATAAGTATATGTATATATATGAACATACAAATGTCTATATATGCATGTATGATTACATATATAGATATATACATATTTATAAAGTTATATACACACATATCCATATTATATGTATATATTATACACAAGTATTATAAATAAGTATAATGCATGCATGCATAGAAATATATGTGCTATACAAATAGATATCCTCTAATACAGTAAATGCTCTAGAATTAACAAATTGACATATACTTGAGATAATTTGTTTGAAATTAATCAACACATATAATATAATAGTTATTTAAGATAGTTTAAGTATTTGGGTAAATTGGAAAAAGAAATGTCATTTTATCATTTAATGGTGAAGTCCATGTTATAGACATCTAGAAGATGTTGAGTTCAAATACTCTTCAATAAAAAATAAAAATAGAAACTAGAAAAACAATCTTCATTTTAAATGACTTTAATTATCATTTTCTCTTGTTACCTCACCTTGATGATGGGAAATGAGATATGATGTAAAATGTTAATGAAATAAAATGATTACATAATCAAATCTATATATAACCAACTATGAAAAGTTTATGATTTAACACATTGGTTATGATAGAAAAACAATCTTCATTTTAAATGACTTTAATTATTATTTTCTCTTGTTACCTCACCTTGATGATGGGCAATGAGATATGATGTAAAATGTTAATGAAATAAAAATATTACGCAATCAGATCTATATATAACTAACTATGAAAAGTTTATGATTTAACACATTGGTTATGATAGAAAAATAATCTTCATTTTAAATGACTCTAATTATCATTTTCTCTTTTTACCTGATGTTAATGATGGGCAATGAGATATGATGTAAAACGTTAATGAAATAAAAATATTACTTAATCAAATCTATATATACCCAACTATGAAAATTTTATGATTTGATATGATGTAAAAGATTACATAATCAAATCTATGTATACCAAACTATGAAAACTTTATGATTTATCACATTGGTCAAATTAACCCATCCACCTAGTCAACTAAAATTGGAAAATATTACAGAGGATAAGAGAGAACGTATTAAAAATCTACCAAATGTTGAACTACCCATTTCCATCATTATCAGACAAGCAAGACAATGCAAACATGACATATGCTTTGAACCTTGCAAAAGCCCATCAATCCAAAGTTCAAAGGAGAATCTAACTTAACAATTTCCTTGACTAAAATTGTGTCCCACGTCACTTGACTGATAATACATAAAAGATATCACAACAAGTCCAAACTCTGCAACTCCAAATATTTTATGAAGCTATGTAAAAAAACTCCAAAGAAAACTCAATATGTGTATGTATGTATGTATGTATGTATGTATGTATGTATGTATGTATGAATATATGTATGTATATATGTATGAATGAATTTATATATGCATGTATGTATGTATGTATGTATGTATGTATGTATGTGTTAGAATAGAAATGTCCTAATCAACTGAGAGGGGGGGTGAATCAGTTGATGTCAATATTGAATACTTTAATTTCAATTCTAAAACTATTGTTGAAAACAAGATACTAAACTAAAAAGTAAATGCAGCAATAACACACATACACATGAACACCAAGATTTGTTCTTGGGGAAACCACTGTTAAGGTAAAAACCCCGGCGGGGATGGTACCCACAAATATCTACATTCTGAGTATAACCTTGTTAATATTTTTTACCCTGTTAGGAGCTGAGAATTATAATAGGCGGGTCCTAGTCAAAGGACAAACCCTGTTAGGAGCCTTTTACAATGTGATACATGTTAAGGAATTGACCCGGCTAATATTCCAACCCTTCTAGAGGAAATAAACCTATTAGGGGTGTACAATAGATCAAGATGATCAAGATATTTGAGAATTAAAGCCACCCTCAGTGATAGGGAAGTTGGGAGAGCTAATCACTAGCCCTTACCTAGGTCCACCTAGTGACCTCTTAGGTGTTCTCAACTGACACCAAATGACCTTTAGGACTCCTTCAAAGGTTCAATCCACTGGTCATTAACCCTGACCAATCTACCAAGTCACATCTACCAAGAAAAAACAAGATTCTTGGTGCTTACTTCCTCCATGCACACATTGACCCTAAAAACTAGGATAAGGGCTCACCACCTCCAAAGTAACATAGACTCTTGGAGAGATGAGGAGGTGTTGGAAAATGTCATTTTTGGTTCCAATACATTTCTTAGAGGTCTCACTTCATCATTTTTTCTTACCGATCTCATACTTCCTTCCCAAATTAGGGCTACAAGGAAGAGCCCCAATTAGGCCTCCTCCGAGAAAATAGGGCTTTGTTCCTATTTGTTACCAAAGAACCCTACAAACTGATTATGGATTCTTAAATCAATATCTAACCTCTCAAGATTTTTGGAGGTTTTAGGGTTTCTCTAGGCCGTACAACCCCCTAATGAAAAATGGGTTCTTTTGGGAGAGTTTTATGCTTTTACTGATTACATGTATTGTTCTTGAGTTTTTGGTGACCAAATAGATTGGCTACACCTTCTCCCTTCATGAAATTTTTGTCAAAGACTTTTTCTAAGACCTCCAATTATTAATCCTCATTTTCCTATTCATCTCTGCAAGGTATCTTCCTTCTTATCTCAGTCATTCCTAGTCAGGCTCACCATAGGCTTGATTATAAAATAGCTTGGAAAGATTTATAGGGTCACTCCTCTTGTACATATTACATACATGGATTCTACTTACTATCCCAAAAAGGTTGTACAAAATTAATGATGGGATAGTGAGTTAGATCCCCATTTCTACAACTCTCCTGGTATAAACCAGTGAATAGAGATAACACAAAAGATTTATTACAATGCAATGTAATTTAAAGGAAATGATAAAATAATGACACACGCTAAAAGTAAAGATAATAATCTACATCTTCCATCAACTACAAACCAAAATACAACTCAAAACATAGTTCATATATTCACTAATTATCAAATTGGATCAAAACCCTCAAACTGTGCACACCTACAGAATTAACTCTACATACAATAGACTATCCAACCTCAGGATTGGGTCCATGGTTTTTGTAGACACGAAAAATTGGCAAAAGGCTTAAATCAATAAAAAGGTGCAATCAAATCATCAAATAGCATGAAAAATCAATAAATGGAACAAAGGCAATTCAAATCAAAGGAAAATTCAATTAAATGATTAAATGATTAAATAAAGCTTGAAAAGGGGAAAAACACTACGAAATTGATTAAATTCAATTAATGACATAGTTGTTGAAAGTAAAAATCAAAATGAACATCTTACCCTTCATGGCTAAATTTAATTACTTTAATTAATTAATAAATCATAATTTCCCTCAACAAAGCAAAAAAGAGACAAAATGGACACAAATCACTCACTTTTGTTGAAATGGTCCAGCCTTTTGAAACCATTTAAATGATTGTCCCCTCCTTGTCCCCTCATTTATGGACAAAGCAAAGCCAATTGACCTTACCCAAGCATAACCATGGTTATCTCACTCTACCCCCTACCCTTGGGAAAATCTTATATATTGAAGGCATTTAGAAGCATAATTCATCCACTCCATATCTTTGAATTGCAGCAAAGCTCTATCAATTTGCATCCACATCACTCACTTATCATTTGTCATTGCTAATTAGCTTAAATTGCTTTGATCATAGTAGATTGTTCATCAAACAGAGCTAGAATTTGATAGAATAGATCTAAATTTGCATATCATATAGCTTAATTCTCATCTTTAGAGTGTCACTAGTGAGGATCATAGCTGAGAGCCTCATTTACCACTTTATTTTAGAGATCCATGAGATATTTAGATTAATTATGCATTATTTAGATTAGTTTTCTTTGAATAGTGTAATTGTCTTTTAAATCTTGTTATTTCATGAAGGTGTAAATCACTCACACACAAATGGTGCCCACCGTGGGGCCCTAGGCCTCAAATTCATCATTATTTCCATGTTATTTGCAAAATTTAGGCTAGAATTGCATGAATTTGCTTGCTGTTTGCAGGTTACAGAGAAGAAATCACGCCTGCCAGTAAAGAAGTCACGCCTAAAGCAAAGAAATGTCATGGATGTGAATTAAAATATCGCCTACAGTCTGAACTCTTATGCGTTTTAGCCTATAGAATCATGCTTTTGCGAAAGAAATCACGCGGTCGAAAATTAAACTCTCGCATCTTGGATAAAGGATTGATGCCTTTAGTCATTTAAATGTCGCTTAATCAGACTTAAAAATTCATGACCGAGGAATCATTTTACGTCTGGTGTCAAGGGAGTTTCCTGCCTTACTCATTTAATTTCTCGCGTTCTTCATTTTAAATGTCACCTTTGATAAATTAGATATCACTTTTATAGCATCGGTTTGTCGCGTTTGATAAATATTTTCACGCGTAGATAAAATTTGATATCGCACCTGGTTATTTTAATCTCACTTGAGCCCCTTATGGTGACACTCGCGGTTAAAGTAATCACGTCTTTGCCAAATTAGATCTCGCGTACAGTGTAGACAATGTCGCCTGACTGCACTTTTATATTTCATCAAAATAATGACTATTGTCACATCTGGTAAAGATTTCATGCATAGGTAAAATTTGATATCGCACCTGGTTATTTTAATCTCACTTGAGCCCCTCAAGGTGATGCTCGTGGTTAAAGTAATCACGTCCTTGTTAAATTAGATCTCGCATACAGTCTGGACAATGTCGCTTGGCTATAATTTTTATATTTTATCAAAAGTGTTGAAATTATGACTATATTCTGACTTCACGTCCATTTTTTTTTTCTCAAGAGTATGGTCTGTCATAAGAAAGTTCAAAAACCAGAGAGAAGGCATAACTTAGAGGAGAAATTGATAGCTAAGAGGATAAGAAAGGAAAACCGAGTACACACCACCTTTGTTCTCAACAATGACTTAGAAAGGGATGTAGAGATATGCTAAATACATTGCTATTGTAGATGCTTACAAACAGAAATACGTATCATTAAATTGGGAGTTTAGTCCCTAAGTTTGTAAAAATTTTGCAAATGTTGAAGAAAAAGAAAGCATAAAAAGCATAATCGAAATTGTAGCATTCTAAGCATTGATTTTGGTTTCTCCTCACTTTGTTTGTTTGTGCCAACTAATTTGTTGGTGGAGGGAACATTTCATTAAGGTAAGGGAAGGATTTGGAGAGAAAATGAGATAATCTACTACTTAAAAATGCACCTAGCCTTTTGCTAGCATTGTTTGAGGTATTTCTCTCATCAAGCTTGCAAACTTCCCTTAAATTGTGGCATTTTCAAAGTTCAAAACATAGTTTAATCATAAAAGGAAAAGAACAAACATTTCAATTCTAAGAACCCCTTTGTCATGGGGTTGAAAAAGAACCAAATTGATTGTGAGTGTTTGGGATAAGGGAAAAGCAATAGGGATATGCTCTTCACTCTTTGAATGAATCAAATTCCCAAACTTGCTCTACCAAATCCACTTTTCATGCTTTCAAATGAACATGTTTAAAACTTAGTGGGCTCGCCTCCCGAGATTGCCTTAAAAGGGCTGGTGAGAGGGACAGCCCAAAGTGGGATACACTTGCTTTTGCCGTGAGAATCTGACCCACTATAAAAATAAATGCGTGTATCCTTAATGGGGTGCATGACAAAAAGGATTTTAGCTCTTTCGAACTTCCTCTAGTAGTCTTAATAGATTGCGCAAAATCGTGCTTCGGTGCATGTGGGAAGCCCCTTAACATACTTGGGGGATGAACAGCTAAGATCTATTTTGAACGAAAAACTTACTATATAACGGTAAAATAGCATAACTACCTATTAGAGCCATGTTTACGAACCAATTATGTGCTAGGTAGATTACG
This sequence comes from Chamaecyparis obtusa, assembly GCA_027943335.1. Lineage (NCBI taxonomy): Eukaryota > Viridiplantae > Streptophyta > Pinopsida > Cupressales > Cupressaceae > Chamaecyparis > Chamaecyparis obtusa. The sequence goes on from BSBK01009140.1 coordinate 227,135, forward strand.
TGGAAGCTATTCTTGTGTTTCAACCTGTGAAAACGTTCAAAAATACACACATTAGAGCATTCTAGGGATATGGTATCAAATTGATGTGTGTGTTGAGATTATTTTTATATTTTCAAACAAGATATTCCAAAGTTATTGATCAAAACACAATTAAGATTCTAAACCATTTAAAATTGATCAAAAACCTTTACCTTATTCCAAAAACCAGCTTATCAAAAGAAGAAGTCAACATACCCTTAAAGTTTGTTCATGCCTGTTCTTACAAGATCACACTCTATAAAGAAAACATTACAAATAGACGAGACCTACAAACGAGAAGAGCTCCCATTTCTAGAGGATATTTTCATTACTTCACAAGTGATTGAAAAACCTGCTAAGGTAAAGGACACTAACAAGATGTTTAGCGGCACCCTAGGAAATAACAATCCTAACAACCAAGGAAACAACATGAATGGGGGTATGGATCCTAACAACAATCAAGGAAATTCTAATAATGGAAGAAGAGATCCTAACTCCCAAGAAGAAAATTCACAAGGCAACAACTTACCTCCTCCTCATAATACAAACCTACCCCCAACTGTGGAAGAAGCCACAGTTGAAAGAGCGTTAGAGGCAAGACAATGTCCTTATTTCATAGAACTAATGAAAAAGACCATGCTTATGGATAAAGAAAAACACTTCATGGACTTGATACAAACGGGGGTAAACCTACCTAAAGATTTTGACATAGAACAACTAAAGCCCAAGGAAATAGAAGACCCTATGGAAGCAATAAGGGGACAATTCAAGGCATTACAAATGGAAATCGACAGTTTGAAACAAAACGGGGCTCATAAGCCTTTCTCTATCGAAACATTATGTCCTTTTCCATTCGATAAGAGTTTGGTCATGGTGCCTTTTCCCATTAATGTAACATTTCCTAAGTATGATAGGTATGAAGGAACATCTGACCCACATGATCATCTTCGGGGGTTTTGTGCATTGAGTCTTGAATTCATGCATGAAACAACCTATTTAATGAGACTATTCCCAAGAAGCTTGGGAGGAATGGCCATGGATTGGTTTTCAAAATTACCATCCGACATCAAAACCTTTGAAGAATTATCTTCTAAATTTGTGACTCATTACTCCTATAACATCAAACATGAGGTCACAATGATAACGTTATGTAACATGAAGCAACAAGATAAAAAAGCCTTCCTCACATTCTTGCAAAGATGGAGGACTGCATTTGCTAGATATCCAAGAAGTGTACCGGAAAAAGAGAAAATGCATATCTTTATTAACGGTTTAAGCAGCGAATTAAATTATAGACTAAGGATGCAATGTCCTAAAACCTTCCAAGATTTGATTGATAATGGAATTACAACGGAAGAAATGTTTCTTAAGAGTGGAGAGCTGAAATTGTACAAGGAAAATAAGAACAACTCTAACTCCAACAACAACAATACCAACAATAACAACAATCAAAATAAAGGTTGGTACAATAACAATAGCCGTTATGCTGCAAAAAATAACAACAAAGGCATTGTTAATGATGGTGTAGTGGAATCCAACAACTTGAAGGTGATTCCATTTTCCCTTACAAAGACACCAAATCAAGTGAATAATACTAATCAAGCATATAATGCACCTTCCAACAATAACAACAATGCCAACAAGAATAATCAAGGAAACAAGGATCAAAACAGCAAGTATGATAATTATTTGAAGCCCACTCCTTCAAGACACTTTACACCCTTGGGAGAATCACTTGAAACTGCATTAAAGGCTCTCATGGCTAACAATGTTATTACATTACCTGCTATTAAGCCTTATGAACCAGACCACAAGCCGGGCTGGTGGGATGCTAAGAATCATTGTGAATATCATAGGATTCGGGGACACACTACGAATGAATGTATACAATTGAAGAATGTGGTGCAAGACTTGATAGATAATAACATAATCACCGTTGATGGACCCCAAAATAATGAAGATCATACGGCCTTCAAACAACCTTTTTACAAACATGATAAAGGTGAGTCATCAAATGGCAAGAAACAAAGTGCCAATAATCTCAACTTTGCGCCATCATATGATCATATTGTTAATGCTATAATAATTAATGAACAATCTCAAAAGGAAGCAACAAATGTCATTACAAGAGGGCAGAATTCTAGAATGACTTTACAAGGGATAGTCCCTCAAAACACCAATATCCCACAATCCAACATTGTGCTCAAACAACCTCCTATAGCAGCAAGGCCTTATAGTTTGGTGGATCAATTGCAACATACTCCAGCACAAATCTCAATCTTAGAGTTACTGAAGTTGTCACCGAATCATAAAGAGATTTTAGAAAAAGCTTTAGAAGAGACACATGTTTCTACTACCTTAGGGGAAGAAAAGTTTCAAAATATGGTAGGACATCTCGTGGCCCCTCATTGTCTTTCATTTTCTGATCAAGACGACATGTCTATAACTCATCCTCAAAATTTGCCATTACATATAGAGGTTTTGATCGAAAGGCATAGAGTCAAAAGAGCCCTTATTGATGGAGGGGCTGGTCTTAACATCTGCACATTAAGTCTTGTAAAATCCTTAGGTTTATCTGAGTCTTGCATTGACCCTACAAAGAAAATCACCATAAAAGCTTACGATGAAGCTAAAAGATCTTCTAAAGGCATGATTGTGTTGCCCATCCAAGTGGGACCAGTCAAGAAGGAAACCAAGTGTCAAGTGTTGGACATGAAATTAACCTATAACATCTTATTGGGAAGACCATGGATTCAAGAGATGCAAGCCGTCCCATCCACATACCACCAATGCATCAAGTTCCCATACATGGGTGAAGAAATCACGGTTGGAGGAGACTCAAATCCATTCCAATATTGTAATGCACTCAAACCCTTACATGAATTATACATTCCACATAATCATGAAGGAGTTATTCCAAGAATCACCAATGAAGATACACAAAATCCTCTTCAAGCTAGCTCAACTACATCAACTAAGGGCAAGGAAAAAGTGAGCCACGAGGGTCCAAATGTAATGGAAAGTCCATATTTAGCACCTAAATTGGAGACAGTGATTTACAAACCTACGAAAGAGGAAAATGAACAAGCTAAAGAAGATCATTACCAATACATGAGTGAGATGATGAACAAATTTGACAAACAATGCAAGATTAGTTCAAAAGGAGTAGGAGAATATTCAGTTTCTCTATTTGACATGCCCATATCTCCCAAATCACATGGTAAACCCTCAAAAGAACATCTTCCACATAAGTATAATTCTTATTTTGTGAGGGAAGATAGAAAAGCAACATGGGATAAGGAAGAAGATGAAGTCCTTCAATGGCTTTATCATGATGAAGATGATACCTTAGACACTCCCCTGGAAAGAATTCAGCATGTCAATATACAAACCGAACAATATGGGAAAGGATTTGATATTATACAAAAGATGGGATACAAATGAAGAGGACCCTTAGGTCAAAGAAATAGAGGGTTATTATAACCTATTGAACCTATTTGGAGGGCAAATCATGAAAAATCTGGAGTAGGTTTCCAATGCAAAGGAGAAAGTTCAAGTCCAATGCATGATTTTCATCCTCAAATAAATGCATTAGAATCCAAAGGAGATAGTGATGACTCTTGGGATTATGAATGGGATACTTTATCAGAGGAGTCATGTCAAGATAAAGAAGTCATTGCTATACATACTTATGCAAAAATCCCAAAACAAGAAGCTCCAATTAATGAAGAACCTCGTATTCAAAGGCCTAATATAGAACAAGCATCTAATAGTGGAGCATGGATAGAAACATTTTGGACACCTTCAGAGGAGGGAAATTCAAATGTTAGTTTTAACCTGCTTGTGGCTTTTCCCACATTGTTTCCTGTAGAGGTTGATGAGGATTTGAGCGAAGGGGACTTTGACCCTGCTTCCATGGATCATCTTGAGGAAGCGCACATCATAGATCTAAATGATACAATGTATGAACCCTCAAATGAAGTCATATCCATAAATCCTATTGATGATACCTTACCCAATAATTCCTTAATTTTGATACACCCGGACCTCATTGATTGGGATCAAACCAAACCACATGACTTACTTTACTTCCCAAATGACCAAGCAACAAACCAATACCTCAAGGCGGTTGAACCCTCTTTTACCAATGAACTCAATACAGACATAATGACAACAACAAGGGTCCAATCTCTTAGTCAAAAAATGAAAAAAATTTAAAAAAAATTAAAAAATGAGAAGTTCTATTGGCGAAAACCCAACTGTGGCACCATTAGAACCAAAAACAATGAAAATAAAAGATGTTTCTTTTGGTGAAAACCCAACTGTGGCACCATTAGAAGAGAGATTGGATACTTTGCTTGAACATGAAGAAGAAAGGTCATCTATTCTTATAGAACCAACAGAAAAAGTTAACATTGGCACAAAAGTAGATCCAAAGGTCATACACTTGGCTACATCACTTACATCTCTTGAAAGAGAGGACTTTATCAAATTCTTCCAAGAACAACAAGTGAATTTTGCATGGTCATATGCCGACATGCCCAGACTAGATCTTGATTTCATAATGCATCATCTGAATGTTAGACCTGGAGTTAAACCTGTGAAGCAAAAACTAAGGAAAATGCACCCACATGTGTCTCTCCTAGTCAAGGTAGAATTGGAAAAATTGTTAAAAGTGGGGTTCATAAGAACAATAGCATATGTTGATTGGATCTCTAACATTGTGCCAGTTACTAAGCATGATAAATCTATCCGTGTGTGTACGGATTTCAGAGATTTAAATCTTGCATGTCCCAAAGATGACTTCCCATTGCCAAGCATAGATACCATAGTGGATTTGACAGTAGGTCACGCAATGTACTCATTAATGGATGGATTTAGTGGCTACAATCAAATAAAGATTGCTCCTGAAGACCAAGAAAAGACAGCATTTACTTGCCCTTGGGGTACTTTTTGTTGGAATGTCATGCCCTTCGGTCTTAAAAATGCTAGAGCTACCTATCAAAGGGCCATGACAACTATTTTCCATGACATGATGCACACTTTCTTAGAAGATTATGTGGATGACATTCTAGCAAAGTCCCACAATAGAGAAGAACATTTACAAGTCCTAAGAAAAATATTCATTCGGTTAGAACAATTCAAAGTTAGATTAAACCCAAAGAAGTGTGCCTTTGGTGTCCAATCCGACAAGTTATTGGGTTATATAGTGTCAGCAAAAGGAATTGAAGTTGATCCTAAAAAAGTACAAGCCATTCTAGAGATGGAGATTCCAAGAAACATTAGCCAAATGAGGTCATTACAAGGAAAGATTCAATCAATAAGGAGATTTATATCTCAATTAGCAGAAAAGTGTCACTCCTTCACCAGATTGCTACACAAGGACACTACATTTATGTGGGATGAAGAATGTGATAAGGCCTTCGCTATTTTGAAGACTTATTTGATAAACCCACCTATTCTTATGTCACCTATCAAGGGCAAAGAACTATTGTTATACATATCAGCCACAGAAAGGTCTCTAGGCATATTGTTGGCACAAGGAGATGAGCAAGGAAAAGAAAGGGAAATCTACTATCTTAGTAGAACCTTGATAAAATATGAACTAAATTATTCATTCATGGAAAGAGCATGTCTAGCAGTGGTCTTTGCATCTCAAAAACTAAGACATTATATGTTGATGCATAAGATCATATTAATTGCCAAGATTGATCCTCTCAAATACTTGCTAAGTAAAACTGCTTTAATAGGTAGAATAACAAAATGGATCATGATCCTAAGTGAATTCGACATTGAATATGTTGATAGAAGAGCAATTAAAGGACAAGTGATAGCAGATCACTTAGCAGATAACCCAATGGAGTCTACACAAACCATTCAAATTGAATTTCCAGATGCAACAATTGTCAACATAGAAGCAAAGACATGGAAATTATATTTTGATGGATCTTATACACAAGGAGGTTGTCATGCCCAGCAAGGGAACCAGGGAAATGCACAAAGGTTTACTTTGTAAAAGAAAACCTAAGTAGAGTTTTACGAAGATTTTTGAACTTTTAAAGTTTGCAAATAAACAAAACATATTCTAACTTCTTTCCAAGGTTCCCTTAAATGAAAATGTTTAAATTATTGAAAAGCTGATAAACCATTGACAACATTTACTAACCATACAAGTTCTATTTCAAGTTCTTTATTGGAAAATACATAAACACATTCATAGTTAATTTCCATCTAAAACTTTTAAAAGATCAATTACTATAATTCCATTTCATCTAACTAACATATTGCAATAGTACAACAAATGATTCATCAACATTTTACATAACTTGATACATAACAAGATTACATGTTTCCATTAAATAAACATCCCATATAACCTTTTTCCTATGTCTACCCATTATTACATCATTTGAAAATTACATTACATTTAAACTCCTCATAGGAGAATACATAAGTTTACAACAACATGAATAAGTACAGGTCTTCATTCTTCAATAGGTGCTTAGACAAATATGAATCTTCAGTTGTTTACATCTGCACAAGATACCTCGATAGAAAGATTACCACCCAACCATGTGGATACCTAAAAGGCCCACTCCCTCGTGCTAGGAGATAAACACCAAGCCCACAAAGAAGTAACTTACTAGGTTTTTACAAAGGGTTGAATAACAATTCCACAAATGAGGTTCACTTCACAGGGGTTCTAAGGTTTGGGTAGAAAATCCTAAGCAACAACCTACGTGAGTGTCATCGCATAGCCCTCACCCCTTGGGTTGTCCTGGTACTAGCCACACTGGGCCCCGGCCCCCAAGTAGGCACATGCGGAATCGAATGCCTTTCATACAGACAAGTGCCATTCGATTGTACCTAAGCATAGGTACCTTCTCCCACTCCCATCCATAGCCTTTACTAGCACTAATGGCATGGGTGAGGCACATTTAATCATTTTAATGTTTTAACCCATTCCCATAAGTTTAATTAAGTTTTCACTTGTTAAATAACTCTTCAGTCGGTTATCCTGGTCTAGCCACTTTAGGGCCCCGGCCCCGCACTGAGAGCCACTCACTTAGGGGTTCTTAGGTTTCCTACCCTTAACCCACATGTCACAATCACATCACAAACATAGTAAAACATATCATAAACACATTTGTAAGACTGCATCAAAGAGTAGAAACTAATAAGATAGTTTATGAACCTTTAGGGAAATTAGGAACGTTTAAGGATATTTAGAATGTCCTGATCCTTTAGACAACCCTAACCCTAAACTACTTCCTAAACACATCCTAACCCTATTAAGGCATCTAAATGCACTGGACATAACCTCTGCCAAACACATTTAAGGTTTTCACAAATTTCCATATGCCAAAATAACACTTCTTAGATTTCAGTCTAGGCCTGACATTTGACTAATCTTGAAATTTGGCTAAGTCTGGTTTTATGAAAATCTAAAATCTAAAAATCACAAATTTATAAACTAAACTATACTATGAAATTCCTACTAAATAATAACTAAATTTAATAGAAATTTCAATATTCCAAATTTAATAATCACTAAAAACAAACTACCACAAAATAATAAAAGAAAACAAAATAGATTTAAAGTCATTTTTAAATAGGCTATTTAGTATTTCATTATTTTATTTTCCTCCTACAATCTCTCCTTATTTTTCTCCTATATTTCCTCCTTATTATTTTCCTATAATTTTTCCTATATTTCCTCATTATTCTCCTATAATTTCTCCTATATTTTACTAAAAGTTTAAATGATTTTACTAAATGTTATTGACATTTTATTTTATTATATTTTTTTAAAAATAAAAATAAAACATAACTCAAATGTTTTATTGAAACATATATATTTCAGAAACCAAAATAATATTTATATTGTATAAACGTCACCAAATGAATTCATATTAAAATGTTAAAATGTTTGTATTGATAGAATATTAAATGACGGAATAATATAATAATATAGCATTTGTTTTATTTTTACATATATATTTCAGAAACCAAAATAATATTTATATTGTATAAACGTCACCAAATGAATTCATATTAAAATGTTAAAATGTTTGTATTGATAGAATATTAAATGACGGAATAATATAATAATATAGCATTTGTATTACACTAATACAACATTTGTATAATGTACAGATGATTGACAAAATAATATCATACTACACACCCTATTACCAATAATGCAATGATGTTTCACATATTATAATAATACATTTAATACTTCAACATTCTGTAATAATACGTTATTGCAGAATACATTAATCTATCAACCATCTGCAATAATATACTATTACAGAACACATTAATATATTCACCCTACACCATACAATAATAATATGACATTACACCTATGTTTTGCAATAATAACACACATACATAAACTTTCAACCAATCTAAAAATCACATTCATACTATTAAATTAAACCTATTTCTCAGGATGGAATCCAACCTGGAGTCCTACGGAATCCAGTTGATGAAGATGAATCCTTCCTCTCTGTCTCTTTCCAGCAAGCCTCAAACTCTTCCTGGATGAACTCTCTAGCCTTTATTTTCCAAAATCCAAATGCCAAACTTTTCTGAATCTCCCCAAATTTTTCTCTGGCAATCATAATATATATCTCTATATATATATATATATTTTCCTCCCCTCCCTTACACAAGAAATCTTCTGGTAAATAAAATGGAGGTGGTGGTTGCACGGGTAAACCAATTGTGCAACCATCCCAACCTCTCACCCGTTAATAATATAGTTAATAATATGGTTAATAATATGGTTTGTAAAACCATTCCCGTAAGGGGTAATCATATTTTATTTAATAAGGTTTTAATTTTATTTTTTTTGTCTCCTAAATTTAAGGATGACAAAATAGAGAATATATTCTTAAATATTAATTTCCTAACTTACTTAGCCATGGTAATAGAATTTACCAATCCTATTTACCACTAATAAGAATAACATAAGAATAATTTCCTTCACACAAATAATTAATTTATTATATAATAATATATATTAATATATGTATTCATAGGCATATGTGTGCACCCATATGCTTATGGTACATATACCATAAATCATACACATTATTATTAATATTAAATATTAAAATAACATTATTATAAAATATATTATTTATTATTAATGATATTAAATCTCACGATTTAAATCACATACCAACTCGTTCACACTAGTATGCATATACGTATCTTTTAATAATGATAAATTACTAAGTCATACCTATCAAAAATCTACTTACAACTTTGAACATGCCATGAAGACAAGACCTAGCTACCAGATCCACAAATCAACCAACTACAAGATCGCATAATGCCTCCACACAAGGGACTAACTTGACACCTCCCACCTAAGGGTAAAAGGATCAAAGGTGAGGTTTCTTCTTGTGGAACCTGGTGATATCTCCGTAACAACAACAACGATCGAGGATTTTGAGAGATCGCTCAGACCTGTGAAGCCAGGTGGAGATGATACTCGGTACCTGCAATCCTGCATCACCAAGAAGAGATACATATACATATACATATAGATATACAAATCAGATATATGCAAGCAGATGACTAGGATCGATACATCGTGTGGACCTCACTGAGTGAGTAACTACGACTTCATCCTGAGTCATGAAAACACATCAGACATATGTATCCATAAACCAATTGAGATAAGGGTTAGTATACAATTCATGAGATAAAACATGTAAAACTAATACATTCTTCTAGGATCTCATAAACATATAATCAATGTAACTATAACTGAGCATATAAATATCATCTGATGAACGTATAATCCTCCATGAAACATAAACATGAGTGCATAGTTCTAACCATCATAATAAAAAAAGTATCAAATCATAGTATCACTGTAGGAGAGGTATTACAGAGGTTCTGGAGTAGGTATATTATTGGTTACCCCTCAAGGGTACACCATTCCAAAGTCCTATAAACTCTTATTTCCATGCACCAATAACATAGCGGAATATGAGGCATTAGTCATTGGCATCAAAATGGCTTTGGAATGGAATATTGCAGAATTACAAGTGTATGGGGATTCCCAACTCATAATCAATCAGGTTAATATTGAATACAATACCAAAGATATAACATTGATGAAATATAAAACCTTGATTGATGGATGGAAGAAGTACTTTGCTTTTATCACATTTGAACAGATTCCAAGAGAAAAGAATAGAGCAGCTGATACCATGGCTACCTTGGTTTCATTATTACAAAAACCAGATCAAAATGAGAAGTATGAGTTCTTGGTGGAAGAGTTGCTAAAACTAGCATTCAACCTTCCCGATACCCAAATTGTTGCTCTTTTACATGGACATGACTCTCCTTGGTATGGACCCATCTATACTTACCTTAAAGACCAAGTACTTCCCGTAGACCAAACTCATGCCCAAAAATGTAACTTCATATGCCAAGTCGCCTGTTACCTAATCCTTTTAGACACATTGTATCATAAGGGTCTTGAAGGGATGTTACTTAGATGTCTAGAGGAAGAAGAGTCTAAGTTAGCTTTACGCGAGGTCCACGAAGGCATTTGTGGGTCACACTCAAGCGGTCTTAATCTAGCTAAGAAAATCCTTCGTTTAGGGTACTTTTGGACAACATTAGAAAAGGATGCTTGTCAATTTGTGAAGACATGCAGCAAATGTCAATATCATGGTAACATGATACATGCACCGGCTCAAGAATTACACCCATTCATTATGCCATGGCCTTTTTATCAATGGGGTTTTGACTTGATTGGAATCATACATCCTCCATCTTCAAATGGACACAAGTATATCATCACAGCAACAGAATACTTCACCAAATGGGTGGAAGTAGTTCCATTAACAACAGCAACCGACAAACAAATTTCAATGTTCATATTGAACCACATAATTTGCCGCTATGGTATTCCACATGCCATTATCACGAATAATGGGAAACAATTCAAAAATCAGGATATTGATGAACTTTGCATGACATTCCACATTACACATCATTCATCATCCATTTATTATCCACAAGGCAATGGCCAAGCTGAATCAATGAACAAAAATATCCTCAAAATATTAAAAAGATCAGTTAACAAATCAGGAAGAGATTGGCACGTGCAAATAAATCCCGCACTATGGGCTTACAGAACTAATATCAAAACAACTACAGGAGCCACCCCATTCTCTTTAGTTTATGGAACCAAAGTAGTTCTACCATTAGAAGTTGAAATTCCATCTCTACGGGTTTCATTAAGAGGATTGATCACTGATGAGGATTATAGGATTGCCAGACTGCAACAATTGGAATTATTAGAGGAACACCAGACTCAAGCTTATGAGCATTTAAGAGTTTATCAAAATAGGATTTCATGCAATTACAACAAACACATCAAACCAAGAACTTTTCAAGTAGGAGACTTGGTATTAAGAGAAAATCCCAAGAATCAAGCTGAAAGGGAAAAGAAAGGAAAGTGGGAAGCTAATTGGATAGGCCCATTTGTGATAGTGTCATCCTTTGGAACTGGAACATATAAGTTATCAGATTGTAATGGTGAAGAGTTACAAGAACCCATAAATAACATTCATTTGAAGAGGTTCTACACCTAAAGCAGATGAAAGAGTATAAAGAGTATCTGATGAGAGAGCATCATAATTATTGTACATAGTTGAAAAGAGATCTTGAAAATACAAAAAAAATTAAAAATGGAAAATCCAAAAACATTGGAAAGGAAGAAAGATCAAAAACAGTGGAAAATTGAGCAGGAAGAAAGCAAAAACATTTGAAAAACTATCTCTTGGTGAAAACCTAGCAATAGGCGCCAAGGTGATAAGGAAAAATACAAAAAAAATGAAAAAGAAAAAAAGTGCCTTGGTGAAAACCTAGCAATAGGCGCCTCGGTAGCAAAAAAAAAAAAAAAAAACAAAAAGAAAAAAAAGCACCCAAAGGTGAAAACTTGGCAACAAGCACTTTTGGTTTCCTTAAGTCATTTCTTTCCTAGTCACATGTGTACATAATGCATCTCATCATCCCATTTGTCCAAACCTTCATTGCATTCGTCATTTGTACATAGTCATAATAACATTTTTTTAGCATCATCCTTTGCATTGCCCAAAAGTTGTCAAAACTGATACATTAAACACTTGGGGGCAGCATAAAACAGATCGGAAAGTGGATACCTCAAAAAGGATTCAAACGAGCAACATTCAGTCACAAGCAGAAAGGGATCACATTTTTAGAAGAGAGATCAGATTTTTGTAAACCTTTGATTGATATCATTGTTTACTAACCAAGAAGTTAACTACCACAACAAATCCTTGAGCCTAAATTGACTTATTATTCAGGATTAAAAAATCAAACATCATTCCATGATCAAAACACTTGGAAATAGTATTTAAAGATCAGAAAACAATGCAAAACACCTGGATAGATTCTTTTGAAAAGTTGGTTAAAAATATGTTTACTTACATTAATTCAATTTGTATCAAGTCTTTTTAGCTAATCAATGATGTTTCGACTAGATTGGCAATGATGGAGACAGGATATTTTTCTTGACTATGAAGTGAATGTTTGGAGGAAGATTCATTGCCTTATGAGAATTCATCTAAAGACATGGTCATCAAAGAACCATCGAGGATTATCTTATAAAACAATGAGTTAACTTTTGTTTGTTTACGCAACCGGATACCTTGGATATTTAGATTTTTCATATCTAAATGCCAAAATCCACTTGCAACATAGAATCTGAAAAAATCGGTATTCGTACTCTCATGATTATTTGTAATCAGTGATAGTCGTATCGATGAGACCAATGGGAAAGCAAAACGGAGGTTACCATATGAGCAATAAAAAGTGATATTCATATCATCATGTCAGTGGGCAGTGGTGATTGTATCGACTTTCCGATCCCAAGTGCTCAATGATGAAAATATATCCTCAAGGCACTTATGTGCTAAAAACTAGTGACACTTAGGTTCAAATGCATTCATGGAAAAGATAATTGCATTCATAGAAAGGTTAAAATTCATTCTCATGTTAGAATAATTGCACATGAATTTTTTTCCCAAGGGTTTCATTTTGCATCAAAAAGGGGGTACATAACATCATCAACAAGGTCAAATCAGCAAGGACAACATCAACTCAATATCATCTTTCTACAATAAAAACATGAGATTATACTTTTTGCATTCATTCCATACCATTAATCATTACATAGATATACCATCGAGGAAAAGAAGGAAATAATCATTTACATGTGCATACATCTAGACAGCGATACAGATTGCATACATGAAAAAAATAGCAAAAACAAAAAAATTGCACCCATACATGAAGAAAGAAATGCATCCATCTATATATATCATACATATGATACATTGCATCCATAAATACATTCATCCAAAGCAAATGCATTAGATAAACACATATAGCAGCATCTAAAGGTAATCTCATATATCATCAAGTAAAAAATAGGAAAGATCATAAATGTCATCATATCACACGTGTACTCAAAACTCAATGCATCCAGTATAACAATGATATCATAAATCAACTCTATAATCACCCATCACTAGGGGCATCAATGTCAAACAAGTATCAAAGTACAACTGGAAGGGTAACACCAAGGTCACAAGAATATGATACAACATCAAGTATCTCAACATCAATACACAACTGATCAACAAGAATACTCATAGCTCAACTCTCGTCACCACTGGGAGGAGGTCCTGGAGGAGGCTGTGGAGGAGGCTGTGATGGAGGCTGCTGAGGTGGCTAAAGAGGCATCTGACCAACCATAGCAACAAAGAGAGGAACCAATGGAGCCAGACCTGACACTAACTACTGAATCATAGAAGACATCTGTGATACCTCTGTCTGTAACACTCCCACATCTGCTTGTAGCTGAATAGTACTAGAACTCTCACCAACCTCATAGGTACTCTGAGGATCACCGGTATCTATAGGAGCCTTCCCTCGATCATGGGAAAAAGCTACTGGCATCTGTTGTGCACCTATATCCTGACCATCCACGGTAGCCTGCGGTAATCCCGCTCTCGTATCCTGTCCTGACACTGAATCCTACCTAGTAGCCCTCACATGGTCCTGACGATCTACCCTCTATCTTTGTGCTACTACAGGAGGAGAAGGAGGAGGAGGTGGTGCCTGTATCTGTATATCTCTCACTCGTCCTCTGATTCTAATCACCACCCTACCTCATGGTCTACCTCTGCGTCTCCTCCCACCACCGACACCATCGCCATCATCATCTCTCCTAGGCACTAGCTCTGTAGGGTCTGTAAACTGAGGCATAGGATACTCCATCAACCAATCCAGATACTCTTGAGTAACCCCAGCATCTCTAATATGTAATCTCATATCCCAGTCCATAAAACCAAGTCGTGATATCTGCTCAATAGCATCATCATATGAAGGCATGTGTTCCCAAGTAGCCCTCTCTGCACTAGAACAAGCATAAACTGCAGATCCCTGAGGCATAGGCTGAATCCACCCAAACTATCGTAGCACTCTACCTACCAAAAACCTCTCAAGGATAGAATCGATCCTACTGATCATCCATCAAGGAGTAAACATGTACGGTAACTCCAAGCCATCCTCTCTCCAATCCTCAACATCGACATATGGTCTCCAATAGACCTCATCCATATCGTCAATCTGTCACCGCCAATACTCCAAATGTACCAAGTGATGTTGTGTCACCATCCCAGTGTACTTCCACACAAAAGGATACCCTAAAGGTCAGTCTCGCTCTGATATCAGATGACTAACTGGTAAGTGCTTCCATATCCAAAGCTGCAAAATGTGAATCCCAGCAGATAAAGTAGCTGATCTCCTATAAACCACCTCATGCAGATCATGGTATAGGTATGCAAGCACACAAGATCCCCAATCAAATCATCAAGGTTGATGAAGCAAGTCCTCGATAATCCTGCCCCAACCCACTGAAAACCCGCGACCCCGATGATCAAGTAGTAACACACCACCAATAATAGCACCTAACATTGCTGGTAGAATAGGAAATGAAGCAAACTAAGACCATAGGATGCAATCATCACCAATAGAAGGATCTTTGAATACTCATTGATAATAGGTCCCATCATACACTGCATCATAATATATGATCTCCTCATGTGTCAAGATCCGCAGCAACCTATACACATCCTCAGGAGTGATAGTCATCTCTCCTTGTGGCAGCCAAAAAGTGTTTGTCTTAGAGTGCCAACGCTCTATGACAGTGGTAATCAAACCTCAGTTCATCTGGAACCAAGGAAGCTCTAATACACATAACAAACCACAGCGCCTAATCACTCACCTCTCGGCGTTAGTCAACTACTCTCTAAGCTCCATCACCCAATGTGGTATGGTCCAGAGGTACAGAATAGGGACATCCTCCTGTTTAATCAAAACAATGGAATCACATGAGTAACCTAATGTCAGGAAATCAAACAATCAATCATAGTCATCAATTTAAATATACCCATCAGACCTACCAATCCTAACTCTAAGCATTGAGGAAGGATGATCCTAGTTTTATGTCTCTAAGCATTTGAGAATAAAATGAATGGACGATTAGACCCATGACCTATCATTCGTGATGAAGATTGATTTACATTATCCTTCGATATCATAGTTACCAATGTCCTAATTCGTTGTTGAAATCAAACAAGGGGAACACCCTAATTGAACATTCGATCAAATTCATTGGCGTGATCGATATCAATCAGGTTGACACAATCGAGCAATCAGACGTCATAGCAAAGTCTCAAGCAATGAAAAAAAAAAAATTTCACTTACGCGACTTTTCTTTCAGGCGTAATTTCTTTTACCAGAGGCGACATCTAATTTTTCATACACGTGATTTTAATCATCCACGTGACTTCATTTGACAAACGCGATATAAGATTTACCCAAGGCGACATTTTATTATCTAGGGTTTTCACGCGACAAACAATTAAAATGTTTGAACCCTAAGTGATACCAAATTTTCCGTACGCGATAAAGGATTTTCTATAGGCATAAACAGTGCTACGAAAGGCGATACTGAATTTTCAAGAAGCGACATTAAATTTTTCAGGCGTGACTACATTGCACGGAGGTGACATTTCTTTTCTAAAATGCAGAATTAAAATTTTAAAATGCATTAAATGAAGTCATAAATGCAGTTTTAGAAACACAAGAAAAATTTGAATGACGTACCGGAGGACCATAGTTCGCTCTCCGACCGAACCAGCGCACTCTCTCAAACCGATGCTCATGATGTGGGACCACCATCATGTAAAAAGGGCTAAAATCAGAGCTAAAAATCTCAAAAGGGAACGGTGAAAATGAATAGTAAAATGAGGGGTTTTACCCTATTTAAGGTGAAATTAGCACTAATAAAGACTTTAAAATGCACTTTGGACCTATTATATGACATTTTCATTAGCCGGGGCATAAATCAAACTTGCTTATTTCTTTAAAATAGTATCAAAAATCAAAACATATTCCAACTAATCAAAATTTATCAAATCAAGGAATCAATATGTTTTATTTCTGAGGGGGCATCAGAGTATCAAATTGGCATCACATCAAAAACATTTATCAGTGGGGCATATCATATCATATCATATCATATCAAGTTATCATATCATATCAATTTCATATTAGGAGGTAAATTAGTATCAGATCAGTTTACCATATCATATCAAACCTATCAACATGTCAGAAATCAGTGAACCCAGGACCTATCATCAAACCAGGACCCATATCATATCAGAGGCATCAGAATCATATCAGCACCATCATCAGAGGCACCTCATCATCATTAGGAAGTACATCAATCAGAACGATCAGAGGCATATCAGAACCAAAATAGAATCAGATCATCATACCAAGGGAATCTTTGAATCGGTGTTCTTCGCACATCGACTCAAAGAGGGGCATTTGTAAACATGAAAAATTGGCAAAAGGCTTAAATCAATAAAAAGGTGCAATCAAATCATCAAATAGCACGAAAAATCAATAAATGGAACAAAGGCAATTCAAATCAAAGGAAAATTCAATTAAATGATTAAATAAAGCTTGAAAAGGGGAAAAACACTATGAAATTGATTAAATTCAATTAATGACATAGTTGCTGAAAGTAAAAATCAAAATGAACATCTTACCCTTCATGGCTAAATTTAATTACTTTAATTAATTAATAAATCATAATTTCCCTCAACAAAGCAAAAAGGAGACAAAATGGACACAAATCACTCACTTTTGTTGAAATGGTCCAGCCTTTTGAAACCATTTAAATGATTGTCCCCTCCTTGTCCCCCCATTTATGGAAAAAGCAAATCCAATTGACCTTACCCAAGCATAACCATGGTTATCTCACTCTACCCCCTACCCTTGGGAAAATCTTATATATTGAAGGCATTTAGAAGCATAATTCATCCACTCCATATCTTTGAATTGCAGCAAAGCTCTATCAATTTGCATCCACATCACTCACTTATCATTTGTCATTGCTAATTAGCTTAAATTGCTTTGATCATAGTAGATTGTTCATCAAATAGAGCTAGAATTTGATAGAATAGATCTAAATTTGTATATCATATAGCTTAATTCTCATCTTTAGAGTGTCACTAGTGAGGATCATAGCTGAGAGCCTCATTTACCACTTTATTTTAGAGATCCATGATATATTTAGATTAATTGTGCATTATTTAGATTAGTTTGCTTTGAATAGTGTAATTGTCTTTTAAATCTTGTTATTTCATGAAGGTGTAAATCACTCACACATAGTTTTCTTAAATAACATGAACATGGGCTTAGGAAGGATTTAGGGTTCTCATAAGCCGATTAGGGAATTTGGACAAGCTTACACAAAGAAACTTTTAAAAGTTGTAAAAGTTGTTATGCAACTTTTACAATAAATTTGCAACTTTTGACAATATTGCTCACCATAGACCTTAGAGAGGTCCTATGGAGTTCTAAACTCTATCTTGACTCCAAAATTGATTTTCTACTTACTCTAAACCCTTTAACATCATCATGACATCATCCATTCACAGTTACCATGCAATAGACTATCATATTATAGTCCATCAATCTAGAACCTAGATAGACTTCAAATCCTTATTGGAATCCACACCTTGGTCAACATGACCTTAAGGAAATCAAAACATGCCAAGAATGACTTACAAACAAAGAAAAGACAAGGGTGATCTTGCACCATTCTCCCTCTCTAAATAAAGGATTTCAAGGTACATTAGGGGATAAGATAGAAGGGTTAATGCCAAACTTCTTAAAGTCACTTTCTTCCACCCATGTTGCTTCAAATTTAGGGTTACCCTTCCACTAGATGAGATGTTCCATGTAGACCTTGTGCTTGGTCTTCTTCTTCACTCTAGATTCAAGAACCTTCTTAGCTTGAGGCTTGGGCTTTGGAGGTATAGCCATTGGAATGATGTTTGACAAAATATCTTGTATATTTTGAGTTACCTCAGTCAAAGGCCCTTTATACCTGAATAAATTTGCAACATTGAAGGCTAGAGAAATAGCTAGATCTTGTGTAAAATACACTTTTTAGGCATTGGCTCCATACTTAGCCAAAAAATTTCATGGGCCAACTCTCTTCATCTACAACTTGGTAGGTACTCCCTTCTACATTCTAGCCTTGTTTAGGTGTACCATTACATACTCACCCACTTCAAATTGAACATCTTTTCTCCTTTCATCTACCTTTTCCTTCAACTTTTGAGTTTCCTTTGTCAAGGTTCTTTTGACTTGTTCTTGGACCTCTTTCATGGTTTGGGAGAATTCCTTTGCATGTCCACTTCTATGATCCATGCCTCCTAGGTCTCTGAGCTCATTTACTCCCCTTGGGTGCATCTCATATACTACCTCAAAAGGACTTTTTCCAATGGTTCGGTTTACACTGTCATTATACACATACTCTGCTTAAGGGAGGACTAAATCCCAATTCTAACCATACTTCTTAGTTAGTCACCTTATAAAATTACCTAGTACCCTATTGATTACTTTAGTTTGGCCATCTGTTTGGGGATGATAAGCTGAGCCAAATGATAGGTTAGTTCCCAATCTATTCCATAGTGTCTTCCAAAAATGACCCATAAACTTTGCATCTTTATCTGAGATAATGCTAAGGGGATGTCCAAGAATTCTTACCAATTCCTTGAAGAAGAGATGATCAATGTATCTGGAATCATGTGTTGTCTTACAGGGGATGAAATGGCCCATCTTGCTAAACCAATCTACCACCACATAGATAGTATCCAACCCTATTTTTGTCTTACAAATCCCAACTATGAAGTCCATACTAATGCATTCCCATGGCCTATTAGGAATGGGTAGGGGTTGTTAAATCCTTTCATTGATGGCTCTTCCTTTGACTTTCATGCATATCACACATTGGTCTACATATCTCCTTACATCTCTAGGTATCTTAGGCCAATAATAGAACCTTTGCATTAACTCCATTATCTTATTGATTCCAAAATGGATACTAAGAATACCATTATGTTTTTATATTCTCTCTCATTGATCCCTTGGGAACACATAATTGATTCCCTTTGAACAAAAATCCACTTTGCAAGGTATACTCAGAAAACTGACTATGGAAATTATTCTAAAAATTAGAGCATACCTTATAAGCCTCTGAGAAATCTTCATCATCCTTATTAATTTCATTGAATCTATCAATCCCAATGCTTTGGAGTTGAACCTCTTCAACTGTCAGAAACCTCCTACTCAATGCATTTGCTACCTTGTTCAACTGACCCTTTTTGTGCTTGATGGTGAAGGTGAAGGCCTAGAGATACTCCATCCATTTGAGATGTATATTACTTAGCTTCTCTTAGGTGTTGATGTAACTCAAGGCTTGATTGTTTGTGAAAACCAAAAAATTCTTAGGAAGGAGGTAATTCCTCCACTTCCTAAGTGATTGTACTGGAGCATATAGCTCCAAGTCATAGGCTAAGTATTTCTTCTTAGCCTCATTGAGCTTCTCACTAAAGAAGGATATGGGCCTATCCTCTTGACTAAACACTCCTCCCACTGCTATTCCACTTGCATCACACTTCAAGGTGAACAACTTATCAGAACTAGGTAGTAGGAGAATGGGTTGTGTTGCTACTTGTTGCTTACTACTTTAACTTCTCAAATGCCTTGTTGGCTTCTTGTGTCCATTTAAACTTGGTTTGCACTCCACCCTTTATGGTGATTAGGACTGGTGCACATATACCACTAAAATTCCTTATAAATCTCCTATAAAACTAAGAAAGACCATGAAAACTTCTCACCTATGTCCCCATGGTTGGTCTTGGCCAGTTTAGGATGGCCTCCACCTTGCTTGGATCCATTTTCAATTGAACTTTGGATACCACAAATCCCAAGTAGACTAGCTCTTGTTTGAGGAATTCATATTTCTCCAAGTTGATTGCCAACTGTTCCTCATGGAGTCCCTTGAGCACCACCTCTAAATGTGTTAGGTGCTCCTCTTTTGTTTTTCTAAAGATGAGTATATCATCAAGATATACCACCACAAATTTTCTTGTATAGTCCTTTAGAACTTCATTCATCAATCTCATGAATGTGGTAGGGGCATTACTAAGCCCAAATGGCATCACAAGCCACTCATAGAGCCCTTCATTGGTTTTGAAGGTTTTCTTCCACTCATCTCCATCCTTTATCCTAATCTGATGGTAACCACTCTTGAGATCCAACTTGGTGAAGTATTGGGCTCCTCCTAGACAATCTATCAAGTCCTCAATCCTAGGTATAGGGAACCTATACCTGATTGTAATCCTATTAATGGCTCTTGAATCAGTACAAATCCTTCATTTTCCACCCTTCTTAGATGCTAGGACTACTAGTACTTCACATGGGTTAATGTTGTTCTTTATGAGCCCTTGGTTAAGCAATTATTGTGCCTACCTTGCCACTTCTTGATTTTGCTCCGGTGTGAGTTTATATGTTGCCTTATTTGGCAATGAGGCCCCTGGTATGAAGTCAATTTGATGACTTATTTACCTCTTAGGTGGTAAGGTTTCTTTTATCCCATCACTCACAAAATCCTTATACTTGCCAAGTAATTCTTGAATTTCCATTGGTAAGGGTTCTTGATTAGGCTTCTCTCCTTCTTTAGGCTTCACTACTATAGCATATCCTTCACTATCCCTTCCTTGGAGTGCATGTAAAAAGTCTTGCCCACTACTCAAGAACACACTAGGAGTCTTGGACTTCTCCCCTTCATCTTCTAGCAAGGATTGGATCTTGAAGGTTCTTCCATCCTTCTTAAAGGTGACAGTGTTTTCTTTCCCATCATACATGGCTTCTCTATCATATTTCCATGGCCTACCTAACATAGATGACATGCACCCATGGTTAGTACATCACCCAACAACTTATCTTTATACCCACCAATAGAAGATTCAACCTATGTTTGTTCATTTACTAGGACACTTTTCCCCTTATTCAACCATGTTACCTTGTAAGGGTTATTATGAGGTACCTTAGTAAGGTTGAGATTTTTAACTGCTTCTTCTACAATAATGTTGTCTATGGAGCCAAAATCAACAATCACCTTGCATACTTTTCCCATGATTTTACACCTTACTCTAAATAGAGCTCTTCTTTTCTTTGGCTCTTCTTTTGTTGGTTGTCTAATGAGTACCCTCCTAAACATGAGGTTCTCTCCCATCTGCCCACAATTGTAGAATTTCATGCTATAAAAATAGGAGTTTATTCTACCTACACCTCTCCCTCTATTAGAGCCTCCTTGATTTCCTCTACCTATGCCAAAGTTTCCTCTAGAAGATGTTTCACTACTATGCTCAGAAAAGCTTGGACTCTCCCTGGCTTCTTTGTTCAATACCTCTACCTTGGTAACTTCCTCTATGACCCCTTTGGTCTCTTCCTCTTCCCCTTCTCTTGGAGGTTTGATCTTGCTTCCTCCTACTTTTGTCTTCAATCTTGATGGCTAGTTGGTAACACTGGTGTACTATTTTGGGACTGAGAAGAGTCATCTCCTCTTGAATACTCCACTTCAAGACATTCAAATATCTAGCTACTTTTATGCTCTCATCCTCTGACACATTGGACCTCATAAAAATATTTTAAAACTCCTTTGTATAAGAATTCACATCAAGGTCCTTTTGCCTTAAACTGTGCCTCTTATTATGTAGTTGTATCTCATAATCATCTGGCATGTAGGCTTCCCTTATCTTGCTTACCATGCCCTTCCAAGTAGAAATTGGGCTCTTGCCTTCCTTTTCCCTCTCAGTCTGGATAAACTTCCACCATGTCAATGCAAAGCCTCTAAGTCTCAATTTTTCCACCCTTACCTTCTCTGCCTCAGTGATCCCATCACATTCAAAATGGTTTTCCATGCCTTCTATCCAGTCCATGACTAGATTTGCCTCCATCTTACAATTGAACAATGGTATCCCTTCTAGAGCCTTCCCACTAATGGCTTTCAAGGCTTTCAAGAGGAGATCCTCTTGAAATATAGGGTCAGGTTCCGGAGTCTTGTCCTCTTCAGGAACCTCTTTATCCTTTTCTTCTCTCCAATCCAATTTATCACTAACTTCTTCAGTCTTTATTTTCACTTCACCCAATGCTTGTTCCAATTGGGCTATCCTTAACCTTCTTGGCCAACTCCATTGTTGGATATTTTCCAGTAGGCTAGTACTGACTGTATGTTTGTCATTGATGACAACATATGGAAAGTAGTATGCATGGAAGTCTTATGCAATAAGCCTTCTATATATGTTGCATGGACATGATATCAACATGATATCATGGGTGCAAAGGTTGAATGTGAGTATAGACAGTTATACAACAGCTTGTGTCAATAGTGTTCCTGACAGAGTTACATATAGTGTTCTATGTATGGTTGTCCATATAGTTGTCTTATGGGAATGCACCCTAGGATATGTGTTGCAGACATGTTAGTGATATTAAGTTCATGGATGCATGGTCTGATAATGAATGCAAGTGAAGTTATGCAGTTGCTATTCACAAATAGTAGTTTCCTGTGTTTGTTTAGCAGAGCCGATAGAGATTTTATTGGTTCTTGAGTTGTGCCTATCTTTATGGTATGCACCCTTGGAGTTAAGCTTAGAGATGAGTTTTTGATGTTCAGTTAAGAGTGCATGAGTTAATTCAGCTTGTAGAGAAAGTTCCATTTATTTTGGTAGAGCCGACAATGTGAAGTGTGTGTCTACAATTATCTTATTTAGAGAGGTCTCAGATTATGTTGCGTGCATAATAGAGCCAAAGAATGTTTGTTAGAGTTTATTATGGTTTCTCTATTATTATTTCAAGTTGGTTCTAATAGGTCAACCTGATCATATCATTTAGAGGAAAGATATTTATAGGCAGCCATTTGTGATTGTTGAAGTATGGTTCATGGTTGATTAAGAAGAGCAGAGCAAAGTGTGTGAAGTGTTGAACCATCAGAAGAAGGTCTATGTGACCAAGTAGAGTATGTGTGCTATTTATTTGAAATGATCTAGACAGCAAGTCAAAGCGCAGTTCACCAAGATCTAGATATAGTGTATATCTATTATTGAGAAGGTTGTAGCCTTCACCCATTTGAAGAGTGAGCTCTTGGATAGTGTGTCCTCTCCCCTAACAGGGACAATTTTAAAAGACTCCTAATAGGGTCCAACCCTTAACCAGGTCTACTGTACTTAATATATTGTAAAGCTACTCCTAACAAGGTAACGGATCTTCTAGCAAGGATCATTATACACTAGTATAGAATATTAGTGGGTATCAAGTCCCACCAGGGTTTTTACCTATTTGGGTTTCCCCGTAACCAAAATATTGGTTTTTTGTTCAAGTTTTCTTTCATTTTTTTTCTGCTTTATGTTTAAGTATACTTAATTGGATAAATAATTCAAACTTTTAGATAACTGATTCACCCCCCCCCCCCCCCCTCTCAATTATCTCTTGGGACTATTCCTAACAATTGGTATCACAGCGAGGTGCCTCAGAGAGAATTTTAACATCTTAAGGTTGATCAGATGGCATACTTCAGGAAAGAGAGTCCAAAGTTTGATGGATAAAATTATCTTGATTGGAAGACCAAGATGATGACCCATTTGCAGTGTATTGCTTATGAAGTTTTCAATGTAACTATCAAGGCAGCCAAGATTCCTACTTTAGAAGACCTTGAACAGGATGATGCCACTGACACTCAAAAGGAATTGTTTCATCATAATGCTATAGCTAAAGAAGCCCCTATCAGCACACTATCTGATAGTGAGTTTTCAGAGATAAAGAAGGTAGACACTGCCCAACAGATATGGAAGTACCTTGGAGACATATTTGAAGGAGACAAGCAAGCAAAGGATGTGTGTAGAAAGACATGGAAGAAAAGATTCAATGCATTAGAGATGCTACCTAAAGAGAACATCAGAGCTTATAATCAAAGGGTCAATGAAGTAGTTGTTGGAATCGGGAACAATGGTGGAGAGATCTTAGAAGAAGATATTATGGACAAGTTGATGACTACTCTTACTCCATAATATGAGAGCAAGATCAACATCCTTCATGAGACCATGTAGCTTACATCTAATTTTAAGAGAGAGAAATTGATCATCAAAATCTCAGCTTTTCAGATTTCAAGATTGAAGACAGAACCTAAAAGTGAGACAACCTTCAAAGCAATAATTCATGGTAAGAAATCTACAAACACTTCTAGTAATTTTGATGATGATGATGAAGAGAAAACTTTAGATGATTTTATTGCTATGGTTGCTAAAAGAGAAAAGAAAGGAAAATATGAAGGTCAATTTCATTTCAAGTGCTTTTCATGTAATAAGATAGGTCACTTTGCATCTAAGTGCCCTACTAGAGTTAGAAAGTTCAAAAAGGATTACAAGCCTAAGTATTCTAAGGAATCCTACTATGCTAAAGATGGAGTCTCAGATGAAGAATTGGGTGAAGAAGAAATTGGATTCATTGCTATTGTAGACAAAACAAATATTAAGTCAGTTCCTAAAAATGAGAAAGTGAATCAAGAGCTAGCATTGATTTCCCAAGTAGATATAAGAACAGACTAGATTATAGACAGTGGTTGTTCACATCACATGATAGGTGATAAAGGTAGGTTTGTTCATTTGGACAAATACAATGGAGGTATGGTCAGATTTGGAGACAACACTCCTAAACCTATAGTTTGTAGAGGAGCCATCACTTTGGATGGAAAGAATAGTACTAATGATGTTCTTTATGTTGATGGTTTGAAACATAACCTTCTCAGTGTTGGATAGTTACTTGGTAAAGGCTATCAGTTGGAGATCAAAGATGAAAAATCCATCATTAACAACAAAGATGGAGTTATGATTGCATCAGGAACAAAGATAAGAGGTAATGTTTTTCAACTCAATTCAGAAGCAAGTTGTTTTATTGCTAAATTTGATGACAGTTGGTTGTGGCACAAAAGACTATTTCATATCAATTTTGATAACATAGTAAATATAAGCAATGTTAAAGTAGTAAGAAATCTACCTAGCATAGCAAAGCCATTTGATACTATATGCAGGGAATGTGTGATGGGGAAGCATGTGAGAAATTCATTCAGGAGCAAGCAGAATTCATCAGACAACAAGTTGGATCTGATACATACAGACCTATGTGGACCAACTCAAACAAGATCATACTATGGTGAAAGGTATTTTATTTTGTTTTTTTATGATTATAATAGGATGATGTGGGTTGCATTCTTAAAAGATAAGTTAGAAGCTTTTGAGAAGTTCAAAATATTCAAAGCTAAGGTTGAGAATGAATCTGGATTAAAGATAAAATGTTTGATATCGAATAGAGGAGGAGAATTCACCTCTGACAGATTCTATGAGTACTACAAAGAACATGTCATAAAGAGATAGTTAAGTGCACCTAGAACACCTCAGTAGAATGGAATTATAGAGAGAAGGAATAGGATCATTCTTGATATAGCGCACACCATTATGATAGAAGGAAAGGTTGCCCACACCTATTGGAGAGATGTGGTCAATACAGTAGTCTATACAATTAATAGAATTGAGTTAAGGCCTGGCACTGACAAAACACCTTATGAGCTATGGTTTGGTAATGTTCCCACTATAAAATACTTCAGAATCTTTTGAAGCAAGTGCTACATCAAGAGGGATGAAGCAATAGGCAAGTTTGATGCAAGAAGTGATGAAGGTATTTTTCTTGGTTACTCTACTAAAAGTAAAACTTATAGATGTTTGAATTTAAGATAGAAAAAGATCATTGAAAGTTCTCATGTAAAGATTGATGAAAATTTTATGATTCAAGAAAGATATCATGATTACTCACCCATGATTGAAGAACCTAGACCCTCCACTAGTGAGACAGTTATTGAGGAAATGTTTGACAACATTGATGTGTTGTTCAAAGACCCTAAGACAAGTGAAGAAGGTACTCCTAAGGCTGATGAGTCAGCATCACCTAAAGTTCCAAAGTTTACATCAAAAAATCATTCCAAGAAAGACATCATTGGAGATCAGAGTGGGAAAGTCTTAACAAGGTCACAAGAAAAGAACTCATCTAGCAATGATGCAGTATGTTTACTATCTCAGATTGAACCTTTAAGTGTTGAAGATGCTTGTAAGGATTCAAATTGGCATGATGCTATGAAAGAAGAACTTGATCAGATCATTAAGAATGACACATGGGAACTGGTCTCAAGACCTAGTGATAAGAATGTGATTGGAACAAAGTGGATATTCATAAACAAGATGAAAGAAGATGGTACAGTAGTAAGAAATAAAGCAAGATTATTATGTAAGGGATATGGGCAAAGAGAAGGCATTGATTATTCAGACACATTTGCACCTATGAGTAGATTAGAAGCTATTAAGTTGTATTTAGCTTATGCTATAGTTAAAAACCTCAAAGTTTATCGGATGGATATCAAATCAGCATTATTGAATGGAGACTTAAAAGAAGAAGTATATATTGAGCAGCCTAAAGGATTCACCTTATCAGACAGACCTGATATGGTATGAAGATTGAAGAAGGTCCTCTATGGACTTAAGCAAGCCCCTAGAGCATGGTATGAGAGACTAGATGTTGGCAATTTGGCTGAGGTATGTACATGGATGTTGTCATTATGGCAACATATGTTCCCTATGAACATCGCATAAGCTGGAAAGTAAGTATGGAAGATCACAAACTAAAATTGTCTAAGTATGAAATAGTGTTTTTGATAGAGCACCCAATACAGTTTGTTTTGGCGATGTTCACTGGAGCATGATCAAAGTTTGCGTAGTTGAACATAGCCTTTATGGTGTCTAAGGATACCCCATCTCAATGCACAAAAGAGTATGGATAGTACGGACAAAGTTATGATTGTTTTACCAATGATAGAGTACAGCCGACAAGGTAGTTTTGAAGATAGAACTAGTAAATGAATTAAGGGATTATTTTGCTTGTCAAAATAATGACTTAATTTTATAAAGAGATGACATCCTAGATGTTTACTCTTGGATAAAGATATGCAAGCTGACTGGAGAAAGATATTATGTTTGTATCTTGTATAAATAAAGATGTACCGAACATACTTGAAATGTAACTTGTAATAGTTGTATATTGTGATAGCAACAAAAGTTGTTGATGCGAAGTTGTAAGCAGTACCATATTGTAATCAGTAAACATTTGTATTACTTGTTTGGGTAGTGAGCTCATCTGGTAATTAGGTTTTGTATCTACAACTCCTAACAGGGTTGAGGCTTCTAACAAGGCCTATAGTCCCTTAACTAGGACTGATACGCTATATGATTGTAACAGGCTCCTAACAGGGTCAACATCCTTAACAGGATATCTTTTGATTAGTGGATCTTTGTGGGTACCATCCCCACTAGGGTTTTCCCTTGGCCAGGGTTTCCTCAAGAACATATCATGTGTTATGAGTTCTTTACATTTACTGTTATGTATGCTATTTAGTTTCTTATGCTTTAAAGTAATCTGTTATATCCATAAGTGGGCAAAAGTAAAAGTTTGCAAAATACTGATTCACCCCCCCCTCTCAGTATTTCCTATTTCTAACAATTGGTATCAAAGCACAGTTACTCAAAGAAGGAACATTCAAGGAAAGCCTAACAGCTTGATTAAGATCTCTATGGATATGGATCAATTACAGAAGAATCTTGAAGAAGCTCTTGAACAAATTGATATGCTTACTGATAAAAGAAACACTCTAAAAAGAAAGTATGATGATGCAAAGAATCTTATTGAAAAATTGAAAGGTAAGATAGAAGATCTGAAATCTGAGAAGGAATTTGAAATTCTTGTAGAAGATTGTGATGATTTAGAAAAAGAAAATGTGATCCTTAAACATGATTGAAGATAGCAAATCTGAAGCTTAGCTTGAAAGATGGAAATGACAATCTGATATCTGAGAATGAAAGTTTAAAGAATGAGAATGAAGATCTGAAATCTAAACTTGGCAAGGTAACATCTGAATTTGTAAAGTCAAATTGTAGTATGATGAACTTGAGAAATACAACAAGATTGTGAAAGGTGAATTGACTCAATCTAAACAACAACTTGAGAGGCTATATTCAAACAATGAAAAGATTAATGAGCAAGTATCTTATGGAAAACCATTCTATGACAAAAATGGTCTTGGATTTAACATATTGAAGATAGTTAGTGAAAGCAAGAAACCAGATTTGAATGTATGTGAAAGCAGTGAAGAAAAGAGGTTAGATGAGAACAAATCTGAAGATGCACCTAAGCAAGAAGAATCACCGAAGCAAGAACATGCTCCTAAGCAAGAAGAATCACCAAAGCAAGAAGATGCACCAAAGCAAGAATAACCACCAAAGCAAGATGAACCATCCAAAGGTATGCAAAGAGAATTCAAAGGTAGATGTTTTGCTTGTAATACTATTGGTCATATGAAGAGAGATTGTACAGGTAAACAATTCAAACCTCTTAATTGATATTGTTATAATTGTCATGGTTTTGGACATAGAGCTATTGAATGTAGAAGATCTAAAGTTATTGAGAATAATTACAATAGTAGAATGCCTAGAAATACTAACAATATAGATCAGAGATCAACTGAAGACATGAAAATAGGAAATGGAATAGTATATTACAGATGCAACAAAATTGGACAGATTGCTAGAAATTGTAGAACACAAATCAATCAGCAAACACCTAGATATGGAACCAATGGAATCATTTCTCAAATATGTAACAAAATTGGACACACAGCAAGATTTTGCAAAATGAACAATGGAGGTTATCATCATAACCCTAACCCTAGAAACTATGCAAGAAGGAATGAAAATGCAGGAAACAAAGAGAAAGGTTGTTGTAGCAATGAAGATGAAGTAAAATTTGTTAAAGGCACAGATCAAGAAGGTATATTCAGCACTAAAGGTAATCAGGAAGGTAATGTATCTGATGGGAAGAATGAGTCTTTACCTAACCCTTCTTTAAGCACTTAAATTATGTAAATTTCTATAGTTTAGTAACTTAGAATTAGTGTAGAATTAGATTTTGAATGAGTTAAGTTTTGCACAGTTAGATGAAGATTTGTTATGTAATACTAATTCTATGGTTAAGTGTGCAAAAAGAAATATTGTGTTTTGCGAGGTCACAAGAAGATTTATGGTTGCAGGTTTATAGAATCAGCTTTTGGCATTTTAGCGGCAAAAGAATTGAATGCGATGTTAGAACAAGTAAACGCTAAGTATTAAAAGATTGAAATCGAATTTATTGTGATTATCAAGTGATTAGAAGTGATTTGGAAAGCAAAGAAAGAAGTTTGGAAGTGATTTGCAGAAGTTTGAAGCGTCGATCTAGCGAAAGCCCTAATTTTGTGAATGTAAGGTATTTATCCAACTAAGATCTTGAATCAGCTTAAGTAATCAGATATAATCATGGATATGTCATTGATTCACAACATCCAAGATAATAACAGACCTAGAACTAAGAAAGATCCAGTTGAATCCTTAGAAAGAGATGCTAGTTTAGCTTTATCATCCGTACCAGACAGAGTTCTTCATATAGAGAATGTTAAAAGTTATCTTGGATGCATATATGAAACCCTAAGGGATAGTAATTTAAATGGTGAATATCATAGATTGTACAACAAGGATATGTTAGTGAAACAAGGTTATGAACATCTAGAAAATAATGAAATCATTGAGTACTCTATGAAATATGAATTTGATGATGAGGAGTGTACTAAGATCATTTTGATTAGGATTCATAATGGTAAATTTTGGTTAGAAGATAGAGTTATAGACATAACTGCAGACCTAATTCATGATGTGACTGGATTATCAAAAGTTGGTGCAATTCCACTGAATGAGAAAAACATGAGAAAGATTATGATTGAAAACACTGGTTCAATATACAATGGCAAAGGTATAGTCATTAGTAAGATTAAGCAAGATGATGTAAAATACTTGTGTAAGATTTTGACAACAAAATTCTATGGAAGTTATAGAGAAGATGATATGCCAGCAGGTATGGTACACATTGCTTATTTGATGTGTGTGGAGAAGAAGCGTGTGGATATGTGTGAAATTCTAAGAATACAGTTGTTTGAGAATTTGGAAAAGATAAAGAAAGCTAAATACACTCACTTTAGATTTTCCTCATTGGTTACTTACATGTTCTTCCACTTTCTAAGAAGATTTCCTTACACTATTGATTAGAATGATGGTGTGAATACTATGGAAAGAATCAATAAAGTTTACATGAAACATCTTATTGAGAAGGTTAATGACAGTGTAAAGTTAGTGTTGAAAACTTTTCAGAACATTGTGGTAAATAGATCAAGAATTCCTCCATCCCTAGTTGAGAAATACAAAGATGATATATATTTTATGGTTGATACTAATATCACTTACATTGAGGCAATAGAACCTAGACATGAATTCATAGACTTTCTTGGCTATGAAATCTCTGAAGTTGAAAAAGAAGGATATGTTAGTAGATTGTTGAAAAGTAAAGTGGATGCTCATAGCAACAAATTTGGAACATATGATGAAAACTTTGATTCAGCAAAGACACTCAAGGAAGAGAAACAATCAAAGAAGAGAGTGTAGTCTACAATAAAGAAAATTCTAAAAGAATCAGGTATGAGTGAGCAGGAATTTGATATTGCAAGAAAGACTACAGAAGCAATAAGGCAAAGTGAGATACTATTAGTCCCACCTTTGGCATCAAGTGCAAAACCCATTCAAGTTAAGGTAAAGGTTGAAGAAGCTAAGAAGGAGCAAGAAATTAGTCAAACAGAGAAACCCTCTTCTTTAGCACCAAGCAAAAGAATGAAGGAAAGTGCTTCAAGAATGGGTAAAAGACAAAAAATAATTGTTCCACCAGTACCTAGAAGAGTTGCAGAGATAAAAGATGGTGAAGTAACAATAAAGAAGAAATCATGGAAACCAAGGATAGAAAGAGTTAATGAAGATATAATGCAGCATGGAGACTTTACCAAAATGAATAAATACTATGATTTATATGGATCCTTTGACAGATTAAATCTAGAGAATGCAATGGTTACACATATGATTTTGACAAACAAGAAATTTGATACTATTCATGGAAAGATACCAGAAGATTTGTACAACAAACTTGTGAGAAGAAAGATGAGAGCACAAGAAGAAGATACTAAAATGAGAGAGAATGTGATAAGATAGTTCTATGACATAAGAGATGATGACCACCTTAAACAGACCCTCAAGCCACTTGAAACACTATTAAGAACCAAAAGAAGAAATATACAAATAATGGGAGGTCAGTATGAACAAGTAAAGACTGAAACTGAATAAGTAGTTGTGCAAGTGCTAGCAAACTTTGTAGCAGGAAAAGATAGCAAAGATCAATCAGTTGCAGAACCAGTAGAGAAACAAAGTTCAGAATAGGTAGAGGCAGCAGCAGAGGTAGTTGAAGTTGAAGATATTCCCTATTCCTCTATAAACATTGGCATAGAATCTATGGACATTGAAGGAACAAAAGTTACTTTAGATTCAAATGATGCGGTACTCAATAGTTTGCATAACATTGTTGACAATTTGGCTTTGGGAGAGCAAGAAAAGAGTATTGAAATAGAGACTACACAAACAGAAGAGCAAAAGGAAATAGAGGCCCATACACCTATTGAACCATAAGAAGACATCAGTCTTACTCCTAAGACTGGAAAGGAGAAAGGAATAGGAACATTTATTGAAGATTTGAGCAAGGAGGTTGATGACAATGATCAATTAGAGTTGATCACTTCTTTGAACAAAATTATTGGAAAGAATAAGAAAGTTAAGAATTTGGAAGGTAGCCTAAAAGATTTGACTGAGAAGCTACAAAGTGTTATATCTACAAAATTCTTTGATTCAAACCCACTTGAAAGAGAAAAGATGGTAATAAATTCTTTTGGTGTTGAGTTCACTAATTTGACTAATATTGCTAATGTTAAGGCTCAGGCAGCTTATGAAGCTGAGATGTTATAGAATATAAGTCAGAATATCAATATTGACATTGACAGCCTTGACAGACACATTAAGAACTTAAGGAAACATCTTGAGACTGGAAAGTGTTTGTACATTGAGTGTACAAAATCTGAAAATATAATAATTGAGGAAGAGAAGAAGATAAAAGAGAAGCAAGATGAAATTGTAGCAGAGACAAACTCAATGGCCAACACAAACATAAAGATCAGTGTAGTTGAGAAAAAGATCAGAAAATTATGTGATGAGATAAGGACTTTGAATGATGAGAAGAACAAGAAAATTATCAAGATAAACATCTTGAGAGAGCATGTCTCAATCAAGTTGACTATTATAGAAGAGCAACTAGAAGAATGTCTTACTACTAAGACATCATTTTAGAAGTTCAACTTTGAATCCCTTCAAGCTTGTCAGATTGCAGCATACGGATTGAGTACTTTACTCAATGTAGCAGAATCAATTAAGAAGGCATTGGAGAAAGATTTTGAGGCTTGGAAGTCAAATTTTGTAGATTGTGTTGCAAGTCTACCAACTTTGCAATAAGACCATAAGGTAAAAGCTTAGACACAATTTTGTATATCCCTTTCCACCCTTTATTTTGTCATTGTTGTCAAAGGGGGAGAGATAATTAGAAAATTGTCTATATATGATAAGGAAGGATACTCATAGGGGGAGTTCTATGGAGTATTATGAAGTATTATAGATTATGTGTATATTTTGAGGAGATATAAGGATAGTATACTTATTTTATACTATGGCCACAATTTCAATACAAATTTTGAGATTTTGACTTGTACACTTAGCCAATTTTCTCATATGTTGCCACCAATGACAAAGGGGGAGATTGTTGGCAATTTGGCTAAGGTATGTACATGGATGTTATCACTATGGAAACATATGTTCCCTATGAAGATCGCATAAGCTAGAAAGTAATTATGGAAGATCGCAAACTAAAATTGTCTAAGTATGAAACAGTGTTTTTAACAGAGCACCCGATACAGTTTATTTTGGCGACGTTCACTGGAGCATGATTAGAGTTTGTGCAGTTGAACATAGACTCTATGGTGTCTAAGGATACCCCATCTCAGTGTGCAAAAGAGTACAGATAGTATGGCCAAAGTTATGATTGTTTTACCGATGACAGAGTACAGCCGACTGAGCAGTTTTGAAGATAGAACTAGTAAATGAATTAAGGGATTATTTTTCTTGTCAAAATAATGACTTAATATTATAAAGAGATGACATCCTATATGTTTACTCTTGGATAAAGATATGCAAGCTGACTGGAGAAAGATATTATGTTTGTATCTTGTATAAATAAAGATGTACCGAACATACTTGAAATGTAACTTGTAATAGTTGTATATTGTGATAGCAACAAAATTTGTTGATGCAAAGTTGTAAGTAGTACCATATTGTAATCAGTAAACATTTGTATTACTTGTTTGGGAAGTGAGCTCATCTGGTAATCAGGTTTTGTATCTACAACTCCTAACAAGGTTGAGGCTTCTAACAAGGCCTATAGTCCCTTAACTAGGACTGATACACTATATGATTGTAACAGGCTCCTAATAGGGTCAACATCCTTAACAGGATATCTTTTGATCAATGGATCTTTGTGGGTACCATCCCCACCGAGGTTTTCCCTTGGCTAGGGTTTCCTCAAGAACATATCATGTGTTATGAGTTCTTTACATTTACTGTTATGTATGCTATTTAGTTTCTTATGCTTTAAAGTAATCTGTTATATCCATAAGTGGGCAAAAGTAAAAGTTTGTGAAATACTAATTCACCCCCCCCTCTCATTATTTCCTATTTCTAACACTAGATGGATACTTAACAAAGATTGGATTCAAGAAAGGAGCAACAGATTGTAATCTATTCATTAGAGAGGCATCTAAAGGTTTATTACTTGTAGCTATATTTGTTGATGACATTATCTTTGGAGGTAATGACAAACTTAGTGCTGAATTTGCTAAGGAGATGTAGGATGAATTTGAGATGAGTATGATTGGTCCTATCAAATACTTTTTAGGATTGAATGTGTAGTAGAGAGAGAAAGGTATATTCATTAATCAGTCTAAGTATGTGAAAGAAATATTAAAGAAATTCAAGATGGATGATTGCAAGCCAGTAGGAACCCCTATGATTACTAGATGCAAGCTTAAAAAAGAAGATGACTCACCAGTAGTTGATATAACATTATACAAGTCAATGATTGGTAAATTGATTTATCTTACTTAGACTATACCTAATATTTCAAATGTAATTGGCATAGTTGGAAGATTTGCAGTAGAGCCTAAACAAGGTCACCTCATGGCAGTAAAAAGGATATTCAGATACTTACAAGGCACTATAGAATATGGTTTATGGTATCACAATTCAAAAAATGTTGAGCTTCATGTATACATTGATGCAAATTGGCTAGGATGTGTTGACGACAGAAAGAGTACATCAGGAGGAGCAGTGTTTCTTGGTGATAGAGTTGTCACTTGGACAAGAAAGAAACAAAATTGTATTTCACAGTCAACAGCAGAAGCGGAGTATGTTGTAGTATCCCTGAATTGTTCTACAATTGTGTGGATCAAGTAGATGATAAAAGATTTTGGAATTCATATTTGATTATCCTATTTTTATTCACTATGATAACACTAGCACTATCAATATGTCAAAGAACCCTATGATGCATGCAAAGACAAAGCACATTGAGATCAAGTATCACTTCCTAAGAGAGAAAGTGGTAGAGAAAGAAGTTAAGTTGCACTATGTGAATACTAAGGAACAGTTGGCAGACATATTCACAAAGCTCTTGCCTAAGGATACTTTTGAGTATCTCAGGGGGAAGTTGGGAGTAATTACCTTCCCTGATTCTTCTTAGAAGGAAGCAAGAATGGCATCAGTCCTCTAGGACTGATGGAAGGTTGACTAATCTACCTCAAGAGTAGTATCGGTGCTTAAAATGAGTGGCACCCTTTGCCATTGATGTCAAAGGGGGAGTAGTATACAGAGTCATGAAAAATAGAAGGAATAATGTACTTAGGGGGAGCAATATTCAGTTGTGATAGGAGTTCAGTTGAGGAAATGAAGAATGTTGGAATATATTGCAGCAGATGGAGGTTTCATCTTTGGGGAAGTTTTGAAGAGGAAATGGAGAATGTTATGAAAGAACTATTCATTTGGGTTGATGGTGGTTTTTCATTCCACATGTTGCCATCAATGCCAAAGGGGGAGATTGTTGGAGATTTGCCAGCAGGCCAATATTGACTATATGTTTGTCATTGATGACAACATATGCAGAGTAGTATGCATGGAAGTCTTATGCAGTAAGCCTTCTATATATTTTTCATGGACATGATATTAGCATGATATCATGGGCACAGAGGTTGAATGTGAGTCCAGACAATTATATAGTAGCTTGTGTCAGCAGTGTTCCTGACAGAGTTACAGGTAGTGTTCTATGTACGGTTGTCCATATAGTTGTCTTATGGGCATGTGTCCTAGGATATATGTTGTAGACATGTTAGTGATGTTAATTTCATGGACACATGGTCTAATAATGAATGCAAGTGAAGTTATGCAGTCGTTATTCGCAAGTAGCAGTTTCATGTGTTTGTTCAGCAGAGTCGACAGAGATTTTATTGGTTCTTGAGTTGCGCCTATCTTTATGGTATGCACCCTTGGAGTTAAGCTTAGAGATGAGTTTTTGATTTTTTATTAAGAGTGCATGAGTTAATTCAGCTTGTAGAGAAAGTTTCAGTTGTTTTGGTAGAGCCGACAGTGTGTAGCATGCATCTACAATTATCTTATTTAGACAGGTCCCAAATTATGTTGCATGCATAATAGAGCCGACAAATGTTTTTTCAAGTTTATTATGGTTTCTCTATTATGATTTCAAGTTGGTTCTAATAGGCTGACCTGATCATATCATTTAGAGGAAAGATATTTATAGGTAGTCATTTGTGATTGTTGAAGTATGGTTCATGGCTGATTAATCAGAGCATAGAAGAGTGGGAGAAGTGTTAAACCATCAGAAGAAGGTCTATGTGACCAAGTAGAGTATGTGTGCTATTCATTGGAACTGATCCAGACAGTAGGTCAAAGCGCAGTTCACCAAGATCTAGATATAGTGTGTATCTATTATTCAGAAGGTTGTAGCCTTCACCCATTTGAGCAGTGAGCTCTCAGACAGTGCATCCTCTCCCCTAACAGGGAAAATTGTAAAAGACTCCTAATAGGGTTTGACGCTTAACCAGGTCTACTGTACTTAATATATTGTAAAGCTACTCCTAACAGGGTAAAGGATCTTCTAGCAAGGATCATTATACACTAGTACAAAATATTAGTGGGTATCAAGTCCCACCGGGGTTTTTACCTATTTGATTTTCCCCATAACCAAAATATTGGTGTTGTGTTCAAGTTTTCTTTCATTGTGTTTATGCTTTATGTTTAAGTATACTTAATTGGATAAAGAATTGAAACTTGTAGATAACTAATTCACCACCCCCCCCCCCTCTCAGTTATCTCTTGGGACTATTCCTAACATCCACATTAGTCACTATGTTTGAAGACCCACTCGATTCACACTTTGACATACACTATGCAATCCCAAAAAAAATTTGGGGCTCTGATACCAATCTGATAGGGAGGTTGGGAGAGCTAATCACTAGCCCTTACCTAGGTCCACCTAGTGACTCCTTAGGTGTTCTCAACTAACACTAAATTAACTTTAGGACTCCTTAAAAGTTTCAATCCCTTGGTCTTAAACCCCAACCAATCTACCAAGTCACATCTACCAAGACAAAACAAGATTCTTGGTGCTTACTTCTTCCATGCACACACTAACCCTTAAACCTAGGATAAGGGTTCACCACCTCCAAAGTAACATAGACTCTTGTAGATATGAGGAGGTGTTATAAGATGTCATTTTTGGTTCCAATTGATGTCTTAGAGGTATCACTTCATCAATTTTTCTTACCGATCTCATACTTCCTTCCCAAATTAGGGCTACAAGGAAGAGCTCCAATTAGGCCTCCTCTAAGAAAATAGGGTTGTGTTCTTTTTTGTTACCAAATAACCCTGCAAACTGATTATGTATTCTTAAATTAATATCTAACCTCTCAAGGTTTTTGGAGGTTTTTGGGTTTCTCCAGGCCGTACAACCCCCTAACCAAAAATGGGTGCTTTTGAGAGGGTTTTAGGCTTTTACTGATTGAATGTGTTGTTCTTGAGTTTTTGGTGACCAAATGGATTGGTTACACCTTCTCCTTTGTGAAATTCTTTTCAAAGACTTTTTCTAAGACCTCCAATTACTAATCCTCATTTTCCTATTCATCTCTGCAAGGTATCTTCCTTCTTGTCTCAGTCATTCCTAGCTGGGCTCACCATAGGCTTGCTTAGGGATTGACTGTAAAATATCTTGGAAATATTTCTAGGGCTCCTTCTCTTATACATATTACATACATGGATTCTACTCACTATCCCCAAAAGGTTGTACAAAATGAATGGTGGGATAGTGGATTAGATCCCCATTTCTACAACTCTCCTTGTGTAAACCAATGAATAGAGATAACACAAAAGATTTATTACAATGCAATGTAATGTAAAGGAAATGCTAAACTACTAACACAAACTGAAATTAAAGATACTAATCTACATCTTCCATCAACTACAAACCAAAATACAACTCAAAACATAGTTCATGAATTCACTAATTATCAAACTGGATCAAAATCCTCAAACTGTGCACACCTATAGAATTAACTCTCTGTATAGTAGACTATCCAACCTCCTAATTTGGTCCAATTTTGGCCTAAGTAGTAGGATAATGGGCTTAGGAAGGTTTTAGGGTCCTCATAAGCTGATTAGGACATTTTTACAAGCTTACACCTAGCAACTTTTAAAAGTTACAAAATTTGTTATGCAACTTTTACAACAAACTTGCCACTTTTGACAATATTTCTCACCATAGACCTTAGAGAGGTCCTATGGAGTTCTAAAATATATCTTGACTCCAAAATTTATTTTCTACTTCCTCTAAACCTTGTGACATCATCCATCTACACTTACCATGCAATAGACTATCATACTATAGTCCCTCAATCTAGAACCTAGATAGACTTAAAATCCTTATTGGAATCCACACCTTGGTCAACATGACCTTAGGGAAATCAAAGCATGCCAAGAATGGCTTACAAACAAAGAAAAGACAAGGGTGCTCCTGCACCACTCAAGTTCTCCAAATCTCACAACTTCAAGACTAAGACAATTTTGTTTTGAAACTGCTTCCAACATTCAACCACTACCAAGAAAGATCCACCTTGTGCCCAAGTGCACAACTATTGTTCTCTAAATAGTAACCAATGAAGCCTAAAGATTTCATTCACCTCTCAAATTTTCATATGCATTATTTTTTTTTATTTTCTAAGGATTTTGATCCTTATATGTAAGTTACCACAATTAAATCTAGGTCGACCTACATAGGATAAATCCTATTTACAAAATACAAATGGACCCATGAAAAGATACACACGACACCTCTTACAATTTTACAACATAAAAATTACATCAATTAATCATCTAGATCCATAAATTAAGCTCGCTCATCCAATTACTTGAAATGTGTTCCAAGTCATCATCCAAATAGGTCTTCACTAATACACACACCATAAGTAACATCACTTGTACAATTAGAACTCCATATGATTGCAATAATCTCTCTAGCCAGTGTCCAACATGACCTTATGTTCACTCATGATGACTTAAACAAACATGAATGCTATTCACAAATTTCTGCAATCAACTCTATGAAAATCACAGTTTCTGTCTCTAGAAAAATTGTCATTAGTAAGTAAGCCATAACTCTTTCAGATCAATTCATAAGTATGTGAGATCACATCCAGTGATCCAAGACATTATGTAGATTCTACCCCTAAGTTCACAAATGCTAATTCTTTGTACTTCATTCTTACAATTCTCTGCAACTTGTTTGCAAGCTTCTCTGAATAACCAGTCAATAACATATGTTGACATTAATGAAAAAATCTATGATGAATGCAACACACAATCATTATAACATATCTCTAGCACTACTAGGATACTCCCCCATAGGAATACCATTAGCACTCATGCTAACAATCTCCCCCTTTGGCATTGATGGCGACATAAATGAAAAAAATCTAAGTTCCATAAATACAAAACATACCTCTACTACATCTATTACTCTTCCCCATACATCAACATCTTTTAAAATCCTCTTCATCAATTAGTATGAATCTTTTTGAGCATTTCTCCCCCAAAGGATGATCCTCTCATACTCTTCTCTCTTATTGATATTAATCCATTCATATGAAAGGATGTTTTTCATATCTTATTATCTCCCCCATTGACATCAATGTCAAAGGTATCATTATGTCTCCAAGAATCCTTAGTGCATCAGCTCAAATACATATACTCCCCCATAGGAGAAGCATCAAGCATTCAGTCCACATAATGAAACAGTGCTCTGATATTTCTGGACTAATGCAATTTCTACATCAATTATTCAAAAGTAGGTTGGGGCATAACCTCTAGCATACCTCTTAGATACTCAAATGTATCCTTTAGCAGAGGTTTTGTAAAAATTTCTGCTATTTTCTCCTTTGTATTCACATGATCTAACTTCACTTCTTTCTCTGCTACCTTATCTCTCAAGAAATGATACTTTATTGCTATATGTTTTATTTTTTAATGCATAATAGGATTTTTTGACATATTTACCGTGTCAGTATTGTCACAATGGATAGTAATTGAATCCTCAAGACTTACTCCAATGTCCTTCAACATTTTATTCATCCATATGATATGTGTACAATTGATTGATGTTGCAACATACTATGATTATGTTGTACACTAAGCAATGCAGTCTTGCTTCTTGCTAAGCTAAGAAATTAACCTCTTACCAAGGAAGAATGCTCCTCCCCTTGTTCTCTTTCTATCATCTAAATTTCATGCCCAATCAACATCAGTGAAAGCATGAAATGTAAAGTCCTTTGATCTATCATACCATAGACCACACTCAACCATACCCTTTAGATATCTAAATATCCTTTTCACTTCCATAAAGTGAGACTCTTTGGGATCTGCTTGAAATCTTGCAATACTTCCAACTACATTAGCAATATCAAGTCTAGTATGTGTTAGATATTGAAGACCTCCAGTCATTGATCTATACCTTTTCTATGGTACATTCTTTGCTTCATCCTCTAAAGATTACTTAGTCCCAGTTACCATAGGAGTTCCAATAGGTTTGTTGTCATCCATGGAAAACTTTTTCAACAGTTCTTTAAGATATTTGGTCTGAGATATGAATATCCCTTTCTTACTTTGACTAATCTATAATCCAAGGAATAATTTCATCTCCCCAATCATAGACATTTCAAATTCACTTTTCATCTCATATGCAAACTTATTACTCATTTTATCATTTTCTCGAAAGATAATATCATCAACAAAGACTTCAACAATCAAGATACCTTCTTCATTGATTCTTAAGTATAGATTATTGTCAACATTACCTTTCTTGAATCCCAAATGAATTAGATATTTATCCAACCTTGCATACCAAGCTCTTGGTGCTTGTTTCAATCCATACAGAGCCTTCTTTAATATACAAACTAGATCTTCATTTCCTGATAAAGGAAATCCGTTAGGTTGCTCAATGTATACTTCCTCTTCCAAGTCTCCATTAAGAAAAGTTGATTTCACATCATCTAATATACTTTCAAATTCTTATAAGTAGCATAAGATAAGAATAATCTTACTTCCTCAATCCTGGCAACATGTGCAAAGGTTTCTTCAAGATCAATTCTTTCTTGTAGTGAATACCCTTTACACACCAATCTAGATTTTTTTCTAATAAAAACTCCCTAGCATAATAGAATTCATCATCTAAATCTTCAGATCCATCACTAGCATAATAGAATTCTTTATCATTCTTGTACTTCCCATATTTAGGCTTATCCTTAGGTACTCTAGCTGGACATCTAGATGAAAAATGACCAACCTTATTGCAGTTAAAACATTTCAAAGGTAATTTTCCTTCAAACTTACCTTTACCTTTCATTTCTCTCCTAGAGATCAGGGCCATGATTTTGTCATCCACTTGGTTGTCTATGCTTTGAATCTCTTCCCATTCTTCACCATATTCTCCAAGATCTTCGTTGTGCTTGTTCACTCTGCTAGATCCAACACCAGCAAATCCAGTTCTCTAAACAGTAGCCTTAAATGTTGTCTCCACCTTAGGTAGTCCATCCTTTAGCTCTGTAGTCTCAAATTTAGTCATCTTAGCCACTAACATTTCTCTAGTGAAATCTTTATATTGTGGTATAGTCTCCTCGAAAGCAAGAACTTTGGGTTTGTAGGAAAGAGTCACAGATCTCAAAATCTTTTCTATGACTTCATCTTTTGCATAAGTACCTCCATTATCTTTTATTCCAATCACACATTCAGATACTCTCTGAACATACATCCTTACTTTTTCATCATCCTTCATCTATACTATCTCTATCTTTGTTCTCCAATTCTACAACTTTTCTCGCTTAGTATATTCATCTGCTTCATAAAGTGCAATTAGTTTTTTCTAGATCTCACTTAACTTTATCAAATCTTTGATCTTTGTAAATTCACCATCAGATAATGCATTAACCAAAGCTTC
This sequence comes from Chamaecyparis obtusa, assembly GCA_027943335.1. Classification (NCBI taxonomy): domain Eukaryota; kingdom Viridiplantae; phylum Streptophyta; class Pinopsida; order Cupressales; family Cupressaceae; genus Chamaecyparis; species Chamaecyparis obtusa. The sequence goes on from BSBK01009140.1 coordinate 269,354, forward strand.
CTTTACAACAACATTACACACAAACCTTTTTCTCTCTTTTTTCAATAGTAGTTAGTGTCTCAAGGTGTTCCTCCTTTATGATAGGCACATATTTCCAAGTAATGAGCCAATATTCCAATCCCATGCACATTAGATGATTCTTCATCTTCTCCTTCCATGTGCCAAAATTAGCTGCATCAAACTTAGGACTCTCCTTTCTGAATAAGGACATCTTGATCTTTACCTCAAGTTGTAAAGCTTCTTGACTCAGGACCAAAGGCTTAGATACCAATTGTTAGAATAGAAATTTCCTAATAAACTGAGATGGGGGGAGTGAATCAGTTGATGTCAATATTGAATAATTTAATTTCAATTCTAAAATTATTGTTGAAAATAAGATACTGACCTGAAAAGTAAATGGAACAATAACACACATACACATGAACACCAAGATTTGTTCTCGAGGAAAACCTTGTTAAGGGAAAAACTCTGGTGGGGATGGTACCCACAAATATTTGCACTATGACTCAGATAATAACCATGTTAAGAGTTTTGACCCTGTTAGGAGCCAATCATTACAATAGGCAAGTCCTGGACAAAGGACATGCCCTCTTAGAAACCTTTTACAATGTGATCCCTGTTGAGGAATCAACCCTGCTAAGAGTCTAGCCATGCTAGAGGCAATAACCCTGTTAGGGATGTACAATATGATGAGCCCAATTTATGGCTTTTCTGTTCATAATTTTGGTCTAAACTTTAAGTATTCTCATGGGTTTCATAAATAACTTCAGACTTTTTATGTTTATATGATATGACTATGGATGTATTTGGTACTTTTAAGATTAAAAGATATGTGTTGAATATATATATAGATTAAGTGGATATTATGATGAAATTTGGTATTTCTTTCCTCTTTGCATTAATGGGTAGTGTTCCTATAGCCATGTTATGAGGTTGCACTAAAATAGGAAATCTCATTATGGATATTTATCTTGGTTTATGTCATGGGTTTTGATGCACTAATCTTTTGCAGGGAAAGACAAAGTCAGCAAGTAGAGGGAACTCAACATTGAAGTGGCTTCATTAAGACAAGTAATTGTTCTCAAGTTTCATTATGACTCCACTACTTCCAACCAATCATAGTTGTTGTTACAAGACTGAGTCAACCTAGTGACCAAGTGTTTTGGAGGAAATCTAGTGCTCGTGCGTGCCTATATTCCTAAGAAATTGAATGCGGGTTGTTTCTGTGTTTAATGTCCTATTGCTGAAAGGTTTCTGAAAGTTGTTGTACCCATGATGGGAAGTTCCTAGTTCTTAGGTGTTCTATTTTTCTAGTTTCTTAAATAATCTAGAGTTTGTGATTCCAATTTAGTTAGATGTTGAAGGAATCCATTTTGTAATCCAAAAGAGAAGTGAATACACTTTGTTATTCTATTTTGTACTTATGTTGATGTTTCATGAATGAATATATGACATCTTTAGATTTCAATCTATGAGTTTTAAATCTATTCATTCTTCCATGGGGCCCACATGGAACATGAGCTTAGTTTCTATTTAAGTAGGAATTAAGCTTTAATTTCCTTGTTGTAGTTATGCACTGTTGCTCTTGCAGCCACTGGTAACAGAACCACTGACTATTTCCTGCAGCATAGATTTACTATTGAAGCATTTCCTTAAGTTCTAGATTAGTTTTTGTTCCATTCCAAGCATAGATTTCCTATAGCAGTTTACGTGTTTTAGTAAATATGGCTTTGTAGATAAACTAAAGCATAAACCTTGCAGTCACCATCTCAAGTTTCACATTCCCAGATTGATAAATCTAAATGAAGCTCAGCATGATATTCTAAGTAAATACTTGATGCTATTGCCATAGAATCAATGTGAAAGGATGTCCAATCCTTAATGTTACCAAGGTATTATTCTGACCAACCATTTTTGGCATCATTACTGGGGATGGTGTCAATTTAGTTCAACCCATAAGTCATTAAGTTAGTTTGTATTCTCCATTATTTTGCATGCATAGATGTAGGGACCATCTTGGGAGATTCCTACATAACTTTATTCAAGAAGAACCATTTGAGGTTTTCAATCCAGCACTTGAGGAACCCCAATTTGAGAACCCGCAAGAAGAAGAACCATTTGAGAATGTGTTTGATGATGCCTATGACCAATTGCCTTCACCACCATCATCTAAAGAATCATACCATTTGAATGCTCTTTTTGCTGACCCAGAATATCTAGATAATCCAATGGCTCAGCCTACCTTCCCTTTTCCTATTCCTACTCAGCAAGGTAACCAAAATTTGAAGAACATTCCTACTGTTGCGCTTCCCAAATTCTATGGCCTCATCATAGAAGACCCTGAGACTTTCCTCTTTGAGTTTGATATCCTCTGCAGGAGCTATGACTATACCACTAATGGCCATAAGCTAAAATTGTTTCCCTCTACTTTAAAAGAAGCTGCTCTAAGATGGTTTATGAGCTTGGGTGCCGATGCAGTAGCAGATTGGACTACAATGTGAAACCTGTTTCTTTCAAAGTATAAAGAGTATTGCAGGGAGAGAGACTTAAAAGGGAATGACATATTTAAAATGTCCCAAAAAGAAGATGAAACCTTGGAAGACTATGTCTCAAGGTTCATGTTCAACCTGCAGTGTAATACATAGCACCAGCTGAATGAGGAATCCCAAAAGCATCTGTTTCTGAAAGGTGTGAGTGATGGAAGCATTGAGACCCTTGACCTTATGGTAGGGGGGGACATTACCCAGAAAACTTGGGATGACATAAAGAATATATGTCTGAACTATTCTAGAGCTACTGTCAAGAAGGGAAGAGGCCTAAGAGACTTGCCGCACAAGTCTAATGGTGCGGGTGTATCTAAAGTAGAACTATCAAACCTATTGTCAGATTTCAAGAAAGACATCATTAATGATGTCACTACTTAGTTGGACACTATGCAGGCGAGGAGAAAGAAAGATGAAGTTGATGCAATGTTAGCAGAATACTGTCCTCATTGTAGGGAGAAGAAAAAGAATTGTCGGTGTAAGTCTATTGCAAGCCTAGAGTCCCAACCTATGCCTACCTAATTCAAAGCCATTAATGAGAATGGAGAGGTGCTCTATGTTTCCTAGTGAAGGCCATGGGCTCAGAGATCAAGTATTCCCCAAGATCCTCTCCAAAATTTTAATAGTAATAATACATGGCAAAATCAATAGCATAGTGGTTTTAGTGGGTATAATAGTTGGAAGCAGCCTCAACAAGGTTGGTAACAACCTCACCAAGGCTGGCAACAGCCTCAGCAAGGTTGGCAACAACCTCAGCAAGGTTGGCATCAATCTCACCAGGGTTGGTCACAACCTTAGCAAGGCTGATAGGAGCCTCACCAAGGTTGGAAACAACCTTAGTAAAGTTGGTAGCAACCCCAGCAGGGGTGGCAACAACCACACAATTGGATGAACCAATCAAGTCAACAAGATTTTATGCCACCACCTTAGCAGCAGGCTCTAATGCCTCCTCCTGTAGCCAATACTACTCCCCCTAATAAACTTAGTCACCTGCTCAGCCTACTCCTAATCCCAACAATGCTAAACTAGCAACACAATAGCAGAGCTATGCTATTTCCTTGAATGATATTCATTTAAGGTCTGGCACAACCCTTTCTTCTCCACAGCAGCCTATCATAACTAAAGTTGAGGATGCCTCAGCTGAGCCAACTGAAGTACCAACCAAACATGCCTCTCCTACAGCTCAAGAGCCCCCATTTTCTCATAGGTTGGAGGAACAAGCTAAGCCAGTGGAAAACCAAGTAGTGTTGGACTTTCTTACCCAACTAAAGCAAATGATAGTTAAAATACCACTGCTAGATGCCATAAAGGAAGTGCCTGCATATACTAAAGCCATCAAGAAAGCCTGTATAAAATAACCCGAGAGGAAGAAAAAGGATCCTAAAACCATACATGTCCTAGGATAGTTATCTGACCTAATGCTAGAGAAGTTGACAACCCCAAAGTATTCTGATCCTGGGAGCCCTGTGGTTACAGTCACCATTCAAGGAATACAAGTTCAAAATGCTCTAGTTGACTTAGGTGCATCCATAAATGTCATGACCAAGGAAGTAATGTCTCAGTTGCATATTATCGGTCTTAGGGAAACCCCAACTATCCTTCAGCTTGCTGATAGTTCCACCATTACACCTGATGGGATGGTAGAGGATGTCATAGTCACCTTGAATTCTTGGGATTATCTGGTTGACTTTGTTGTCCTTTCTTCAAAGGCTAATATGGGAAAGTTTCCAATAATTCTAGGTAGGCCATGGCTGGCTACTGTAGATGTCTATATAGCATGTCGGTCAGGAAAAATGACAATATCCAATGGATTCAACACTAAGAATCTGACTCTATATTCTCCAGCTCAACCCCTATTGCAAGATGACCAAATAGTCTAGCCAGATTTGGGTGATACTGAACCTAAGGTCAATTTAATCCACCAATTGATGATGATATCCTAGGAGCCATTTGTAGCCTCTAGGGGAGAAGATGGGATAATTTCCTCCATTATCATGAATGAATATGGAGTGCACTCTCAGCTATGTTCCCAAGTGGACTATGTTCTAGAAACTTTGTTACCACCTCCAAATGCACCACATTATTCAAAAACTTCACAATTCCTTCATACATTATTGCCTCATGAAATGGAGTCTTTTTCAATTGCTCGGTTGTCCATGGTAGAAAAGGTCATTAAGTTAGAAGTTGGTCTAGGATGGGAATTAAATATGAGCAGTGGTTTGTCACTCTCTCAGCAGAGAGTTGTCCTACAGCTACTACAAGAACATCAACAATCTTTTTCTTGGGATTATACTAATATGAAAGCCCAACATCCTAAACTCTGCACTCATAAAATCTACATTAGTCTTGAATACAGACCTGTCTGTCAACCTCAAAGAAGGGTTAATCCAGCTTTAAGGGATATAGTTAAGAATGAGTTGCAAAAGTTGTTAAATGTTGGCTTCATTTATCCCATTTCTAATAGCCAGTAGGTCTCCCCTCTCGTTATAGTACCCAAGAAAAGAGGGAAGTGGAGAGTTTGTGTCGACTATAGGGAGCTTAACTCAACCACTAAGAAGGACCACTTTCCATTGTCGTTTATAGATCAAGTTCTTGATAACCTGGCTGGTAAGAAATACTTCTCTTTTTTGGATGGATTCAGTGGTTATAATCAGATACAAATAGCACCTAAGGACCAGGAGAAGACAATGTTCACTTGTCCATGGAGGACATTTGCCTATTTAGTGCTACCTTTCAGTTTGTGCAATGATCCTGCCACTTTCCAGAGAGTTGTGATAAATATATTCCCTTTTATATCTATTGATTGCATGGAGATTTACATGGATGACTTTACCACATATGGGCATACTTTTGATGAGGCTAAGGCAAACTTGGAAAAAGTTCTTAAAAGATGTCGTGACTACAACCTTTCTCTCAACAGTGAGAAATGCTTCATGATGATGGAAGAAGGGGTTGTCTTAGGGCATTTCATATCTTCAAATAGTATTCAAGTGGACCCTGCTAAGATTGAAGTCATTAGTACATTACCCACACCAGCAAAGTAGAAGGATGTGCGAAGTTTTCTTGGGCATGCTAGATATTATAGAAGGTTTATAAAGGATTTCAGTTAGCTTGTAGCACCACTATATAACTTGCTCAAAAAGGAAGCTGAATTTTCTTGGGACTTTGAGTGTGCAAAGTCTTTCCTGCAGCTTAAGGAAGTTCTCACCACAGCACTAGTTTTGAGAGGACCCAATTGGGGCTTGCCTTTTCACATTCATACCGATGCCTCAGACTATGCTATTGGTGATGTACTTGGTCAGAAGGTGGACTCAGTTGAACATGTCATTTACTTTATTAGTAAAAATTTGCAAGGTGTTGAGTTTAATTACACGGTCACTGAGAAAGAACTGCTTGTAGTGATGCAGGAGCATCCTAGGATTCTTGGCAATCCTATATCAACCAAAAATATGTTTGTCTTTGGAGGTAGATTGTTAGTTTTGATCTTTGTTTGATGGAGTTATTGCTCGGTTTGGGAGACTGGTTGCTCAGTTTCTATGGTTACCGAGGTGCTTAGTCTCTGAAGATCACTTAGCGACTGAAGGCATTGGTTCATTGGCGCTCGGTGATAACTGCATTGCTCGGTCATGCTTGGCTTGGTCAGTGTCTGGTGCTCAGTTATTTCCTTTATTTCTAAGTGTTCTTTCTTACCGACTGGATTGTTGTGTTAGATCGGCTTGGCCGACTGGTGCATTTAATTTGGGTCGTGCTCCTTGTGTTGTGGATTGATTGTTGGACATGTGGGGACCTAGATCTGGCATGTTGCATTCTTCTATGTGGATCTGATGATTATTGGGGCCATCTTTGTGAGTTTATTTATTTTTTTAAGGCTATGTGAGAGCCGACTGATGTTTTAGCATTTAATATTTGTTTGTAAGGGTTTATTGTTTCATTAGCCAACTTGTGGCTAGGAATCAGTATTTATAGGTTTCTTGGGTAGTTTTTTAGGGGATCATCAGGAGATTGATCAGATGAAGGTTAGTAGCCTGCGAGCTTAGGAGTAGGAAGATTGCTTGGAAGTTGAGTACAAGTTTAGATCTTTCCTGGGTGCCTACCAGTGTGCTGTGTGTTGCAAACCTGGACTACCTGAATGTTGATGTTTTGGAAAAGATTTAGATCCTACGAGATCTTGTAGACTGTTACTTGCTTTGTATATGGTACATTGCATGTAATTGGTGATTTGATGAATAAAGACTTCTATTTTGTTACAGATCTATTATTGTTATTGTGTATTTCCACTGCATATTGGTTTGGCTACAAGGTCGGTCAGTCCTTAATTGGAACCACCAGCCTTAATTGCATTAAGTGGTATCAAAGAAAAGTTTGTTCCTGCTTGAGCAAAGTTTGTTCCTGTTGGAGCCGAGTGGATCTTGTGTGTTTGTGTCTAGATCTTGATTTGAAGATGCCTCTGAGGAGAAATCGTGAGAACTCTGAAGAAGAAGAAACTACTAGAGAATTCAGTCTTGATGATTTTAGGGCTTTGCAGAAACAAGTGCAAGATTTACAAGAAGAGTTGAGAAAGAAGAAGCCTACCTTGAAAGAGGATAGTGATGATGAATATGAGGAAGATCATTTTGAAGAAGTTGTAGAAGAAGCTAGAGATTCTGAGGAGAATCAAATTCTAAAAGCTATGTCTAAGATTGGGAAAAGACCTAAGATTGAAGTTTTTGCATTTGTTGGAAGCCTTAGGCCAGAAGAATTGATTGATTGGATTAATGAGATTGATGAATACTTTGAGTATGAAGAAATAGAAGATCCTGATAGGGTTAGATTTGCAAAGACTAAGTTGAAAGGTCAAGCAAATATCTGGTGGAGAGAAGTTCAATTAGAAAGAGGTAGAAGAGGAAAAGAGAAGATCACTAAGTGGAACCAAATGGTTGACAAGTTGAAGAAGAAATTCATTCTGGTGGATTATGAATTAGACATGTTTAAGAAGATGCAAGCTTTGAAGCAAACTAACAAATCAGTATAGGAGTATACCGAGGAGTTTTATAGAATCCTGATTAGGACTGGTCATTCTGAAGCTGATAAAGAGAAGGTTTCTAGGTATGTCTATGGCTTGAGACCTAGTATTCAAGAAGAGTTACTTATTGTGTGGATGACAACAATTGGTGATGCTTATCAAATGGCATTGAAGATTGAAGAGAAGTTGAATAAGAAGTATGAAGGAAAATAGAACAATAGGAATGAGGTGGTAAAGCTGGTGAGACATTTTCTAAGAGTAATGTGATAGAGAATCCTAAGATTGATGTGGGATCTAGTAGTGGTCAAGTTACTAAGAATGTTGGACAGAGAGGAAGGTAGAAGAATGAGTTCATCGGCACTTGTTATAACTGTGGTGAAGCTGGTCATAGAAGTTGGTAGTGTCCTAAGAAAAGAGTTGCATTAGTTGCTAAAGAATACATTGAAAATGTTCTAGAGAAAGGTGAATGTCTTGTCACCAGAAGATTAGCTGCATGTGTTCATGAACCGGTACAAAGAAGGAATTTGTTTAGAACCAGATGTAAGTGCATGGATAAGGTATGTAATGTTATAGTTGATGGTGGCAATTTTGAGAACTTTGTTTCAGATGAAATGGTTAGTAAGTTGAATTTGGAAAGAAGGAAGCATCCTAATCCTTATCAGATTAGTTGGATACAAGATGTTTCTAAGGTTAGAGTTAAAGACCAATGCTTGGTTAAGTTTCAGATTGGATCTTACCATGATGAGATATTGTGTCATATATTGCCTATGGATGCTTGTCATCTATTTCTTGGTAGACCTTGGTAGTTTGACAGGAATGTTTTGTTTGATGGTCATGCTAATACCTATGTGGTTAGGCATGAAGAAGCTCGGCATAAGCTAATACCTTTACAAGAGACAAGGGTTAAGAGATGTGGAGTTATCAGGTGTTGTCCTTATGACAAACCTCAAGAGCAGAGGGTTGATGAAAATATTCATGTTAAGTCTAGTTTGATGGAGAAGGAGAATGATATTTCTGAAGAGTTTGTTGAGATTAAGAAGCAGATGGTCTTGCTTGCAGAGATGGTGTAGTAGATGGTGACATTTGTGACATAGAGAGATGCAGATGATACTCAGTTGATTGAGGAATATGGAGAGGATGAACCTTACCGAGGCACTGAGGTGATCGATAGTGGTCAGAGTCAGTTGTTATCAATTGCTGACTAGAGGGGTAAACAAAGTGGAAGGCAGAATGAATTTTTGCATGAGACAGTGAATGAAGTGAAGACTACTTGGGATGAAGGACAAGAAGAGATGTGGGTAAAGAATAGATTCGGCATACCTATTCTGATTCCCTTGAGGCGTTCTTGATTTCCTTATAGGAAAATCTTTCTTACCTGGGGTGTCTGATGTAGGAGCATCCGAGGATTCTTGGCAATCCTGTATCAACCAAAAATATGTTTGTCTTTGGAGGTAGACTATTAGTTTTGATCTTCATTTGATGGAGTTCTTGCTCAGTTTGGGAGACTAGTTGCTCGGTCTCTAAAGAATGCTTAGTGACTGAAGGCATTGGTTCACTGGTGCTTGGTGATAACTATGTTGCTTGGTCATGCTTGTCTTGGTCGGTGTCTGTTGCTCAATTATTTCCTTTGTTGTTCGGTGTTCTTGCTTACCGACTGGATTGTTTTGTTAGATTGGCTTGGATGACTAGTGCATTTAATTTGGGTCACGTTCCTTGTGTTGTGGATTGACTATTAGACGTGTGGTGACCTAGATCTGGCATGTTGCATTCTTCTATGTGGATCTGATGACCGTTGGGGCCATCTTTGAGAGTTTATTTATTTTTTAAGGCTATGTGAGAGCCGACTGATGTTTTAGCATTTAATATTTGTTTCTAAGGGTTTATTGTTTCATTAGCTAACTTGTGGATGGGAATCAATATTTATAGGTTGCTTGGGTATTTATTTAGGGGATCATTAGGAGATTGATCAAAAGAAGGTTAGTAGCCTACAAGCTTAGGAGTAGGAAGATTTCTTGGAAGTTGAGTACAAGTTTAGATCTTTCTTGGGTGCCTACCAGTGTGTTGTGTGTTGCAAACTTAGACTAGCTGAATACTGATATTTTGGAAAAGATTTGGATCCTGCGAGATCTTGTAGACTGTTACTTTCTTTATATCTGGTCGTAACCAATAAGGCCTTATAGCCTGAAACATTGCATGTAATTGGTGATTTGATGAATAAAGACTTCTATTTTGTTACAGATCTGTTATTGTTATTATGTATTTTCATTGCATATTGGTTTGGCTGCAAGGTCGGTCAATCCTTAATCAGAACCACCAGCCTTGACTGCATTATGCAGCCATCTATGCACTGAACAAATTCAGGCACTACATTACCAGATATGAGATCTTTGTGCATACTAACCACTCTGCTATCAAGTACCTGATGAATAAGTCTATAATATCTGGAAGACTGGCTCGATGGTTTCTCTTAATGCAAGAATTTGATATCACCATTGTCGACAAGCCTAGTAAAGCTAATGTGGTCGCTGACTTCCTTTCTAGACTGCATGTACCTGATGATCCTGCAGCCATTGATGACAACTTTCCTAATGAGAATCTATTTTTGTTGTCTGCACATAATCCATGGTATGCTGACATTGCTAACTATCTCACCACTGGTAAGACTCCAGCACACTTCTCTGCTAAGGAAAGATGGTTGTTAGCTGAGAAAAGTTTTAATTATTCCTGGATTTTTGGATTCGTGTTTTATACTGGTCCTAATCAAGTGACCTGTAGATGCATAAGGGAAGATGAAACATGTGATATCTTAAGGGCATGTCATGATGAGCCCTGTGGTGGTCATTTTGCGGCCAAGCGAACTGCTTTCAAGATCTTAACCATAGGATATTATTGGCCTAGTCTACATAAAGATGTTGCTCAATATACAAAGAAGTGTGAAAAATGTCAGTGCATGGGACAACCCACTAAGATAGATGAGATGCCCCTGTAGCCACAGGTAATTGTAGCACCATTTGATAAATGAGGGATTGACTTTGTCGCTCCTATTGAGCCATCCTCACAAGGTAAGACTTGTATCCTTGTCTGTATTGATTATGTTACAAAATGGCCTGAGGCCACACCAATGAAGCACCCTAAGGATAACAATGTTGATAAGTTCCTCTATGAGTTTATCTTCACAAGATTTGGTGTGCCTAGGGAATTGCAATCTGATCAGGGACCTAAATTTACTTCTAATCTCATAGCTGCTTTGATGGAAGAGTATAAAATTAGGCATGGTAAATCCTCACCATATCATCCCCAAGAAAATGGATAGGTTGAAGTCACCAATAGGGAGTTAGAATCCATTCTTACCAAGACCGTCACCATCCACAAGAAGGATTGGGATGCGCAACTTCCTAAAGCTCTTTGGGCCTACAGGACTACATGGAAGACTACTACAGGCTTTACTCCATTTGAGCTTGTCTATGGTTGGACTGCCATTATGCCTATCAAATTTGAACACAAAACCTTAAGAATAGCTCTTGACCTTGGCCTAGATCTCACTGCATCACAGTAGGAATGAATTATGATTTTGAATGGACTTGATGAATGGCGCAAATATGTCTTGCACAATACAAAACTCTTGTAGCAACAGCGAAAGCAATGGCATGACAAGTATATAAAGGATAAAGTCTTTTCTATTGGTGACTGGGCACTTCTCTTCAACTCTCGGTATCAACATCACCCTGGGAAGTTCCAAACATGATGGTTAGGCCCATATGATATTGTAGTTGTGTTTCCTAATGGAGCTATCCAACTTTCTACTATGGATCTTGTTCGGTTTAAGTTGCTCGATAATGGTCAAAAGTTAAAATTGTATCACAAACCTCAAAGTAAGGAGGAGTTCCTGCAGCAGTTTTCATCTGCCACTGGTGATATATTTCCTGCAACCTTTGCTACTAAGCCTTCTTCTTAGTTGGTCTCTTTGCTTTAAAAGGGTTCTTGTCACTTCCATAATAAATACTTTCTTCGTGAAATTTCTTTCTTCCACAATAAAAAAATCCACTTCATTTCTTGTCTTTCACCCATCCATTTCATTTTTCTCTAATGGTACGATAGTTGCTGCCCTCTATAGCCTTTCAGGATTGCACGCTGATCGAGGTATTTATTCCCTAATTTGTTTTCCACCTTTTTAGTAATACCTCATCACGTGTGCAATTGAGGGACCAATTGCCAAATTAAGCTGGGGGGGATAGTTATATCATTATTTTGTCTTGCGTATTCATTTCAAATATTTATGTTTATTCTTTTATCTTATTTTGTACTTTATGCATTTCTTGCCATAATGAGATGTGACACTCTTTCAGAGTTGTGTGCTATGATTTTTTTATTTCGCACACATTATGCTAAGGTGGCAAGTACGTGCTAGTATGAGTCTGTGGTTATGCAATTATGAATAGTTAATATGCATAATTCTCTTAATCTGCACTCATTTTCAAAAATGCCAGAACTTTTTGCATGCGAAAGTTTTCCTGTAACCTGCTACTTCAAGAAACTCTTTTCTAAAACCTTGCCTCAGTGTGAACCTTCTTGCAACCTAAAGATGGGAGGTGACCTTATTCGGAGTGAGCCCACTATGCACGGTATTCTACTGGATGATCAAGTTTGTAGGTTGTATTTCTAGGCACAAAGATGGATTGATTATATTTTGAAACTCACCAGTTGGAATGGTGAGGTTGCCTCACAATTTTTGAGCTCATTGAAAGGAGTGGCCATAGTCAAGGGGTTAAGAGTGTTGTTTTCTCAGACAATAGTGGCAGATGTTATGGGTTTACCTCAAGAGGGGGAAGAATTCTCAAAGAGTCTTGATCCTACAACTTCAAGGGTGCAGTTCACCTTGCACTTAGATCCACCTCTTGAAGTAGACAGAAAGCAAAGAACGTATAGATTGTCCTTACCAGAGCCATTTAGACAATGCGCAATTTATGTTATCAAGTATTTTACTTGCGAAGGTCGGCAATCCTACTTGCATTCTGTCCACTTCAAATTTCTAAGTTTTCTTTGGCACGAGAATAGACCCATCAATGTTCCAAGCTTTATGTTTAATATCTTGCAAAGACGGGCTGCTTTGGTGCAAGAGGGTAAAGCTAATTCTGTTTCACATCATTGTTTGATTAAGCTAGTTGTTGAGAGGGCTTTAAGAGAACAATCTGAATTGTCTTGGGAGGAATTTTTGTTGCATGGATTTAAGGAATTGACTCCAGATCCTATTGGGTGAAGAGTTGGCTAGAGAATTCAGACTGATACAGGGGTTAAGAAAATTATTATAGAGCTTGGACAAGGATCTTCCTCCAGGAAGAAGTCTAGGGTTAGGACTCCTGCGAATTCCCCTCACTCTTCCACTTCAAAGTCAGTCCAGAATGAGGAGGGAAATTCCTTTGCAAATAAGTCTACCCCTATGTCGAAAAGGGTTTCTCAAAGAAATGTGGCTGAGGGAATAAAAAGTAGTCCTAGTTCTAGTCCACGGGCAAGGAAACAGGCTCATGTAGCTGAAAGCACCTCTAAGAAGTGGAAAGTCCCAGAGAAAAGAGAAGGCACTCCATTGAGAAGGAGTAATAGGAAGAAGTAGAAGGCGACTGCAGATATCCCATTTGAAGAGTCAAATGTTGAACAAGAAGCTTCTGGGCAAGAAGAAGAAGAATTTAGAAATATTCAGCAAGAAATACAACCTGAAATTTCTGAGCAATAAGAACAAGGACCTGAGATTATGTAGTAGGAAACATTTGAAGGGTTTCCTACTATTGAAATAGAACAGGTTCCTAATAAGCCAATAAATGAAGTCATTGTAATTGGTGATGACTCCAGCTCCAAAGAGCAGGCTTATGTATTTCAGAGAATAGGTTTGACCTCCAAGAATCCTCAGATAAATGATAGTTGTAGTGACTTGGATAGTGAAGAGATCTCTGGAGGATGTTATATAAGGCAAGAAGAGGGACCAAGATTATCTCTTGCAGTAGAAAGGAAGTCATATGAAGAAGAAAACCCTAATATTGATATGGACATTGTCAATAAAGTGGTCAAGCGGGTTTTAAGCGAGGGTTTGGATGCACTAGCCTCTACTGCACAACAATGTTGTAATACTGAGAGGTCTATGATAATCTAGATAGATCCTATGAAGAGGGAAAGTTATAAAAATGGTAAGTCCCCTGTTCCTAAATCAACAAAAAATTCTTGCATTAGTTCCATGTCAGATCAGTCTGGTTCAGCATCTTTGTTATCTATTATTTTTCAATTGTCTGAGCAATTAGTTTCTGAGAGAGAACAGTGGAAGCAACAATGAAAAGAATTGAATAGGGTAATAGACCAACACTATCAGGAGACCCTTGAACAGGAGGAAAAAGTAGAACAGTTGAATGTGAAACTTAACAAAATCACATCTCTTATTCCTGACTTAATGGGCTGTAGGTCGCCATCTCCTGTCTACGCCCTGTTCCTCAAAGAACAATTGTTAAATTATTAAATGACCTGCATTATGAAAGATAGATCTCCCTCATTGCTAGAGCGTATTCAATTTTCTCAAGCTTTCAATAATTCTCCTATAGCCATTTAGAATCTTCTATGTGAATTCTTTCTTCATAATTTGGCAGTTCCAAATGATCGAGTATGGAATCCCTTACTCTATGTTGGGGATATTGAACTTAGGGCTCTCATGTCTTGGATCTAGAATGAGATTAGTTGGGACACTCAAGCTAAGTTGTATAGAGATTTAGAAGAAGAGATTCCCCTATATCTGAGACCTAAAGCCAAAGACCCCAAAACCTGCTATTATGATTGATTAAGAATTGCACCCTCTGATTCAGGAAGTAAGCTTGTTTATCCACTTAGGGATGCAGTATTTGACACATATGAATAGCTAGTGAATTCTGAGTTTCCTGAAGCCAGGAATGCCATTCAATGGCGTTGGATCAGTTTGACTAGGGAGCTGAGAGATAAAGAACCACATTCGCCCCTAAATTTTAACATGGCGAATCGATGTGCACCTTGGTATATTTCTTTGGGGAAAGAACGACAAAGTTTCTGGATTCCACTGACTTTTCAGCCACCATTGCTAATGTCTCCATTATTAGAAAATTTAGATAGTTATGATATGGTAGGAGAGGTCAGCAAGTGGAAAAGACACAAGGAGACAAAAGGGTTTTATTGGAGCTTTGCTAAAGGAGGTGTTGAACAGAAGATAGTTGTAGATTATCAGATGATATTATGATGAAATTTGGATATTATGATGAAATTTGGTATTTCTTTCCTCTTTGCATTAATGGGTAGTGTTCCTGTAGCCGTGTGATGAGGTTGCACTAAAATAGGAAAGCTCATTATGGATATTTATCTTGGTTTATGTTGTGGGTTTTGGTGTACTAATCTTTTGCAGGCAAAGACAAAGTCAGTAGGTAGAGGGAACTCAGCATTGAAGTGGCTTCATTAAGACAAGTAATTATTCTCAAGTTTCATTATGACTCCACTACTTCCAACCAATTGCAGTTTTTGTTACAAGACTGAGTCAACCTAATGACCGAGTGTTTTGGAGGAAATCCAATGCTCGTGCATGCCTATATTCCTGAGAAATTGAATGCAGGTTATTTCTGCATTTAATGTCCTTTTGCTGAAAGGTTGCTGAAAGTTGTTGTACCCATGATGGGAAGTTCCTAGTTCTTAGGTGTTCTATTTTTCTAGTTTCTTAAATAATCTGGAGTTTGTGATTCTGAGTTAGTTAGATGTTGAAGGAATCCATTTTGTAATCTAGAAGAGAAGTGAATACACTCTGTTATTCTATTCTGTACTTATGTTGATGTTTCATGAATGAATATATGACATCTTTAGATTTCAATCTCTGAGTTCTAAATCTGTTCATTCTTTTATAGGGGCCCACGTAGAACGTGAGCTTAGTTTATGTTTAAGTAGGAATTAAGCTTTAATTTCCTTGTAGCAGTTATGCACTGTTGCTCTTGCAACCGCTAGTAACAGAACCACTGACTATTTCCTGCAGCATAGATTTACTATTGAAGCACTTCTTTAAGTTTTAGATTGGTTGTTGTTCCATTCCAAGCATAGATTTCCTATAAAAGTTTACTTGTTTTAGTAAATATGGCTTTGTAGATGAACTAAAGCATAAACCTTGCAGTCACCATCTCAAGTTTCATGTTCTCGGATTGATAAATCTAAATGAAGCTCAACATGATATTCTAAGTAAATACTTGATGCTATTACCATAGAATCAATATGAAAGGATGTCAAATCCTTAATGTTACTAAGGTATTATTCTGAGCAACCATAATAGATCAACTTAATCAAGAGATTTGAGAGTTACAGCCACCCTCAGGTTCTCCAAACCTTGCAACTTCAAGACTGAGACAATTATATTCTAAAACTGCTTCCAGCATTCAACCACTGCCAAGGAAGCTCCACCTTGTGCCCAAATGCACAACTACTATTCTCCAAATAGTAACCAATGCAGTCTCAAGCTCACATTCACCTCTGCTATTCACATATGCAATATATTTTTATATTTTCCAAGGATTTCAATCCTTATATACAAGTTACTACAATGTTGGCCTACATAGGATAAATCCTATTTACAAAATACAAATGGACCCATGAGAAGATGCACACGACACCTCTTACAATGTTACAACATAACAATTACATCAATTAATCATCTAGATCTGTAAATTAAGCTCGCTCATCAAATTACTTGAAATGTGTTCCAAGTTGTCCTCCAAATAGGTCTTCACCAATACACACACCATAACTGACATCACCTGTATGATTAGAACTCCATATGATTGAAAACAAGCTCTCCAACCAGTGTCCAACACGACCTTATGTTCACTCATCATGACTTAAACAACCATGAATGCTATTTACAAAGTTTTGCAATAAACTCTGTCAAAATCACAGTTTCTGTCTCCAAAAAATAGCCATCAGTAAGTCAGCCATAACTCTGTCAAATCAATTCATAAGCATGTGCGATCACATCCAGTGATCCAAGACATTATGTAGATTCTACCCCTAAGTTCACACATGCTAATTCTCTGTACTATGTCCATACAATTCTCTGCAGCCTATCTGCAAGCTTCTCTGAATAACCAGTCAATAACATATGTTGACATCAATGACAAACTCTATCATGAATGCAACACATAATCACTGTAACATATCTCTAGCACTATTAAGATACTCCCCCATAGGAATACCATCAGCATTCATGTTAACAGTATGCATATGTATATGTATATGGATATGTATATGTATATGTATCTGTATCTGTATATGTATATGTATATGTATATGTATATGTATATCTATACCTATATCTATGTCTATGTCTATATCTATGAAATGTATGTATCTGAACGTACATATGTCTATATATGCATGTATGATTACATATACAGATATATATACACATATCCATATTATATGTATATATTATACACAAGTACTATAAATAAGCATAATGCATGCATGCATAGAAATATATATGCTATACAAATAGATATCTTGTAATGACAATAAATGCTTTAGAATTAGTAGATTGACATATACTTGAGATCATTGGTTTGAAATCAATCGACACATCAAATATAATAGTCATTTAAGGCGGTTTAAGTATTTGGGTAAATTAGAAAAAGAATTGTCATTTTACATTTTATGATTTAACGGCAAAGTCCATGTTATCGACATCTAGAAGATGTTGAGTTCAAATATTCTTCAATTGAGAAAAATAATTAAAAATATAAAAACAATCTTCATTTTAAATGACTTTAATTATTGTTTTCTCTTGTTACCTCACATTGATGATGGGTAATGAGATATGATGTAAAACGGTGATGAAATAAAATGATTACATAATCAAATCTATATATAACCAATTATGAAAAGTAAAACACATTGGTTATGATAGAAAAACAATCTTCATTTTAAATGGCTTTAATTATTTTTTTCTCTTGTTACTTCACATTGATGATGGGCAGTGAGATATGATGTAAAACGTTATTGAAATAAAAAGATTACATAATCAAATCTATATATACCCAACCATGAAAAGTTTATGATTTACCACATTGGTTATGATAGAAAAACAATCTTCATTTTAAATGACTTTAATTATCATTTTCTCTTGTTGTGTGGCATTGATGATGGACAATGAGATATGATGTAAAACGTTAATGAAATAAAAAGATTACATAATCAAATCTCTATATACCCAACTATGAAAAGTTTATGATATGATGTAAAAGGTTAATAAAATAAAAAGACTACACAATCAAATATATGTATACCAAACTATGAAAAGTTTATGATTTATCACATTGGTCAAATTAACCCATCAACCTAGTCAACTAAAATTGGAAAATATTGCAGAGGATAAGAGGGAACTTATTACAAATCTACCAAATGTCCAACAGCCCATTTTCCATCATTATCAGAGACACAAGACAATGCAAACACGGCATATGCTTTGAACCCTGCAAAAGCCCATCAATCCAAAGTTCAAAGGAGACTCTAACATAACAACCTCCTTG
The DNA here is from genome assembly GCA_027943335.1 of Chamaecyparis obtusa. Lineage (NCBI taxonomy): Eukaryota > Viridiplantae > Streptophyta > Pinopsida > Cupressales > Cupressaceae > Chamaecyparis > Chamaecyparis obtusa. Next base: position 287,458 of record BSBK01009140.1, read on the forward strand.
ACTAAAACTGTGTCACACGTCACTTGACTGATAATACAATAAAAGATAGCACAACAAGTCCAATCTCTGCAACTCCAAATATTTTATGACTTGCTATGTACAAAAACTCCAAAGAAAACTCAAAACTTGAACAGTCAATCCGGACATAAGAGTAGCTAGCTGTCTTATCTTTCCATGTGCCAAAATGGGCATAACAACACATGGGAAATCAACCCATCTTTAAAAAAGAGCCCCTAATGGAGGGAGGAAGGTTCAAGGCCCACAAAAACTGGCTGAAATGACTGCAACGGTGTAGATTGAATCCAAACTCTTTGGACTGAAGATGGCTCAAATGGCCGACACCCAGTATAACAGTTACTTGAACCACTTTAGTGCTCCCCTTTGTTTAGTAAAGTGGCAGGCGTTTCACTTGTCTCTGCTCACTTTTGTTGTGAGCAGATGCACATGATTCCTTCACACTCAGATCTTTGCAGACTGACATGCAGATTTGAGAACAAGTATAATAATAATTGTAGTGGGTTGTTAGGGTTTCTCTGGTGTCATCACAACCTTACAAATGGGACCCATGAACATAACTAATAGATGTTGTGGAAGGAATGATTTGGAAGCAAACAAACAATCAAAATGTATGGAATTTGGAAGGAAAAGTTCTAGTGGGGAAGGTTGAGGTTGACTTGGATGGGCATGCATATAAAATAATAGGAAATGGGGAGTTTGTTTGTAAATTGTAAGGAATCGTATGATAAAATGTGATGAAATGTTTGTGCTTGTGGAGCACCAACCAGAGGTTTTCTGAGAGAATATCTTTGAAGGGCCCCATGAAATCTCTTAACATAAACTCCTGTCAGTTTTCCTTTGTTTGTTTTTGGGGTCTTCTTTTACCACGTAAATCTCGTTTCTCTGCAGAATAACCGGGGCTTTGGTGGGGCTGGGTCCGTCAAAAGTGGCAGAGGAAATGGAGAAAGAAAGAGAAATAGGACTCCATTATTGATGTGTTTATTTATGTATTTGTGTGTATTATGATTGCACCGTTACCTACTTAGACTATAATACAGTGGAATTTTGTGGAGGAGAGATGAAGTTCCACGCAAGCCTAGGAATAGCTGTGTGCTACGGATTGTGAAAGCATGGGGATGGGATTGATAATTTTTTAAGACGATAAGGACTGTACGTAGGAAACGCCATGGGAATAACGTGCTGTGGCTTGAGTGGAAAGGAATGTTGGAAATGGGTCCGCTTGAATAGGCAGAAAAAACGGCCATGGAAAGAAACCTTTGTGCAGGTGTGGGATGGCAGTGGACCCACTTCGTTGATGGCAAAGTACTTTGCATGAACACTTGACGTAATGTTGTAGAAAATGGGTTTATGGGATTGTGGGCTGATGGTTTGTGTGTGGTGTGAATTGAAGAGAAGAGAGGGATGTGTGTAGTTGTTTAGGTTGTCTTTGTCATTGGGGAATTGGTTTCGTGTTTTTGTGAATAGAAGTATCTGTGATTTGTCGGTTTGGAAATGTCACAATAAGAATTAGTTTTACAATTGATTATTGTAAATGGTGATGTTGTAGTAGTTAGTGTGGAAATTATGTTCTAATTGTTCAGGTTGTTTTGTCATTGGGGAATTGGTTTCATGTTTTTGTGAATAGAAGCAAGATTCATTATTGTATGTGGTTTGTCAGTTTGGAAATGTCACAAATAAGAATTGGTTTTACAATTGACTATTGTAAAAGGTGATGTTGTAGTAGTTGGTGTGGAAATGATGTTCTAATTGTTTAGGTTGTCTTTGTCATTGGGGAATTGGTTTTGTGTTTTTGTGAATAGAAGCGAGATTCATTATTGTATGCGGTTTGTCAGTTTGGAAACGTCACAAGTAAGAATTGGTTTTACAATTAACTATTGTAAATGGTGATGTTGTAGGAGTTGGTGTGGAAATGATGTTCTAAGCCTTTTGGAATCTATAATATTAGATTTCGGCGTAGGCTATCCCCAATAGAATGCACCGTAAAACCAAAATATTGATTTTTTTTCAGATCTGCAAAAACACAACGATTTTTTCGCAGATTTTTTGTTGTTTTCTACATAAACCTTTCCTATCATGAAGAATTCATCCTGAAAATTTTGTAAAATTTTGTTGTGTTTTTTGAATTTCTAAAAAACGTCAACAGTGCATTCTGTCGGGGGGTTAGTCGCGTCCATAGATTTTTACGTGCTATGATGTCATCATGTAAGGGTGTTTTTTTATTTGATCGTGTAAGTTATTTGTCAAATTCTTACTTAATGCTTTATCATTAAAGAAAAGATAATAAGAAAAAAGAAGAGACGAATATATGGATATATGTAACTATTCATGTTGTCTCTATCATATAGGAGAATTAGTTTCAAGTTTTTGTAAATGGAAGAGAGATTCATTAATGTATGGGGCTTATTAGTTTGTAAACGTCACAAATGAGAATTGGTTTTACAATTGACTATTGTAAATGATAATGTTCTAGTAATTAGTGTGGAAATGATGTTCTAAGTCTTTTGGAATTTATAATATTAGATTTTCACATTCTATGATGTGATGTAAGAGTGTTTTTGGATTTAATTTGTCAGTTATTTGTCAAATTCTTACTTCATGCCTTTAAGAAAGATGTAATAAGAGAAGAGAAGAGATGGATTAGTGTAACTGTTCATGTTGTCTCTATCATATATGAGAATTGGTTTCATGTTTTTGTAAATGGAAGAGAGATTCACTAATGTATGGCACTTATCAGTTTGTAAACGTTACAAATAAGAATTGGTTTTACAATTGGCTATTGTAATTTTTGTAAATGGAAGAAAAATTTATTAATATATGGGACTTATCAGTTTTTAAACCTCACAAATAAGAATTGGTTTTACAATTGGCTATAGTAAATGACAATGTTTTAGTAGTTGGCGTGGAATCGATGTTTTAAGTTTTTTAGAGTTCACATTATTAGATTTCTAAACCCAATCACTCTAATTACAACTACAAGATTAAAATGAATTTTATTTTATTAAATGAATCATGAATAGATATTCCATCGTACAAAATAGTAAACTCGAATTAGAATGGTTCATATATATGAAATTGAAGTTATAAAATTAGAATCCTTCTTATATTTAAAATTGAAGTTTTGTTGTTAGAATCATTGTTTTGTGATAAACCATATTTCCATTTTCTTAAAAAGTACTAAAATTCTTCAAAGAAAATATTATATTATTTTAATTAAATGTAATATTTCATAATTATTTCAATAATAAAATATTAAAATTATTTTGATACACAAATCAATTACAATAGATAAATGTCTCACAAATTTTACAACTAATTTCTATTACAACTAAAAGATTAAAATGAATTTTGTTATTGAACAAATCATCAATGAATATTTCACCATACAAAATAGTAAATTGAAATTAGAATGCTTCATAATTTTAATATTGAAATTTTGTGATAAACATCTTTCTATCTTGTTAACGTATTAAAATTTGTCTAAGAAAATATTTTTTTATTTAAATAAATTTAATATTTCATAATAATTTCAACAAAAAATAAAAATTATCTCATTACAAAAATCAATTACAATTTAAATGAATCTGCATTTATTTCATTAACATTACAACTAATTTTAATTACAAGTTAAATAATCAAATGAATTTTTATTTTTAAAAAAATCATCAATAGAAATTCCATCAAATACAATGTTTTTAAAACGGAAATAGGATTTTGTGGGCTACTAAATTTTGTGTGGTGTGAATTTAAGAGAAGAGATGAATATATGTAAATGTTCATGTTGTCTCTATCATAAAGGAGAGATTGTTTCATATTTTTATGAATGGAAGAGAGATACATAAATGTATGGTGGTTATCAGTTAGTAAATGTCACAAATAAGAATTACTTTTATAATTGGTTATTGCAAATGGTGATATTGTTTCAACATAAGTGGTGTGAAATTGATGTTCTAAATATTATTTTCACAATATTAGCTTTCCATGTGCTATGATATCATGTAAGGGTTTTTTAATTTGATTGTGTCTTATTTTTAATAGATGTCTTGAATCTTGGAAATATTTTTTAGAGTTAAAAATATTAGAAGAGAATAGACTCATAGATATATATAAATATTTGTGTTGTCTCTGTCACAAAGGAGAAATGACTTCATGTATTTGTAAATTGAAGAGAGATTCATTATCTTATAGGGCTTATCACTTTTTAAATGTCACAAATAAGATTCACTTTTACAATTGGCTATTGAAAATGGTGATGTTGTAGTAGTTGGTGTAGAATTTTTTGGAAATAAGCCAAAACCAAACCAAAGATGGATTGTCCAAGTGGGGCTAGTGGCTCATTTGGTAGAGCACTCCAATAGCATATGGAAGGTCTTAGGTTCGATCCTAGCTAGTCCAAATGAGCAATAGCTCTAACAAGTGGTATTAGAGCTAGGTTAGGAGCCCCAAGAACCTATATTGTGGCTTAAGGGAGGTATCAGAAATAAGAAACACATGAACTGAAGATGGCTTGGGCAAGAGGGGTTGGTAGCTCAATTGGTAGAGCACTCTAGAAGAAAATAGAAAGTCCTAGGTTAGAATCCTAGCTAGTCCAAATGAGAAGAAACTCTAACAAAATTGATTTTCTAAGTCTTAAGGAGTTCAAAATATTAGATTGTTATATGCTTTAATGTTATGTAAGGTTCTTTTTGGATTCGATCGTATCAAATTTTTAATCAATGTTGCAATGCTTACTTATGATTTATAATTAGAGGAGATACAATAACAGAACAAAAAACCTAAATTACTTATAAGGATTTGAACATTGTCCATTGAAATTAAAATGCTTCATATATTTGAAATTGAAGTATTGTGATAAATAGTTGTATGTTCTTTAGATAAAAATGTGTTAATATTTGTTTGACAAAACACTATTTTTTTAACAAAATGTAATATTTTGTAATTAGTTGATGTAGTCAAGGATGCTAGGAACTCATAGAGTCAAAAAAATCCTTGCAGAAAGAGTCAACACAATGGAAATAATCAGTTCTACATCATAAACAACTCAACAATGAACAATAAACATGCCCATTCAGACCTTCGCATTTCCCAAGAATCAAGAATTTACATCACATTGGTCTGCAACATGCAGATTACAAGCTTTCGACACACATGCCTTATTACATCATAAATCTTGACTCAAACTCTAATGATAATCTCCAAGGCTAATTCCTCCAAAAATATACCCTAACAAAAATCATAAGCCTCAATATATAGAGATTCGCAACACATATGTTGGCCAAGAAGTTAACATTCTCCAAGAATGAAGAAAACATTTTACAACAAACAGGTTTGGACCCAAATCATAAGGAACACCTCTTAGAGATGGATATGAAAAGAAGTAAAATCACACAAGGAAGTTGGCCATGAACATAATATTATCAAATAATGTTCCAATTAGATTCGTAAGCTATGAGAAAGCTTCACAAGATCCAACAACTTGAATTAAGCCATAAGTCATGAAGAACAAATATAGGTTCGAACCAAACTTAAGAAATATCCACCAAGAAATAAAATATCAAGTGTGAACCCAACCATAGATTCATTATGATGTCCAGAACACACCATTAGGATCACATGAGATAAAGAACTGACTAGAAGGATCGCCAACCAAAATACTAAAATTGAACAAATTGAAAAGGAAATACTTTTGGGTGATGCAAGATTGCCAATGACCCTAGGATTATCATGAATCAGATGCCCATGGTTATTTGAAAAGTGAGCCTCTCACTTTGTTGGGGCCAAATGAAAACCAAAATTGTCAACTTCAGCTTGTGGAATCCATGAAGAATCTTCCACTACTTTTTCCTTCCACTTGACAAGATACTCTATATATTTCTTACCTCTTTTAGTCCTACCAACTCTATTGTCCTAAAACTCCTCTATCTGATCCATCTATTTCTTAGGATACTTTTTCTCAACATTTAATCCTTCATTGCTACTGAAATATTTTTTATGATACTCATACAAATCAGAAAAATTAAATATATGTGATATATCCATGTTTTCAGGAAACTCTACCTCATATACATTTCTTGAATCAAATTTCCTCAAGATCTTACAAGGTCCAAATTTATTCATTCTCAACTTGTTATAAGTATCAACTGGAAATCTTCCCTTCTACAAGTATATCATGACTTCATCTCCTACTTGAAATTTATTGTGGCTTCTCTTTATGTCCACTTTCTTCTTATAAGCTTGATTCATTTTCTCCAAATGGTGTCTAACCTCTCCATGCAATGATTTCATAACTTCTACAAATTCCTTTCCTTCAGAAATCCTCTTACAAATATGACCGATGTCTCTCAATTCTGCTACTTTGTTAGGATTAGACCTAGTAACAATCTCAAATGGTGTCTTCCTTGTGCTCCTATTTACTGAATTGTTATATGGAAACTTATTGATACAAAACTAAATCATGATTCCCTGGCTTGTCTCCAACTAAACACCTTACCAAATTTCCTAAACTCCTATTCATAGCCTCAGTCTTCCCATTGGTCTATGGATGAAAAGTAGAACTATAAGTTTTAGATTATTTTTCATCTTCTTACAAAGTGTCCTTCAATAATAACCAACAAACTTACTATCTTGATTTGAAACTATAGTCATAGGTAATCAATGCAATCTCACAAACTCCTTAAAAAATAGTTCTACCACATGCACTGCGTCTGTAGTCTTCTTACATGGTATGAAATGTGCCATCTTATAAAATTTGTCTACAACAACAAAAATTGAATCACGACCTCTCTGTTTTCTTGGTAAACCAAGTATAAAATCCATGCTAATGTTCTTCCATGGTATGATTGGTATGGTCAAAGGTGTATACAATCCCACATTCTGACTACTACCTTTTGTAACTTGACACGTCCTACAATTCTAAACAAAATTACACACATCCTTCTGAATTTGTGGCCAAAAGTAGTTTTCACTTAAGAAAGCTAATGTCTTATTAATGCCAAAATGTCCTGCCAATCTTCCACTATGTTTTTCCCTAATAAGGTTATCCCTCATAGAAATTATAGGTATACACAACTGACTTCCTTTGAACAACATTCCATCTTGAATGAAATAATCTCACCACTTACTTCTATCTATAACAATAGGATCTCTACAAGCTTTCCAAGATTAGGTGAAGTCTAGATCATCCTCATTATATAATGCTTTCAATTCATCAAATCCTAATACCGCAATCTTCATTTTAGTCAATAGATTCATTCTCCTACTCAAAGAATCAACAAATCTATTTGTCTCACCACTCTTATGTTTCAACACAAATGTATAGCTCTGCAAGAATTCAACCCATCTCATATGTCTCTAATTTAACTTACCTTTCCTACTCAATTACTTCAATGCTTGATGATCAATATAAAGCACAAACTCCTTAGGTAGAAAATAGTGTCTCCATTTCTTTAGTTCTTGGACTATGACATAAAACTCTTGATCATACACAAAATACCTTCTTTTAGCATCATTCAATTTTTCACTGAAATAAGAAACAAGTCTCCCTTCTTGACTTAAGATAGCTCCAATTACATTTCCACTAGCATCACAATCTACTTGGAATACCTTAAGTTGAAATCAGGTAAAGCCAATACTGGTTGTTTTGTCACCTTTTGCATCAGAAACTCAAAACGCATTTGTGCTCCATGTGTCCATTTAAATTCCTTTTTATCTCCCCTCATGGCTTCATTCATTGATCCACAAATTGAACTGAAGTTTCTAGTGAACTTCTAGTAAAAGTTGGCCAACCCATGAAATGGTCTTAACTCTCCAACATTCTTCGGTATAGGCCACTCAACAATTGCCTTCACCTTATTAGGATGCATCTTCAATCCTTTAGCTTATACTAAAAATCCCAAATATACTAACTCATCCTTCATTAAAGTACACTTCTTATGTTTATTAACAAATTTTCTTCCCTTAACCTTTGCAATTGTAGGAGATGGAATATGAGTTATTTCCCATATTTATGGAGGCTCAAAAAGGACCGTAAGAGGAGATGGATCACTATTCTTATCTCAAGGAGTAGTAGATAGAGGCCCAACAACAAATATGGTTTGAGGAGGAAATTACAAGAAAAAAATTTCCAGAACCATATAAATAGAGGAGGCTTAAGAGTTATCAAATGAGAGCATCTAAAGCTCAAATGGAGGCTCCTAGGTGTAAATTTTCTAGGTTCAAACATAGAAATCATTACCCATTGCAATAATTTGCACAAGAGCCAAAGCCCCAACCCACCCCTCCTCTCAAAATTGTCATTCCAAGTTTTAGAAGACCCCCTCCACAAAATAGACTACAAAAAGCCCTCGAGTTCATTCTTCTCTAGCTTATTTCCAAATCCTTTTTTGCACAATAAATTAATATACTAAGAATCCATATTAATGAGCCTCTTACTTCTATAACTCCTCAAAGCCTTGTGCAAAAATAGGAGACAGAGCCAAAGCTACCATGTGAGAACAGGGTATAGCCTATTACTTATGAGGTTTCACATGCTATGAGGGAAGAATTTGAGCTTAAGAAAGAAGAGGAGTTGTTGTAGAAGGATATTGAGAAGGTTGTACCCATACATACCACTTTGCAATCCAAGAATAAAAGTAAAGAAGAGAATCCAATCCTCTTATCTAATGAGATCCCATTTTATGTTGACACATAAGAGGAACATGAAGATCATAAGGACACCCATATCCTTGATGATGAACACATTAGTGTGTATGAGGTTTCTCCTCATCTAATGCATGATACCACAATAGAGAAAACATTATAGGGAAATGAGTTTATTTCTTCTTTGAGCTATCATAAGGACTTCTATAATACAAGGATATTATAAAGTATGTTGGAGATCTATTTGAAAGAGATTTAAGCCTCATGTTTATCTGAGAATCTATCATCTCCTACATGTGAAGAACATGAGTTGAAGCAGAAACAAGTGGAGATACAAATGCTACTAGAAACACTATCAAAGCCAACCCCTATTGGCCATTAGGATACCAAGGTTGCAAAGCACAACAGTGAGGTCAAGGAAGATCTCTTTGACCCAACACCATAAAGAGGATGTCCCATAAGGCATCTATATTTGAAATAGATTTACAAGTCGCTCCTAGTCATACTTGTTCCAAAGCATGAGGGTGAGTGTAGACACCTAAAAATCCATTAGAAAATAAAAGTATTTTTATTTTCTGAAAACCCTTGATGATATCATCATTTATTAATTAATTATTTATTTATTTTTATGCCACTAAATCCTCCTATTTTAATTAGACACATTTAATTAAAGAATCCCTCCCCAAATCATTTAAATCAAATTTGAGTGATTTTCCTCCTATTTATTAATCATTAATTGATAAATAAAGTCACATTCCCTAAATAAATTTAATATTTATTTAAAGCCTCAAAACCCTAGAATCTTCTAGACATTCCTAAACCTTTCCTAAACTTATTTAGGAGATGTTTCCTACATTTCTTAGCCCAATCCAAGTCTTCTTTGACTTTTGGTCAAACCCTCCCATGAATGAGCCTTACAGACTCATTAATAGCTTCTTACACACTCTATACGGCTTCTTATAGCCTCATAAAGAGACCTGTGTCTCTTCTTCCACTCTTTTTCCCCTTTCCCCTTGCACACTTCCCTTGTGTTTGTCACACATGTGTGAGCAACCTTAACCCAAGGTCAAACCTTACCATACCCCAAACCTTACCCTTGACCCTAACTCTCCTTCCTAACCCAAGCCCTTAGGAAAATACTATAAATACTCCTCCTTCCAAGAGAAAAGTATTACCTTAGTTTTTATCTTTAATGCATTGTTATCATCCTCATTTACTTCTAGACTTAGCATAAATCAATCCTATTTGTTAGATTTCATTATTTTTCAAGCTTTCTAACACATCTTAGCCTAGAATAATGGATTAAACATAGTTTATTTCATTTTTTTCATAGCATATGGCATCACATCACATCTCTATTTGGTTAAAAATAATCTTAGCATAAGCATCATGTAGCTTAATCTACATCTTAGCTTTATTTTGGTTCCTTGGGCTCTAGGGGAAAATCAGGTCTTCTATACCTAATTTTGTGCCAATATAGAGTGTCCATGGTCCTTGAATGATCCCAATCCCACCTAATCATCATTAGGGATATGCTCCATGTGATTCAAGAGCACACCCATGTCCCTAAAGCGAGAGCAAATCAAACGGTGACAAGGTGCTCCCATTTCAGCTCTATCTGAATGTCCTTGTGAATAGTAATTTTCTATATGTTAGGAATATGTTGTTAGGCTTTGAATAACTAATGTTTGAATATCTATGCTTGTTTCAAATAGGTTAGGTTTTCTCTACACACATTTTGGCACACCCCGTTAGGTTTGCTAAGCAACATGAAAGAAGTTGAACTTGGATGAGTTCACTTGTTTCACTTTTAGAGAAGCCTGTCTAGAGAGAAAAGTGCTTCCTCTCTAGAGAATGACTTCAAACCGGTACTTCCCCAGCCGGTATACAAATAAAGCATTGAGAAAAGTCTCACTTCATCCCTTCAAGCTCGGGCGATGTGTGTTGATGGTAGCCTGAGGTAGGTGAATATCCCTACTATTTCAGCATGGTCAACTAGGCTCTTAAGTGAGTCATGCACGTACAAACCAATTGGGTGGAAACCATGGACCAAATCATACACCTATAAATTAAAGGCTTCCTGATCCAATCCTGAAGGTATCAAAATCTTTGTGCAAGGACCGATCCAAGTGGTTTCTCAGATCACCTTAAGACACTCACCATCTATATTCCTTTTTGGGATATCAAGCTATGGGTAAAGATTTTGATACTAGCCCGACTTCTAGGTAATTCTACTTGATGTGTTTTTCAAAGTTTCAAACTTAGTGCAAAACATATGTTGAAGCATACACCAAGTGAAGAGTTATACACATAAAATATTTTTCCATATCAATCCAAATCCTCCAAATCTAGAAGTCATCCAAGCTTGGAGAAACCCATCATCCTAGTCTGATCTTTTCGGTCATCCCAATCTAAGCCTTAGTCTTTCAATCCATCTTTATCCTTCATCCCTATCCAACTCATCTACAAGTCAGCATGTCTCAAATATATTATGATGAGTTTGGTTGTCACTTCTTTTCTCCCACTCCATCCTATCGCAATGATTATGAGAATCATGTAGATCATGATGAATACTTTGAAAACCTTAGAAGGACTGCTCTAAACATCCCCTAGCATCCAATTATTCCTCCAAACTATCATATTAATCCTTCATGCATATCCGCTTGCACTCCTTATCCTACCTTTGATAAGGGAAATCCACTATCCTATTCATCCACACCTTCTTCCTATCTTGAGACTACATATCCTCCATATACATCCTTCATACCTCCATCTCCTTCTATGGTCGTAACCCAAGAACCATCCTTTCACAACAACACTACTAGCTACATCCCTTACCCAAATCCTCCATCCCCTTATCCTCCAAATCATTTTCAAATCCAAAATCCTAGTCTTCCAATCCCTTATCCAAATCCTCCATCTCCTTATCTTCCAAACCAGTTTCAAAACCAAAATCCCAATGTTCCAATCCCTTATTCAAATCCTACATCTACTTATCCTCCCACATAGTTTCAAAATCAAAATCCTAGTCTTCCAATCTATTATCCTAGTCTCCCATCCTATCTAGATCCACCATCCACTATCTCATATTCAAATCTAGCATCTTCCATTCTCACCTACATTGTTGTAAATCCCCTTTCACAAAAAGAATGCATCCCTCAATCCATTTCATATCCTATATCTCAACCCATCTCCCCTACCTCACCAAAAATTCCATCAAGTTTACAAGCTTCCTCAAAACCCACCTATGTGAACTATCTAGTCATGCCATCCTCCAACTCCTTGTCTACAACATCATCCCCTCAAGCAGGTTCACAATCTTCCACCCCATCTTCATATTTGGACTATCCTAGTTCTCCATCTCCTCTGCATTCAAATCCTTCATATCAAATTCCATCATGAAAGTCTCCAAGGAGTTTCACAAGGAAGCCAGCAAAAAAATCCATCTCCTAAAGTTGATGAGTCATGCCATCTTACTCCTTCAAATGAAGTCATCATTGATGAGCCCCATCAACCTCTCCCATCTATTATCCTTCTTCCATATATCCCACTTATTGATCCTCTTCTATCTCCTAGCATCATTGAGTCCCTTCCATCTATTAACCCCATCCAATCTCCATCCACATCTCCTCCTCCTAGCATTGTCCAAAGCATATCCAATGAGCCTCATGAGTTCACCCTTCTTCCTACCATCACAGTTGCCAAATCTCCCATCCTTCCATCTACTCCATCTGAAGAGTCCATCCATACATCCCCCAACATTCTATCTACACAAATCCTATGATGTCAAGATCTTGTCCAAAATCATGTTGAAATAATCATATATGAAAATCAAGATCCAATCCCTTCACTTCCTTTATTGCATGTTTTATTGCTTTCATCACCCCTAATCCAAGATCCTATCATCCCTACACCTCAAATAAAAGATCCTATCATCCCAATTCTCCTATCTCAAGATCTATTACCACCTCCCAATCCCAGTCAAAATCCCATCATCACATCCTCTCCTCTTGAGGATCCTCCAATCCAGACTATCCAACTGTCATCGCTCTATTCTCTTGGTCCACTTACATTTGTTAATGGTAGTCCACTTGATGCAAAAGAAATTAGTTTTATGTCTTCCACTACAACACCTGATACTAGATGTTTATCTTATTCCCCAAGTCATAAATATCCTTTCTTGGATAAAATTCTCAAGAAATGGAAGTATCAAGGAAAAGGCTTAGGTACTCATGAACAAGGAAATCTAGAGCCATTCAGGATAAGAAACATCCAAAATCATGTGGAATTGGTCATACATGCGAAGAAAGCATTTCCTCTAGAAATGTTGGTACATCTAAAGCCAAATTCAACCATCCTTCCAAAAACACCATCACATCTTCCCATCATCCCTCCAAAGCATAAAATGCCATTCCTCCTCCTCCATCAGTACAATCCAAGATAACCTATCACATTCCTCCTTCATCGCCTAAGTCCATTTTGGGTCCCTATGTCCCAAAGTCTACTAGCGCATATCCTTCACATACCAAATCCATTTTGGGGCCTCACATCCCAAAATATCATCCCCCATCTTATCCTACTAAATCCTTCATCCAAAATCCAAACATCCCTAGTCGGGATCAATACAGGCACATTCCCATATCTCCTATCTGCCAATCTCCTTCCAACTCTCTATCCATATTTCCTCCATCTCATGCACAACTCCTCATATTCCTTCCAATGCTTTTCACAATTTGGATGACATGTCAAAAATACATAAAGGAAAATATCCACAAAAATCCAAAGATTGCCATGTCTAGTTTAAACAACATGATCAATTTAAGAAAGATCCAATTGAGAAATTCGCAGCATCCCCATGGCCACAAAGGCCCATCAAAGAAAAAGAAAAATCTACTACATGGCCACAAAGGCCCACCAAAGAAAAAGAAAATACTATGTGGATCTTAAAGCAAAAAGATGTAATGCATCTAAGAGAAACATCTACAATGACATCCAAAGTTGATAATCCCCCAGCTACTCATTCCCCCTCTCCAAAATCTATTTTGGGTCCTTATGTCCCAAGATCTCCTAGCGCAAATCCTCCATCCTATCCACATCTATCTTCCAAATCCCATCCTCTTCATCCCTCTTCGTCACAACATGTGCCAATGTTGATCCTAACAGTATCCCCCTATCATGATCAATTCCCATCATTCCATCCAAACACTTTCTACCACCATATATCCCATCTACCCCATCTCATCCATGCCTTTGCATAATCTCTGCATCCTAATAAAGTTGTACCAACATCGACACAAATCAGAAGATCAATGACAAATCAAAGAAACAAAAGGTCAGCAACAAAATCAAAAAAGGAAACAACAAATCAAAAGATCAACACAAAGTCAGCAGAAAAATTAGAAAATCCATAAAAATTGGAAAAATCAGAGAAAAATATCAAAAAAAGAAAAAAAGAAAAGAGAAAAACATTCGTCCAATTGTGAAAACTTGGCAATTCAAACACCTTAGACAAGTACCATGATGAAAACCTAGCAAACAAGCATCATGTGTAGGTCCCCTCCCAGTTCCTTTCTGCAATTGGGGGCCATTCCCTTCTATCACATCTTATCTAGCATCTCCTCCATCCAATTTGTCTCTCACCTCCTTCATCATCCTTTGGATCTTGATGACAAAACAAAGACCACCAGATATACATGCTTTTGGACACCTTTTTGGCATTCATCACATCTGTCAGACACCTATCATCTATCCAATCCAACTATCCAAACTTTTGTTTGCCTTCTTCATCCTCTTGTTGGCATATCTTCCATCCAATCGTACCCCATCCTAATGCCTCTGAATACATGAATTATCCTAAGCAAGGGGAATCTTATTCCTTGGTGACATATTCCTTGGAGACTATCTTCAATCCAATCTCCCTGAGAATTCCTCTATCCAATCCTCAACAAATCCACCATCCAATCTCCCTAAGCATCCTCTATCCAATCCTCAAACAAATCCACCATCCAATCTCCTTGAGAATTCCTCTATCCAATCCTCAAGAAAATCCACTATCCAAAATCCCACGCATTTTCCTCCAGCATTCATCCCTCAGCATTTCCCTCCAACATTAATCCCTAATAATTTCCTCCATCTTTCCATCACCCAGTACTTACCTTGTCATTGTGTCAGTGAACAGATTTTGTCTTTGTTTCTACCTTCTTTTAAACTATTACTCTATGACCCTTTCAAAGACAAATTTCTACTAACAGCTGGGTAAGTGCTAAATATGAGTCACTTCCCTCTAAAATTTAATCCAGGTACAACTCCCTAAAAAGATTTTCAATGAATTTCTCTAACTAGATTTGTCAATTAGCTTTTAACCTGGAAGCTTAAAATCTACTATATCATTCTTTAGATGACTAGCACTTTTACCACTATTCAAAGGAAAAACTAGACATACAAAAATAGAAAATCACAATTTTCTTCCCTTTGTATCTATTTGAGATAGTACAACAATAAAATGAATCAAAGGAATGTAAATATGAATGCAACCACTGATATCTTCAAGTTTCTGACAAAGAAATATCATAGAAACAAGGAATGAATAAAATATCACCATAGGACATACATCCATTCACTTCAAATTTCACAGATTTGAAACAAAGTATAATTGATATATTAACTTTTCTTGCGACATAGGCAAAAACATGGAAATATATATAAGGTCTTTAACAATAAACTTCATATATCAAAAAATGTTTTCTGTTCTAAAGACTGAAAGAAATTTTCAAAGAAAAATACCAATTTTCTTCCAAAAATTTCTAACCCTTTCTACTATGTAGCTAAACTACTTATAGTTTTTGCAAAGCCGAGAGGTCTCCCGAAAAACCCAACCTCCCGGTTAGAACAGTTAACAAGTAACCAAAGTAAAAGAGGACACATGTCCCTTAGAATTTTAAGATAGTTAAATCTAACTAAACTTCCAGGTCAGCCTCCTTATTGACAGCACGCTCTTCATCTCCTGTAAGATTCCCTCCTTCGGCTGTGGTGGATTGAGTCGCCTCCCATTGCTTGTGTGCATGAACCAATTCCTTCGCAAGCTCGATATGAAGAACTTTCATATTCACTATCCTTTTTATCTCTGCTTCTTTTTTCCATCTGTATTTCTTGACTTTCTCAACTATTAAAGGGAATTGATCTACACAGAGATACAACATTGACTCAATTCTGGCCACTTGAGTAAAATTTGAAGACTTGGGGCTGGTCTTTTCTTTAATCTTTTTCAAGGTCTTTTCAAACACTGCAAGTGCTATCTTCTGGTCTTGTTCCCCATGATTCAATGTGTAGGTATGAGAAAAATTTATCATCTTCAGTTCAATCATCATAGTTTTCTACAACTACCTGATCTCATTTTCACTATCCTTATTTTTAGCGATAGTGCTCCTAATGGTGTTGAGACACCAACTTATATTCTTTTTGAGAACAAAGAAGGTAGCTTCATCATGTGATTTTATAGCCTTTTTTGTGTAGAACTTTACATACCCATACTTTTCTATCTCCAGGAACTTAGACATGGCTCCAAATCATTTCTCCTCTTCTCTCTCCCACACCTTCCTTTATGTTTGTACTTTACCGATCAAAAATTTTGTATCATGCAAAACTTCCTAAACATCCTTGAGGTATCTAAGGCCACCTTTGACAATTTCACTGATCCATTCATCTATAGAAGCCACTAGAGTTTGGCCTCTCTGCACTTGACTTAAGAAATTTTTGCTCTCAATAGATTCTGGATCAAAAATCTAAGGAGACTGGACTAATGGAGTGGCATCAAAACTGTAGAATGTATTGATAAACTGGGACAGGGTTACAATCATCTGCTTCAATTCTTTCTTTTCCTTTTGATCCTGCCAGGACAAATTCAGCATTTGTTGTGCTATTTCTTTGAACAAATTATTCTTACCAACACGGTCCATGGTACCCAGTTCTACCTTGGTGATTTCAAAATCCTCTTCCTTGACTTCTTGTTCACCCTCTTTAGGCCTGTAAGTTGCCACTTTAGCAGTCCATTTTTTGATCTTACTATTTGTGAACATTCAAGCTATACTTTTTACTTTTTTAGCCTTGGGAGTCTTTTGAACATACCTACTCATAATATCTTTAACAGGCACAGACACAGGAACCAAGTTGCATTTCTTGCTTACTGTGGATATCAACCACGGGGGTGTAATTCCAAAACTAGTAGGTTGCTCAGGTGTTTTTGCTGGTGTACCAATTACCTCCAGTGTGGCATCATCTAGGTTGAAGAGATCCTTATCCACTTGTTCATTTTTAGATATGTGAAAAATCATATCCTCAATCTTGTCTTCCTCCAGATTAATCATTAGAATGTCCTCCTGAGCCATGCTTTTCTTAGTCTTTGACCTGGTCTTAGATCTAGTAATCCTCTATGATGGAGTACCTAGGTGAGGTTCAGCAATAGTTTTCTTTCTTGTGTTCCTAAGCTGTGGTTTCTCAAAAGATCCTGCATTTTCAATTTGTGTATGTAAATTAGAAACAAAAATAGGATAATGTAAAGAAGTACATGCAACTTCATCTTTTTCTACTCTAGGTTCCTTCTCTTTTCTTCTTCTTTATAGCCACTTATTAGTCAATTGGATAACACATAAAGTTGCTTTTTCAATATCATCTTCTTCCTCTTTAGACCAGTCTATAACAAGTTCACTTTTTTCAACAGGTATCTTGTAACTAGGTTCAATCAAATCGAATCCATCATCAATTACCCCATCTACATTAATCTACAATCGCATGGATTGGATTTGAGATACACACAGCCTGTTGTGTGCTCTTTCTTCTACTTGTGATTCATCACAACAGTCTTCCCAAAAATCTTCCAAATGAGGAACAGGAAACATGTGTGATGTAAGCCCTAGGCTGCCAGTGGCATAGTTCTTGTTATCAAATCCTACCCTTTCAGTATAGTATTTGAAATCAAAATGATGAATGTCACTCCCAATAATAACGACATCAACCATGGTTTTACAGGAAAATTTACCCAGTGTTATAGAGAAAGATTTATCCCACTCTTCTTCGGGAAGGAACCTTTTTAAAACTTTAGCTAGCTGACGAAAAATATCAGCTAAGATAAAACAATCAAATGTATACCTAGCTAACTTCAACGGTGGTCTTCAAAACCCCCAACCCTAATATATGTAAACCTAGGAAACTGAATATAATAGCTCCCATACTTAGTTATCAATCCTTGGGCCTCCAAACTAATTCTTCTATTAGTGACACCAGTCAGTTCAAAACACAATTTTCCCATGAATGTGTTGTGCACTCTCCTTTAATTCTCGACAACCTTATCTTTTTGTAAAATTGGATAATATTCATACAAACACATATCTGCAACCTAGGGTTCATGTGGCATTCCGGACCATTGTCTACTATAGGCTAAACAATACATGAGATAGGAAGACATGAAAAAACCACTACCAATCAATTTAGAGGTATTGAGTTATTTTCTGAAAGAGCTAGCAATTAACTTGGCCCAATCTAGGAGTTGCATTCCTTCTAGAATAATTTGAACATAAAAGTACATCCAGTTGGAAAAAAGATAAGCAACTTGAGACCCTCGTACTCTATGCAGCATCACCATCAGGTTGCTAATGTAAGGGCAGACATGGATTCTGTTGAATTTCTTAGGCAAACGCGAACCCCCTCTTTGTGGGTTCAGCAACCAGCTCTTAGCTATTGAGGTACGGTTTGCATCTCTATTTTCATTGAATTTTACAATGGACTGCATGCGAGAAAAAGTGGAGAATGCCCTTTCTGGAATTTGCAGAGCTTGTGTCACGATTTCCCTATTAACTGGCATGAGGACACTACTGTCTTTCTTTTTTATTGACTCAGTTCTTGGATCATAACTTTGTATGCATTCAAGAATCAACTCAAGGCACACAACAGTGGGAGGAAAAGTCACTCCATAACACAACCCACTATATGGATTTCCAAGATTGGGGTACCGTCTAAGGAATTCAAAAGGTGAGATGGCAAATCCTCAATATCATAGTCTTCTAGGTTAGTGTTTGATACTATAGGTCTATCGCACACTAAACTCGTAGTATTCCCAAACATATGAAAAACTAACCTCATTCTGTAGAAATTAATCTTCTATTCACGGTACAGACTATTGAATTTTGAAAATATTACAGAAGTAACAGCCAAACTCACCTCTTTTATGCAGAAGAATTTTGATTACAAAAGCTCCCATATCCTACCTCCGTGCACCAGCTTCTTAAAACACTTGAGCATTTGAAAAGTAAGATGAAAGGATATAACTTAAATCAAACCGCAAGAGCACCTGAATTAATTATAAATCCTTCACAATAAATCTTGTGGGGATTTGATTTGACATTTTGTACAAGAGATTCATAATTACCATTAAACAAATCCCGAGGGCATTTAAAGATAATGATTATTCGGCACCTCAAGGGCGTACTTAACAAATTCAGACCATAATTAGCATTTAATGCCACTCCCTAGTGGGCCCCACCACTTAGTTGTCACTGAATTCTCTCTCCTTTCCTGACTTCCTCAGATTCTTCTGAACAAGAAAGAACATAGTTCAAAGGAGTTCATCATTGTTCAAAACTGTTCAAGACTTTTCATCATTTTCCAACTTTAGAGTTAACTCCATTGATAATTCACATCAATGGGAACATTTGCAATTAAAGGACCATTTTGATTTGATCTTCTCTGGTGCTAGTGGCGAGAGAATTTATTCCTTTATTAACTTGTCATGACCTCACGAAAGATGCAAATTATGTGTACATCCTTGAATGGGTATGAACACTATTCAAGGCTATTCAAATATGTTCAAGGGTGTTCAAGAAAAACAAAGCTCATGAAATTATGAGAAATCAAAGACACCAACAGGAACTCAAAGAAATGATGAATGTATATGATATACATTTAGGAGAGGAAACACTGATATAAAGACAAGGTTTTAATACGAAGCCATAGTCAAAGAATAAAAGGACCAGACTCAAACTGGGACTAACATCGGCTTCAACTGGGGACTACTTTTTGACAAAAAGGCAGAGAACTCAGAAATCTGGTTACGCAAAAATGAAAGGGCTAGACATCAAACAAAACACAAACAGAGGAAAGGGAAACTAACCTAATATGTACAAGACAAAACTCCAAAGGAGAAACTTACAATTTCACCAACTTCAAATCTTGCCCATTGTAGGAATATGACAAGATTGATCCATTTGGGTAAGACAATTTGAAAGCATTAGATCCTAATTCTTCTACAATAAGAAAAGGTCCTTTCCACAATGATTCAAACTTACTATGGGCTCCCTTTGGTTCCTTCCTTTTGTCCCATAGCAGTACTTCATCTCCTTTCATAAACTTCCTGGGCCGAGCCTTTCTATCCAAGATATTCTTGATTTTAAGCTGATGTTCTGTAATTCTATCTACCAGTGCTTCCCTTTCAGCTTCTAGCTTTTGTAAGTACATGATTCTTTTCTCTAGGGAACTTTTGAAAGCCTTATCTTCAATCGCAGTTTGAAGTTTAATAGCAGATAACTCTAAAGGAAGAGATACATGTGCCCCTACACCATATACAAGTTCAAATGATGCCATGCCAATTGCCCATTTGGGAGTTATCCTATCTACCCAAAGAGCTACAAAAAGCTTCTTATGCTAGTTCTTGCCATTATCATCCACTAGCTTCTTCATAATAGCCACTAGATTCTTATTACTTGATTCCGCCTGTCCATTCCCTTGAGGAAAATAATCAGATGAATGAGACAGGGAAATACTATGGTCATAGCATAATAGAATTAACTCTTAAGATGAAAAATAAGTGGCATTATCTGTCACAATCTTCTGTGGCACTCCAAAATGGACCAAAATATTATTTTTCAAAAACTCACACACCACCTGAGAATTGGCTTTCTTGGTTGGAATGGCTTCCACCCACTTAGTGAAGAAGTCAATGGCCATCAAAATGAAAAATATCTGAAATGTCCCCTTACTAATTTTTATATCATATTTAAATCCTCTAATCAGATTATTAAATCAAACAATCAACACTTTGAAAGATTATCCAATTTCTCAATAAAACCCAAATCGGGTATGCCCGAAATAGTGCCAAAAATTTCACAGCTTCACATATTATTGATAAATCTGAAAGTAGACATTTTTATAGAAATTTTTCCATCATAATGACCTACAAAATGTCATTTCCAGATCTGTATAGAGTTTACACAACAGCTCCAAAATGGAGGACAAATACAATGCTCATCGGGCTCCCAAAAACAACACAAAATAGCTCGGAAACACCATAAAACACTAAAAATATACAATAGAAGTAGAATCATGAACCAATAAATATATTCAGCTCTATTTTAACATAAAAATGGCTGAAATATAGCAGCAACCCAAACTGATATGAAAAACTCAACCGAAAACACCAAAATCTTACAAAAACACACTCGAAAACTCACAAATCTGCACTATTCAGCACAAAGGAAAACTCTGCATGAGCTTGCACATGGAATGGCCTCAAACTCCCATCCTTACCCTTCCTAGAAACCTAAAAACTCCCATCTTTGGGTCTCCTTGTTCACAGGTTTGGCAGCCTCTGAAGAACAACAAAGCAATGAGCAAAAATCCATTTCTAGAATGAGCCCAAAATGCCTCCAAACCCCTTTAAAAGAGGGCATAACCCTAACCCACAACCAAGAGGGGTCAATAATACATATTCTAATAATAATTATCATTTATTAATCCATTAGTTTCCAAGGATTAGCCCCTTTTCCTGAAACTTTACTTTTTGAGCCTGTCAACCTTAGCAAAAGTTATTATTTTTAATTATTTGAAAAGGGGACATGACAAGTCCTCCCTCCCAAATATTTCTTGTCCTCAAGAAATGAAAGTTTGAATGCTCAAGAATATGTGCTCCTTCCCAAGTTGCATCTGCCAATGGTAATCCTTTCCATTTGACCAAATGCTCTGTGATGCTCCTATTTTTAAATCTTTTCTCTCTTGTATCCATAACCTCTTATGGTATTAAGACTAATTACCCTTCATCATCAAGAGGTGGTAATTTTTTAGATACTATGGTTTGCTGGCCTAGAACCTTCTTTAGGCAAGAGACATGGAAAACATTATGTATTTTTCTATTATGATCTTATAAGGCCCATAGAACCTTGGCTTGAGATTCTCTGCCCCACTCTTTTCTTATATGGCTGCAACCTAACAAATACCAAATCTCCCACCTCAAAAGATCTATCAATCCTTTTCCTATCAGCGTACAACTTCTATTGGTTCTGTGCATGTTGTAGATTATCCTTGAGGGACCTTATTATGTCTTGGCTTTGCTTAATGAAATCACTTACTGCAGGTACTCTGCTATCTAAAAGTACTAGATCAACAAAGGAAAGGGCATCATAACCATAGAGAGCATGAAAAGGAGGCATACCAATAGATATGTGATGAGATGTATTGTAACAATACTCCCCTAGGTGCAACCATTTCACCCAAGCATGTTGTTGATTTGAAACATAGTTCCTCAAATATCCCTCTATTCATTTGTTAACTATCTCTGTTTGTCCATCTGTTTGAGGGTGATAGCTAGTACTAGGATTGAGTTCAGTTCTTGTCAAATGAAAGAGCTCCTTCCAAAAAGAGCCAAGGAATCTACTATCCTGGTCACTGACAATGTTTCTAGGCAAGCCATGTAACCTGAAAATTTCCTTGAAGAACAATTCTACCACTTGTGATGCCTTGAAATCAGATGTGATGGGAAAGAAATGTGCATACTTAGTTAGTCTATCTACCACAACATATATGCAATCCCTACCTTGAACCTTGGGCAACCCAGTGATGAAGTCCATGGAAATACTTTCCCTGGAAATACTTTCCCATTTTTGTTCAGGAATAGGAAGTGGCTGCGACAACCCCGCGGGAAAAATTTTCTCACTCTTGTTTTGTTGGCATACCATGAATTCATTAATGTGTTTAAGGAGATCCTCCTTCATACCCTTCCATGCAAACCACTCTCAAAGTTTCTTGTATGTCTTGAAGTATCCTTGATGACCAACCAAAGGTATATCATGAAAGGCCCTCAATATCCTCTCCTTAGTTTTTGATCTTGGCACTAAGAAGATCCTGTTCTTGTAATAAATCAATTCATCAACAACCTTGTACCTATTATCATCCACTAACTTATCCAAAATATTGGTGGCAAAGGAATCTTTAGCATACTCTAAAATTATGGAGACTTTCCAATCAGCAGAGATAGATGTTAAGGAACACAAAGTGGGCTTTCTTGAGAGAGCATCAGCAACCACATTATTCTTTCCTTTCACGTATTCAATATCAAAATCATAAGCTTGCAATTTTCTTACCCATTTTTTTTTATGATCATTCAAATCCATTTGGTTCAAGAAGAACTTGAGGCTATTATGGTTTGTCTTTACAATGAATCTCCCACATACCAAATATTGTCTAAACTTATGAAGAGCATGCATGATTGCCAACATTTTCTTATCATAGATGGAGTAACCTTTCTCTGATTGATTTAATTTTCTACTCTCAAATGCTATTGGATGTCCCCTTTGAGTTATGACAGCCCCTATACCTTCTCCAAAAGTATCACATTCAACAACAAAAGGTAAAGAGAAATCTGGAATTGCAAGCATAGGGCATGAACTCATTACCTCCTTAAGCTTATCAAATGTTTTTTGTGCCTCTTTTGTCCAAATAAAAGCTCCTTTCTTTGTCAAATTAGTCAGGGGGTAGAAAGCTAAGAAAATCCCTTGAAAAATCTCCTATCGTAGCTACACAACCCGAAGAAACCTCTCAACTGTGTAAGATTAGTGGGTGGAGGCCAATCCAAAATTGCCTAAATTTTTTGTTGATCAACTTGTACTCCTTTAGAACTTATAATATGTCCCAAATATAGGATCTCCATCAAACCAAACTCACATTTAGATAGCTTAGCATAGAAGGATTGCTTCTCCAAGATTCCCAAAATAGTGTTTATGTGCTTTAGATGCTCTTTCCATGTTTTACTGTAAATCAAGATATCATCAAAAAATACCAAAACAAATTTTTGAAGATGCTTGTTGAATACCTTATTCATACAAGATTGGAACGTTGCTGGTGCATTAGTGAGGCCAAATGGCATAAAAATAAATTCAAATTGCCCATAGTGACATATGAAAGCAGTCTTTTCCACATCTTCCCTCCTCATGCGGATTTGATGGTACCCTGATCTTAAGTCAATTTTTGAAAAGTATACAGCACCATGTAACTCATCAATGAGTTCATCTATGTGTGGTATGAGATAACTATTTTTTATGGTCTTCTTGTTTAGAGCCCTGTAGTCTATACACATTCTCATTGTACCATCCTTTTTCTTGACAAGTACCACAGATGATGCAAATGGACTAGAGCTAGGCCTTATGAATCCCATGTCCAGGAGTTCCTTAATAGTTTTTTCTATTTCTTCCTTATAACCTCTTGGATGGTAGTATGGAGTTGTTATAACTAGTTTGGCACCCTGTTCTAACTCTATAACATGCTCAAAACCTCTATCTAGTGGTAATCCTAGAGGCAAATCATTGAAAACTATACTATGTTTATCAAGAATATTTTGAATTTCAAAATGGAAATTACGTTGATTCTTTGGAGAGCTTGTTGGATGGATTATGACTCCTGCTACCCATGCTACTTGTCCTCTTTGAAAAGTCCTCTCCATCCTCTTTGCAGTGACTACCTTAGGTGCTCCATTTGATAAGCCTCTCAATAAGACTTCTTTCCCATTGGAATGAAATTTAAACTCCATAGTTTGATGGTTCATGTAATAGCCTCCAATAGAGTGCAACCATTGAACACCCAATACAAAATCTGTCTACCCAATGCCAACAACATAGAAGTCATCACATAACTCATAATCTCCTAAGGTCATCCTGAATTTTTTCACCACCCGTGTGCAAGGTATAGTGAATCCATCAGCTACAGTAACATTGAATCCCTCAAAATCTTCTTCTTTAAGCCCTCTTTTCATGACAAATCCCTCATCAATAAAATTGTGAGTTGCCCCACTATCAAGAAGAACTTTCAACCTTTTCCCTACTAGTACCCCTTGAATTCGAAAGGGATGGTATCTTGGGACTCCTGATAATGCTTCTAAATTGCCATCCTTACTAATTTATTTTTCTTTCTCTTCTTCTTCCTCCTCCTTAGTGTCATGAAATTCCTTATGCTCATCTGAATCAGATTCTGAATCAACTTCAATATACTGCACTTGACCTTTCCCCAAACATCTATGTCCTGGAACCCATGGTTCTTTACAAGTGAAACAAAGCTTTTTCCTTCGTAATTCACTCCTAGTCTCTTCATCTACCTTCTTTTTTGCTACATTTATCACATTCTTTGGTGGTGGTGCTGGAAAAGTCTTTTTCTAAAAATTCCCCTTATGTTGCCAAAGATTTGAGGGTTTTTTATTAGTGACTGGTTTCATAGACACACAAGTTTCAAGTTGCAAGCTTCTTTTGATAGCTTCCTGTAAGGTTGAGGGTGAGAAAGCCTTAACCAAACCCTTAACAGAATCTTCCAATCCATCAAGAAAAAGATAAACAATCCTCTTTTCACTCATATCAGGTACCATAACAGCCACTTTTTGAAACTCTTCTACATACTCATTAACTGATTTGGTTTGCCTCAACTTTGACAATTCTTTAAAATACTCTTCATCATCCTTGAGATCAAATCTATCTATCACTCTTTGACTAAAATCATCAAATGTAGTTACCTGATCATGACCTTGAGTAGTCATTCCATGATACCACCAATCATAGGCTGTATCTTGCAAGTGTAGACTTGTGAATTGAACGACATCACTCTCCTTCATGGGGTTAAGTGTGAAGAAGGTTTGTAATTTTTGTAGCCATGCTCTAGCTGAAATTTTATTTGTTCCATCAAAAGTAGGTGCTGTAAACTTGCTTATTTTATTTTTGAGCTCTCTTCCACTTATGTCCTACTCCCTCCTATACTCTTTCTTGGGCATCAAAGTGTTCATCATATCCACATATTCTCTAAAAGGAACTGAATTGCAAAAGTCATCATCTAAGCCATTGTATGTAGCTCTTAATGCAATCAAGTTACCTGTAACCTCTTCCATAGGACTAAGGGTTGGATTTGGTACTGGTGGCTCATCTACAGGTAAGAAAATAGTTTTTGTTGATTTAGAGGGTGTGGGTTTCATATTTTTTGGTTCCTCTAAAGTGCTCCTTCTCTCATTAGTAGATACAACTCCTTGGAGTTTTTCTGTCAATAATCGCAAAGCCTCTCTAGTTTATGCCAAACTATCCACTGTTTGCCTTTGAGTTTTCTGGATGTCCTAGAAGAATTTTTTTTCCATCTCATCCAGGTCAGCCATAATTTTCCCTTCCTTGGATTTTGTTCTTTTATTTTCAACTGGAGGTTTAATCAAAATTTCTTTATTCTTTTCTTGCTGCAAATATCTCTTTTCTCTTTCACTTAGTTGCATACAAACTTCTACAAACTCTCAGGCTGGCAAGATCATAGCTCTGATACCACTAAAATGTCCCCTTTATAATTTTTATATCATATTTAAATCCTCTAATCAGATTATTAAATCAAACAATCAACACTTTGAAAGATTATGCAATTTCTCACTAAAACACAAATCGGGTATGCCCGAAATAGTGCCAAAAACTTCACAACTTCACCTATTATTGATAAATCTGAAAGTATATTTTTATAGAAATTTCATGAGCATAAAGGCCTACAAAATGACATTTCCAGATCTGTATAGAGTTTACACAAAAGCTCCAAAATGGAAGACAAATACAATGCTCATCAGGCTCCTGAAAATAACACAAAATAGCCCGAAAACACCATAAAACACTAAAAATATATCACAGAAGTAGAATCATGACCCAATACATATATTCAGCTCTATTTTAACATAAAAATGGCTACAATATAGTAGCAACCCAAACTGATATAAAAACTCAACCGAAAACACCAAAATCTTACAAAAACACACCCGAAAACTCACAAATCTGCACTGTTCAGCACAAGGAAAAACTCCGCATGAGCTTGCACATGGAATGGCCTCAAATTCCCATCCTTAGCCTTCCTAGAAACCTTAAAAATCCCATCTTTGGGTCTCCTTCTCCACAGGTTTGGCAGCCTCTGAAGAACAACAAAGCAATGAGCAAAAATTGAGTTCTAGAATGAACCCGAAATGCCTCCAAACCCCTTTAAAAGAGGGCATAACCATAATCCATGACCAAGAGGGGTCAATAATACATATTTTAATAATAATTATCATTTATTAATCCATTGGTTTCCAAAGATTAGCCCCTTTTCCTGAAACTTTACTTTTTGAGCCTGCCAGCCTTAGCAAAAGTTATTATTTTTAATTATTTGAAAAGGGGACATGACAATATCACCAGCATTGGAAGTAGGATTACCTGGGCCTATAAAATCTAGTCCCCACTACTTAAAAGGTTCATCTATTACAACAGGTTTTAGAGGTAACGCAACTAACTGCGGTTTTCCAGTAAATAACTGGCACTTTTCACACCTTCGGACAAATGCATAAGCATCTTTAAACATGCCCAGCCAGTAGAAACAATTACGGAGAATTTTGAAAGTAGTAACTAAAGAGGAAAAGTGACCTCCACAAGCTTCTTCATGAAAGGCCTTTAAAATTTGCATCTGTTGATCTTTATCAATGCACTTGAGGAAACTTCCATCCACTCCTCTTTTAAACAATGAACCCTACCATATCACATATTTGTTTTCTTGAAGCCTAAGATTGCCTCTTTCTTTTGGTGTTAATTGGGAAGGACATTCATCGTAAGTCAAGTAATAGGCTATATCATAGAACCAAGGATCTGTTAAGCTTACTAATAGTGCACGTGATATCTCAGTCCCAGACCCTTCTTTTTGATTCGGGCTTTCAGCTATAAATTTACATAAACCTTTCCCTCTGACTAGCTTTGTTGGTTTTATTGATAGATCATATTTTTGTATCTTAGTTACCAAAGCTGCTCTCTTATTCATTGTTATTTCCTGTTGTGTGAGAAAAAAAATTTACAGCAGAATCAGGAACAAAAACCACAGAGTGTGAATGGAGAATATAAAACATGAACTGCTTTACAGCTTTAACAACCGTGAAGGTTTGCTTTTCAAAAATTGAGTACTTGAGTTCATGCTTCTTTAGGGGAGTATTCATGAAAGCAATTGGTGCTTCATTTTCTGACTCATTCTTTTGAGTAAGCATTGCAGATAAGGAATGATCAGAAGCATAGCAATAGATAATAAAATCTTTTTTATAATCAAGATGAACTAAAGAGAGAGCATTAGCTATGGCATTTTTGACTTCATTAAAAGCTTTCTTACCAGCTTCAGTCCATTTGAAGGATTGTTTCTCACCCATCATCCCCACAATGTGTCTAGTTAACTTAAAAAAATCTGGTACAAAAGCTCACAAAAAGTTTATCTGCCCAAAAAAAGACTTTACACCAGTTCTAGTTGATGGAAGACTCGGTTGCTGAATGGCTTTAACCCTTTCAGGGTCTATCCTTATCCCTTCCTTAGAGACTATGTGACCTAATAAATTTCCTTCTGTTACACAAAAGATAGATTTCTTGGGATTGAGAGAAATACCATGATCACAACACCTTTGGAGAACTAGTTGGAGATCCCTAAGATGATGCTTCTGTCTTCAGGAATAGACAGTCAAATCATCAAGGTATATAACAATACTTTTATTCTTCATATCAGCAAAAGATGAGTCCATAGCCCTTTGGAAGGTTGCTCCAACATTTATCAGACCAAAAGGCAATCTATTGTAGGCAAATGCTCCCCAAGGTGTAGTAAAAGCAATTTTATGCTTGTCATTCTCTACAACACTTACTTGGTTATACCCTAAAAATCCATCAACCATTGAAATAATCTCAGATCTGGCCATAGTCTGTAAAACATGCTCCATCTTTGGTAGGGTGTAATTATCCTTCAGGCTTTCTTGGTTCAAGTTGTGAAAGTCTACGGAGATTCTGATTTCTCCATTCCTTTTCCTTACCAGGACAATATTCGCAATCCAAATAGAGTGGTGGATTGGGTATCTTATCCTTGCTTTCAACATTTTATCTTCCTCCCGTAATATAGCCTTTGACACTTTGGGATTATAACTACGCAACTTTTGCCTAAAAGGTTTGCATTTTGGTTTGAGAGGTGTATTATGAGAAAAAGTTACACGTCTGAAATCCTTCAGGTCATCATAATTCTAGGTGAAAACATTTGAATAAGATGTTAGCAATGATTGAAGTCTTCCTTTTTCCTATGAGGAAAGATTAGTTCCTATAGATATCCATTTAGACTGAGTCTCATCTCTGATGTTAATCTTATCATATTCTTTATGTGTTTCAGGATGACAATTTCCTTTTCTTGAAGCAAAGCTATCATCCCTCCTCGAAAACAAATTTTCAAGTGCAACTAAACCCTTTGGAATTTTATTACCTTTTAACTACACTATTTCGTCTGATGATTGTTCTTTAGAAACAAGCTCTTCACATGTTGCACTTGACCCTTCAAAATAAGTGGATGCAAAAACCTCCACATAGGCTATGAAGTCTTTAATACTAGAATCATTTTCAAACACTTGCAAATGATTGACATTGTCAAGAATTGCTGGCCTATAAATCATTTCTATCTTATAAGTGTTTGTTATGTAATCAGGATGAGGAAGCAATAGAGAAGCTGAAATAGCTAAAGAATCTGCCCTTGAATTTAGACTTCTTGGAATAGCTTCTATAGAAAAACCATCAAAATCTTCAATCTCTTTCCAAATCAAATCTCTATAGTGCTTCAGTCGTTCATTTTTCACTGTGAATTGACCTTTCACTTGTTTAACAATTAGCTCAGCATCCCCTCTAGCAATAAGAATAGTGATTCCATGAGCTTTTGCTTCTTGTAAGCCTAACAACAAAGCTTCATACTCTGTAGTATTATTAGTGTTCTTAAAATCCAACTTAAAAGAAAAGGGCAAACATTCTCCATCAAGACCTTTAAGAACTACCCCCGCTCTAGATCCAACATTTGCACAACTACCATCAAACTCCATTGACCATATTTGAGCTACTTGATCTTGATCTTTTGGAATAGGAGAGACTTCATTTTCCATAATTAGGTAATTTCCAAATTCACACTCCTGATATAAAATCTGAGCTTTTGGGTTATCTGAAGGAAAAACCGTATACTTATTCTTTGCTTCTGGTTCTAGCTTAAATTTTTTCTTACCCATAGGAATGACTGCTTTAGACTAGTCCACCTTAATTTCTCCTCCCATGTCTCTATAAAAAATCCTACTTAAAAGCATCCCATTACTTGTTGGGATATCAGCTACAAGAATTGTTAACTTTAATCTCTTATCAGGATGGGCGGCTAGGATAGCTTTAGCATCTTTCACTTGACCGATGAGAGGTACTTGGTTTCCATCCATTGAATAGCATCTCCCAAAAGTCTTCATCAAAGTCAGGCCAAGGGCTTTTGCAATAGAAGACGACATGATATTATCATATGCTCCTGAGTCTATTATACAATTGCTCAATTTAAGACCATTAAGGAGCAGGGAAATATAGAAAGGCTCAGGTTTTTTGGTTTCATGAATATCACCTTCAGATTCTGAAGTGGAGGTTTTAGATGAATTAATCTAGTTACTATCCGTAGGGGGAACTACTAAAGGAGGCAGGACAAAAGAATCAGATTGATTAGCTGTACACTGATCAAAATGGGAAGAATCCAAAGTTTCACCCTTAACATATTTAACCAACTTGTCAAGTTCTTTTGTGTTTAATTTTAAATATTCGGTAGGTGAAATTTGGATTGCAGAAGATTTGCAAAATTCAACTATGTCAAAAGAAGGGACTCTTGCATCTTTTTGCAAAATTTTAAATTTCGAAGACTTTACACTTGGAATGGGTGGATTACTTACAGGCTCTTTACTTTTGGTGGTAGTGTTTGATGTTAAAGGACTGTATTTAGGGGACTTCTGATTATTGGTGAGCATAGCGTAGGTTGAATCTTCAAGAGTGACCAAAATTTCTCCTCTTTCAGAGTCTGATTCATATTCTAGGTAAAATGAGTCAGAGTTGCCAGGTCGCTCTTGAGCCATTTCTTCAACCTTCACCTCCCCTAATACATCTAGGGTTTCTTTCATTTGCATATGTCTCATCATGTCTAGACATGTATCACCATCATGGTCTGTTGTTAAATGAAAAGAACACATAACTCCCTCCCTAGAAGGTGTTTCAATGGCCAATCTGGCCTGAGTTGAGGGTGGAAAGGAATTTCTACCATGCCATTGACCAAGTTGCTTTCTGTTGGTATCTTGATATGGAGAAGGATAAGTAGATCCTTGTTTGGGTAGTTGCCTTTTCAATGCTATAACATCATTCATTAATATTTGAACTACTGGATCTGAGTAAGAAGTAGAAGTTTGAGAATGTGGAGCTTGAAGATCTTTCTTCCACTTCCCCGCTGTAATCAAGTCATCCTCTAATTTTGTCGCTTGGTTTTGAGCTGTAGCCAGGTCTGTTGGCCTACTTCTTCTGAGATGAAAACCAATATCTGGGGGCATGGAGTTAACAAAGAAACATTATTGGTTTTCAGGAGTGGGTCTTTTGTCAGTAGGAATCTTATGAACAACTTTATTATATCGAGCCACATAGTCTCTCATAGGCTCATGAATTTCCTTCTTCATCTATGTAAGCTGGGCTAATAGAGAATGCTCATCATCAACGCTCTTCAAATACCCTTCAAAGGTAGTTTTCATTGAGTTCCAGTGAGTTATAGATCCTGCAGGCAAGTTTCCAAACCACTCGGCCGCTCTTTCAGTGAGAGTTTTCACAAATAATCTGACTGCTAAATCCTCAGTTTGCACCCCCATAATACCGGTAGCTACATTGAAAGCATTCAAATTCTCTTCTACAGGTATTGTACCATCTTCGGTAAATTTTGGAAGGACATCTTTAGCTCATTTGGGAAGAGCATGGTGAGCATTTAGAGCTAAAGGTCCCACTGCATTACCCCATGGTTGAGCCATGATAACTGCTGGGAAGATAGTTTTTAGGGGAGGAGCTTGTATGCCTAACAAGGTTAAGGCTTGCCAATCACAAGTCTTAGGAGATGACCTAAAATTTTCTCTAGGAGGAGAGGATGGTCTGCTATGAGCCTTTATCTTGGAGGGGCAAAATTTTTAGGTTTAAAGATTTCTCAACTCTTCAAAGATACTATCAAAGATACCTGCCCCTCTTTGAGACCTGGTATAAGGCCTAGAATCTAGTTTTTTAGTTTTATGGTCTTGGGATGGCTCTGTCAACTACTACAGCTTCTCGGGCAACAGGGAGACCTCTTAACCACTCACCAATTTCTTCCTCCTCTTATAATACTAACTGAACTTGATGATATTGTTGATTCCTTATCTGTACTTTCCAAGCCAAGTTATTTAGGTCTGCAATAATATCCTCTTGGTTGTTCTGGAAATCTAAACCAGGCTATAAGACTGGGGGCAGTTCAGGTTGACCATGTATTACGTCAGCAGGTAATACCATGATTATACATTTAACAAAGCAAAAACACTAGTTTATTGTTTCGCTCCCAAGTAGAGTCACCAAAAATCTATTAGTGAACATATTTTTTCTTTGTTTCTACCTTCTTTTAGACTATTACTCTATCACCCTTTCAAAGACAAATTTCTACTAACAGCTAGGTAAGTGTTGAATATGAGTCACGTCCCTCTGAATTTTAATCTAGGTACAGCTCCCTAAAAAGATTTTCAATGAATTTCTCTAACTAAATTTGTCAATTAGCTTTTAACCTGAAAGCTTAAAGGCTACTATATCATTCTTCCGACGACTAGCACTTTTACCACTATTCAAAGGAAAAACTAGACATACAAAAATAGAAAATCATGGTTTTCTTCCTTTTGTATCTATTTGAGATAGTACAACAATAAAATGAATCAAAGGAATGTAATCTAAATGCAACTACTGATATCTTCAAGATTCTAACAAAGACCTATCACAAAAACTAGGAATGAATAAAATATCACCACAGGGCATACATCCATTCACTTCAAATTTCACAAATTTGAAACAAAGTATAATTGATATATTAACTTTCCTTGCAACACAGGCAAAAACATGGAAATGCTTATAAGGTCTTTAATAGTAAACTTCATATATTAGAAAATGTTTTTCTTTTCTAAAGACTGAAAGAAATTTTCAAAGCAAAATACCAATTTTCTTCCAAAAATTTCTAACCCTTTCTAATACACAGCTAAACTACTTTTAGTTTTTGCAAAGCTAAGAGGTCTCCTGAAAAACCCAACCTCTCGATTAGAACAATTAACAAGTAACCAAAGTAAAAGAGGACATGTCCATCATAATTTTAAGACAGTTAAATCTAACTAAATTTCCAAGTCAGCCTCCTTATCGACAACATGCTCTTCATCTCCTGCGAGATTCCCTCCTTCGGTTGTGGTGGATTGAGTCACCTCCCATTGCTTGTGTGCCTGAACCAATTCCTTCATGAGCTAGATATTAGGAACTTTCATATTCACTATCCTTGTCATTGTTTCTTCTTTTGTCCATCTGCATTTCTTAACTTTCTCAACTGTTAAAGGGAATTAATCTACATAGAGATACAACATTGACTCAATTCTGGCCACTTGAGTAAAATATGAAGACTTGGGTCTGGTCTTTTCTTTAATCTTTTTCAAGGTATTTTCAAACACTACAAGGGCTATCTTCTAGTCTTGTTTCCCATGATTCACTGTGTAGGTATGAGAAAAATTTATCGCCTTCAGTTCAGTCATCATAGTTTTCTACAACTGTCTGATCTCATTTTCACTATCCTTATTTTCAGCGATAGTGCTCCTGATGGTGTTGAGATGCCAACTTATATTCTTTCTGAGAACAAAGAAGGTGGCTTCATCATGTGATTTGACAACCTTTTCTGTGTAGAACTTTACATACCCATACTTTTCCATCTCCAGGAACTTAGACATGGCTCCAAACCATTTATCCTCATCTCTCTCTCACACTCGCCTCTGTGTTTATAGTTCACTGATCAAGACTTCTGTATCATGAAAAAATTCCTGAGCATCCTAGAGGTATCTAAGGCCACCTTTGACAATTTCACTGATCCATTCATCTACACAAGTCACTAGGATTTGGCCTCTCTGCACTTGACTTAAGAAAGTTTTGCTCTCAACAGATTCTGGATCAAAAATCTGAGGAGACTGGACTAATGGAGTGGCATCAAAACTGCAAAATGTATTGATAAATTGGGACAGGGTTACAATCATCTACTTCAATTCTTTCTTTTCCTTTACATCCTGCCATGACAAATTCAGCATTTGTTGTGCTATTTCTTTCAACAAATTATTCTTACTAGCACGGTCCATGGTACCCAGTTCTACCTTGGTGATTTCAAAATACTCTTCCTTGACTTCTTGTTCACCCTCTTTAGGCCTCTAAGTTGCCATTTCAGCAGTCCATTTTCCAATCTTAGTATTTATGAACATTTGGGCTGTAATTTTTACCTTTTTAGCCTTGCGAATCTTTTGAACATACCTACTCACAATATCTTTAACGGCCATAGACATAGGAACCAAGTTGTGTTTCTTACTTACTGTGGATATCAACCATGAGGGTATAATTCCAGAACCAGTAGGTTGCTCAGGTGTTTTTGTTGGTGTACCAATTACCTCTAGCATGGCATCATCTAGGTCGAAGAGATCCTTATCCACTTGTTCATTTTCAGATATGTGAAAACTCATATCCTTAATTTTGTCTTCCTCTAGATTAATCGTTAGAATGTCCTCCTAAGCCATGCTTTTCTTAGTCTTTGACCTGGTCTTACATCTAGTAATCCTTTGTGATGGAGCAGCTAGGTGAGTTTCATCTACAATTTTCTTTGTTGTGTTTCTGACATGTGGTTTCTCAAAAGATCCTGCATTTTCAATTTGTGTATGTAAATTAGAAACAGAAATAGGAGAATGTAAAGAAGTACATGTAACTTCTTCTTTTTCTACTCTAGGTTCCTTCTCTTTTCTTCTTCTTTGCAGCCACTTATTAGTCAATTGGATAACACATAAAGTTATTTTTTCAATATCATCTTCTTCCTCTTTAGACCAGTCTATAACAAGATCACTTTTCTCAACAGGTTTCTTGTAACTAGGTTCATTCAAATCAGATCCATCATTAGTTACCCCATCTACATTAATCTGCAATCGCATGGATTGGATTTGAGATACACATAGCCTACTCTGTGTTATTTCTTCTACTTGTGATTCATCACAGTAGTCTTCCTAGAAATCTTCTAGATGACAAATAGGAAACATGTGTGATCTAAGCCCTAGGCTACCACTGGCATAGTTCTTGTTGTCAAATCCTACCCTTTCAGTATAGTATTTGAAATCAAAATGATGAATGTCACTCCCAATAATAACGGTGTCAACCATGGTTTTATAGGAAAATTTACCCAGTGTTATAGGGAAAGCTTTGTCCTACCCTTCTTCAAGAAGGAACCTTTTTAAAACTATAGCTAGCTGACAACAAATCTTAGCTAAGATAAAAAAATCAAATGTATACCTAGCTAACTTCAACGGTTGGTCTTCAAAACCCCCAACCTTGATATATCTAAACCTAGGAAACTAAATATAATAGCTCCCATACTTAGTTATCAATCCTTGGGCTTCCAAACTAATTCTTCTATCAGTCACACCAATCAGTTCAAAACATAGTTTTCCCATGAATGTGTCGTGCACTCTCCTATAATTCTTGACAACCTTATCTTTCTGTAAAATTGGATAATATTCATACACACATATCTGCAACCCAGGGTTCATGTGGCATTTCAGACCATTGTCTACTACAAGCTAAACAATACATGAGATAGGAAGACATGAAGAAACCTCTACCAATCAATTTAAAGGTATTGAGTTGTTCTCTCAAGGAGCTAGCAATTAACTGAGCCCAATCTAGGAGTTGTGTTCCTTCTAGAATAATTTGAACATAAAAGTACATCCAGTTAGAAAAAAGATAAGCAACTTGAGACCCTCTTACTCTATGTAGCATCACCATCAAGTCGCTAATGTAAGGGAAAACATGGGTTCTGTTGAATTTCTTAGGCAAACGCGAACCCCCTCTTTGTGGGTTCAACAACTAGCTCTTAGCTATTGAGGTACGGTTTACATCTCTATTTTAATTGAATTTTATAGTGGACTGTGCGGGAGAAAAAGAGGAGAATGCCTTTTTTGGAATTTGCAGAGCTTGTGTTAGGATTTCCCTATCAACTAGCATGAGGACACTACCATCTTTCCTTTTTATTGACTCAGTTCTTACATCATAACTTTGTATGCATTCAAGAATCAGCTCTAGGTACACAACAACGGGAGGAAAAGTCACCGCAAAACACAACCCACTATTTTGGATTTCCAAGGCTAGGGTACCATCTAAGGAATTCAAAAGATGAGATGGAAAATCCTCAGTATCATAGTCTTCTAGGTTAGTGTCTGATTCTACAGGTCTATCACACACTAAACTCATAGTATTCCCAAACATATGAAAAACTGACTGCATTCTATAGAAATTAATCTTCTATTCACGCTACAGACTATTGAATTTTGAAAATATCACAGGAGTAACAGCCAAACTCACCTCTTTTCTATAGAAGAATTTTGATTACAGAAGCTCCCAAATCCTACCTTCGTGCACCACCTTCTTAACACCTGAATTAATTGCAAATCCTTCACAATAAATCCCACGGGGATATGATTTTACATTTTGTACAAGCGATTCATAATTACCATTAAACAAATCTCGAGGGCATTTAAAGATAATGATTATTCTACACCTCAAGTGTGTACTTAACAAATTCGGACCATACTTAGCATTTAATGCCACTCCCTAGTGGGCCTC
This sequence comes from Chamaecyparis obtusa, assembly GCA_027943335.1. Classification (NCBI taxonomy): domain Eukaryota; kingdom Viridiplantae; phylum Streptophyta; class Pinopsida; order Cupressales; family Cupressaceae; genus Chamaecyparis; species Chamaecyparis obtusa. The sequence goes on from BSBK01009140.1 coordinate 324,132, forward strand.
CCTGCTTAGCTGTCACTGAATTCTCTCTCCTTTCCTAACTTCCTCGGATTGTTCTAAACAAGAAAGAACATAGTTCAAAGGAGTTCGTCATTGTTCAAACCTGTTCAAGACTGCTCATCATTTTCCAACTTTAGAGTTAACTCCATTGATAATTCACATCAATGGGAACATTCACGATTAAAGGACCATTTTGATTTGATCTTCTCCAGTTCCAGTGGCGAGAGAATTAATTCCTTTATTAACCTGTCATGACCTCATGAAAGATGCAAATTGTGTGTATATCCTTGAACGGGTATGAACATTGTTCAAGGCTGTTCAAATATGTTCAAGGGTGTTCAAGAAAAACAAAGCTCATGAAATTCTAAGAAATCAAAGACACCAACAGGAACTCAAAGAAATGATGAGTGTATATGATATACATTTTGGGGAGGAAACACTGATATAAAGAAAATGTTTTAATACGAAGCTATAGTCAAAGAATAAAAGGACTAGACTCAAACTGGGACTAACACATTGGTATCTAGCTATAGGCTACCCCTTGTTAGGAATAGTCCCAAGAGATAACTGAGAGGGGGGTAGGGTTGAATCAGTTATCTACAAGTTTAAATTCTTTGTCCAATTAAGTATACTTAAACATAAAGCATAAACACAATGAAAGAAGACTTGAACACAACACCAATATTTTGGTTATGGGAAAACCCAAATAGGTCAAAACCCCAGTGGGAATTGACACCCACTAATATTTTGCACTAGTGTATTATGATCCTTGTTAGAAGATCCTTAACCATGTTAGGATTTTCTTTACAATATATTTAGTACAGTAGACCTAGTCAAGGGTTGGACCCTTTTAGGAGTCTTTTACAATTAACCCTATTAGGGGTGAGGATGCACTATCTGAGAGCACACTGCTCAAAGGGGTGAAGGCTACAACCTTCTGTTTAACAGATACACACTATATCTGGATCTTGATGAACTACACTTTGAGCTGCTATCTAGATCAGTTCCAATGTATAGCACAAATACTTTACTTGGTCACATAGAGCTTCTTCTGATGGGTCAACACTTCGCACAGTCTACTTTGCTCTTACTGTAAACCATGAACCATGCTCCAGCAATCACAAATGACTGCCTATAAATATCTTTCCTCTAAATGATATAATCAAGTTAGCCTATTAAAACCACCTTGAAATCATATTAGATAAGTCATAATAAACTCCAATAATAATTCAGTTGGCTCTACTAAGCACGCAACACATTCTGGGATCTATCCAATAAGATAATTGTAGATGCACGCTACACATTGTCGGCTCTACCAAAACATCTAGATCTTTCTCCTTAAGCTGAATTACTTCATGCACTCTTAACTAAACATCACTAACTCTTCTCCAAGCTTAAATCCAAGGGCACATACCGAAATGATAGGCACAACTCTAGAACCAATATAATCTATGTCGGTTGTTCTGAATAAACATAGGAAACTACTACTGGCGAATAGAAACTACATAACTTCACTTCTACTAATCATCAAACTCTATGTCCATGAATATAACATCACTAACATGTCTCCATCACATATCCAAAGGTGCAAGGCTTCATGACAACTGTAAGGACAACCATACATGGAACATTTCATGTTACTATGTCAGGAACACTGCTAACACAAGCTGCTATATACTTGTCTGTACTAATAGTTAACCTCTACATCCATGATATCATGTTGATAACATTTCCATGTTGCATATACTTAAATCTTACTACATAAGTCTATTAGAAATAGGGAATACTACGAGGGGGGGTGAATCAATATTCTACAAACTTTTACTTTTGCCCAATTATGGATATAACAGATTATCTTAACACATGCATAACATAAGAAGCTAAACAACATGCATAGCAATAAAACTAAAGAGCTCATAACACATTATTTGTTCTTGAGGAAACCCTTGCCAAGGGAAAACCCTAGTGGGGATGGTACCCACAAAGATCCACTAATCAAAAGTATCCTATTAAGGATGTTGAACCTGTTAGGAGTCTATTACATGCATATAGTGTCTCAGTCCTGATTAAGGGACTATAGGCCTTGTTAAAAGCCTCAACCCTGTTAGGAGTTGGCAATACAAAATGTGATTACCAGATGAGCCCACTGCCCAAACAAGTAATATACAATATTCATTGATTACAAAAATAGGTCAAGGTACATAACCTTATACTTCTTGCATCAATATCTCTTTGTTTCTCTTCACTTTTGCTATTACATTCGTATATACATTACTCTTGTTAATTCTATTTTACAATTACATCTTTACATATCTTTATACAAGTTATTAAGATTAATAACTTTCCAGTCAGCTATTACAAATATCTTCATCCAAGGGTTAACATCTAGGATGTCATCCCTTTATATTGATAAGTCATTATTTTGATAAACAAAATAATCCCTTAACTCTTTATCAATTTTGTCTTCATATTCTATCTTGTCAGCTTAACACTATCTTTAGTAAAACTATCATAGCTTCTTCCCTACATGTCGTACTATCTTGCGGTCTAAGGTGAGTCTTTAGTAGTCACCATAGAGTCTATGTTCAAGTGTGCAAGCACTGAACTTACTCCAATCAACATCACCAATCAAAACTGTCGTCAGGTTCACTTGGTAAAAACACACTGTCTCATACTTAGACAATTTGTATTGCACTCTGACATACTAGCTCTCTGACCTATGTGATCTTCATGTAGATCATATGTTTCCATAATGACAACATCTATGTAACCAACTCAGCCAAATTGCCAACAATCTCCCCCTTTGTCATTGGTGGCAACATATGATAAAATTGGCTAAGTCTTACAACTTCAAAATCTCAAAATTGTGGCCATAATACAAAATATATATGTACTATCCTTATGACTTCATGAGTCCTCTCTATATACTATACTCCCCTTAAGAGTATATATCCTTATCAATTTTATGCTATATATCTCTCCCCCTTTGACAACAATGACAAAAAAAAGGTAAGGAGGGTTACAAAACTGTGTTCACAAAAAGTTATACCTTACTTCAATATTATTAAGCCGGTAGGCTTGCAACACAATCTGCAAAATTGATCTTCATAGCCTCTAACTCTTTCTCCCATGATTTCTAAATTGAATCTACCACACTGAGTAGTGCGCACAATCCATAAGATGCAATCTCACATGCTTGGAGATTTTCATAACTAAACTTCTGAAAATATGTCTTGGCTGAAAGACATTCTTCCAGTTGCCCTTCAATAGTGCTCAAGTTTATAGAAATGTGCTCTCTTAAAAGAGTGAATCTCTCCAGCTTCCTATCCTTGTCATCTTGCAAAACTCTTATTTCATCATAAATCTTGCGAATTTTTTGCTCAATATCAAATACCTTCACATTGGGGCTCAAAAGAAAGTTTATCTCATTCTGAATTTTTGCTTTCTTCATCTTCATCTTCTGATCTTCCTCTACTACCAAGTTCTCTAATTTTGTACACTAAATGTACAAGGATTTTCCTCTTTCTAAATTTTTCTCAAGTCCTTTATACAAATATCAAGGTTATTGATATCATTCTTGATATTCTAACTAATTTCCAAAAGTGTTTTGGCCTCATAAGCTACTTGAGCTTTCATCTTTGATATATCAGATAGATTTGTAAACTCATTATCAAAAGTATTCATTACTTTCTTTTCTTTTTCCAAAGGGTCATCTTCTGCAATTTGTGTAGCAATAATGTCTTGTACCTTCTCAGTAAGCCCCTTCAAGCATACTTCAAGGCTCTTTACTTTCTTGTTCTTACCGACTATCTTGTTCAAAGATGTGATCAATTCCATCTGATCATCATCATCTACTTCCTTTCCCAAATTCTCAATCATAGAACCAATCTGAGTTTTCTTGCAAGTCTCAAGTGTAAGACTGATTTCTTCTAGAGTGGGAATAGGTACTTTTTTTTTTGCCACTTTAGGTTCTACAATTTTGGTTTCTATCCTGTCTTCTCCTTTATACTCTCCTGCTCTTCAAAAGCCAAATTTTCAACAATTTTTTCAAGATTCTTGAATAAGTTATCATCACTATCCAAGGTGATCTTAGTTCCTTCTACATTCATTACTTCATCCTCAATATTTATGGCTGGTGGAGCAGGAATGTCCTCTTGTTCTGCTTCTCCTACTTGATCTCTAGATTCTGCTACAACTAATGATTCTCCAGCATTTTCTGACATTACCTTAATGATTGCTTGCTCTATTTCTATGTTTACTTCTTCATATCTACCTCCCATAATCTAAATGGTTCTCTTCTTGGTTCCCAAATGGGTGCTTAAATCCTTCATGATCTAATTGAAGTGTACTTCATCTCTCACAACACAAAGTTTTCTTACAAGCTTTTCTCTAATAGCTATATATTCTTCTGATGCTCTCTTCTTCCTATTTACAAGTTTCTTGTTCAAGTCATTAGGTATCTTACCCTAAATTGTATCAAATTTCTTATCAGATAAAATCATATGCTTCACCACTACATTTTCTAGATTCAATCTCTCTGCATAATCATAGAGATCATAATATTTGTTCATCTTTGTAAAGTCTCCATCTTGAATAATCTGTTCATTAACCTTCTCAACTCTAGGTTTCCAAGATTTCTTCTCAACAGGAGTGCTTTCATCATCTTTGATTTCTGCAATTTTCCTCTGAACTGGTGGCACCAATGTCTTCTACCTCTTACCTGGTCCAATAGCCATCTCTTTTATTCTTTTGCTAGGTGTGGAGGAGGTTGATCTAGTGGATAATCTTGCTTCTTGATCCTTCTCTATTTCTTCCACTTTCACCTTAACTAGTGTTTCCCCTTGTTGTGTTGCAATTGATGATAGAGGTGGAACAGACAAAACTTCTTTTTTTTCCAATATCTCTAACTACTATTGTTTTCTTGGCTACCAAGAATTCATGTTTGGTCATCCCTGTATCTTTTAGAATTTTCTTGATAGTACTCTCAACTCTTTTCTTTGACTGTTTCTCTTCAAGGATGGTCTTTGCAGAGTTGAAGTTCTCCTCAAAGGTTCCAAACCTGTTACAATGAGTATCCAACTTGCACTTAAGTAATCTGCTAACATGCTCTTCTATCTCGTTCTTACATATCTCATAGCCAAGAGGGTCTATGAACTCTGTTCTAGGTTCTACTACTTCAATGTAAGTAAAGTCAGTATCAACCATGAAACATATCTCATTTTTATACTTCTCCACAAGAGACTGTGGGATCCTTGATCTGCTAGACATCAAATTCTGAAATGATTTAATTACCAATACTACAGTTTCATTTACTTTATCAATAACATGCCTCTTATACACTTTGTTAATCCTTTCCATTGTAGTTTAGCCATCATTCCAGTCATTTCCAATGGTGAATGGAAATCTTCTCAATAAATGAAAAAACATATAAGTGATTAAAGATGAGAATCTAAATCATGAATACTTAGTCTTCTTTATCTTTTCCAAATTTTCAAACAATTGTATGCTCAAAATCTCACACATATCAACTTGTACTTTATCCACACACATCAAATAAGCTACATGTATCATTCGAGCTGCCATGTCATCCTCTCTTGAATTAGCACAAAACTTAGTTGTTAGGATCTTACACAAGTATATGACATCATCTTGATGTATCTTGCTAATTATAATTCTTCTGCCATTGTAGGATGAATTTGTGTTGTCTATGACTATTTTCCTCATGTTTTTCTCATTCAAAGGAATGGCTCCAATTTTAGATAGTCCAGTTACTTCATGAATTAAGTCAGCTGTGATATCTATCACTTTGTCATCTAACCAAAACTTTCCATTGTGAATTCTGCTTAGGATTATCTTGGTACATTCTTCATTCTCAAATTCATATTGCAAAGCATACTTAACGATCTCATTATCTTTCCAATGCTTAAACCCTACTTTCAATGACATGTCCTAATTATAGATCTTCTAATATTCATCTATGAAATCACTATCACTGATAGTCTCTATTTTACATCCCAGATAACTTCTAACATTCTCTAGATGTAAAAATTCATCTGGTATGGATGATAAAGCTAACCTAGGATCATCTTCCAAGGGTTCTACTAGTTCCCTTTTCATTTTAGGTCTATTATTATCTTTGACATTGTGAATCAAAGAAATATCCATGATTTCCTCTAATTCCTTAACTGATTTAAAGATCTACCAAGTAAAATACCTCGATTTCATGATTTAGGGCTTTCATAGATTCGGCACAAAATTCTTCACCAAATCCTTGAAAAATGATTCCAATCACCACTCTTTGATCTCCTTAACACTTTTATTCACTTTGATGATTGAATAACACCATTTTTGACCTTTTATCATTTCAATCTCACTTAGATCTGACATCGCATTCAATTCTTTTGCCGCTTCTTTCCAAAAAGTTGATTTTGTTAACTTGCAAAACTTAAAACTTCTTGTGATCTTGCAAAACATAATATTTTTCTTTGCACTCTTAACCATAGCATTATAACATCATATAATACCTTGCATTAACTCCACAAGACTCAATTCATCATATATCAATTTATACACTAATCTAAGTTCCTATTCTACTGTAATTTACATGAATTAAGTACTTTGAGATGGGTCAGGTAAGGATTCATTCTTACCATTTAATACTTCACCTTTCTGACTACCTTCAGTGCTGAATATGTCTCCTTGATCTATGCTTTTAACAAACTTCACTTCATCTGAATTACTACAGCATCCTTTTTTACTATTGCTTGCATCTTCATTTCTTCTTACATAACTTCTAGGGTTAGGATTGGTATGAAAAACTCTATTGTTCATTCTACAAAACCTTGTTGTGTGTCCAATCTTGTTACATATCTGACAAACTTTTCTATTGTTTCCATATCTTGGTCTAGGCTAATTGATCTATGATCTGCAATTTCTAGCAATGTGTCCAACCTTGTTGCATATATAACAGACTACTCCATTTCCTCTGTTCATATCTTCAATAGGCTTCTTATCTGCATGGTTAGTATTTTTAAACATTCTACTACTATTTTTATTCTCAACAAATTTAGGTTTTCTGCATTCAATAGTTCTATGTCCAAAACCATAAAAATTATAACAATAACCATTAAGAGGTTTAAATTGCTTACCTATGCAATCTCTCTTCATATGACCAACAATATTACAAGCAAAACATCTACCTTTGAATTCTCTTTGCATATCTTTAGGTGATTCCTCTTGCTTTGGTGGTTCTTCTTCTTTAGGTGTATCTTTAGATTTGTTAATCTCATCAGACTTCTTCTCATATATGCTTTCAGATATTTTCAGATTTGGTTCCTTGCTTTCTTCATTTTCTTTAAAAGTGTTGAATCCAAGACCAATCTTATCATAGAATGGTTTTTGATAAGATATTTGTTCATCAATCTTCGCACTAGTTGAATATAATCTTTCAAGTTGCTTCTTAGATTGAGTTAGTTCTCCTTTCACAATTGTATTATATTTCTCAAGTTTAGCTTACTGCAAATTGACTTTCTCAAGTTCAGATGTTACTTTACCAAGTTTAGATTTTAGCCCTTCATTTTAAGGCTTAAAATTTTCATTCTCAAATTTCAAATTTGCTTCATTCTTGCCATTTCCATCTTTCAAACATAGCTTTAGATTTTCTATCTTCAATTCATGTTTAAGGATCTCATTTTCTTTTTCTAAGTTGTCATCACAATCTTCAATGTGAATTTTGGATTCCTTTTCAGATTTCAAATCTTCCTATTTTTTTTTCAGTTTCTCAATGAGGTTCTTTGCATCATCATATTTTCTTTTCAAAGTATCTCTTTCTTCAATAAGCATATCAATCTATTCAAGAGCTTCTTCAAGATTCTTCTATAGTTGATCCATATCCATAGAGCTCTTACTCAAGTTGCTAGGCTTTCCTTGAATGATTCTAATCCAAGTAACTAAGCTCTGATACCAATTGTTAGAAATAGGGAATATTGAGAGGGGGGTGAATCAGTATTCTAAAAACTTTTACTTTTTCGCAATTATGGATATAACAGATTATCTTAACACATGCATAACATAAGAAGCCAAACAACATGCATAGCAATAAAACTAAAGAACTCATAACACATTATTTGTTCTTAAGGAAACCCTGGCCAAGGGAAAACCCCGGTGGGGATGGTACCCACAAAGATCCACTAATCAAAAGTATCTTGTTAAGTATGTTGACCCTGTTAGGAGTCTATTACATGCATATAGTGTCTCAGTCCTGATTAAGGGACTATAGGCCTTGTTAGAAGCCTCAACCCTATTAGGAGTTAGCAGTACAAAATGTGATTACCAGATGAACCCACTGCCCAAACAAGTAATATACAATATTCACTGATTACAAAAATAGGTCAAGGTACATTACCTTATACTACTTGCATCAATATCTCTTCGCTGCTCTTCACTTTCGCTATTACATTCGCATATACATTACTCTTGTTAATTCTATTTTACAATTACATCTTTACATATCTTTATACAAGTTATTAAGATTAATAACTTTCCAGTCGGCTATTAAGAATATCCTTATCCAAGGGTTAACATCTAGGATGTCATCCCTTTATATTGATAAGTCATTATTTTTATTAACAAAATAATCTCTTAACTCTTTATCAATTCTGTCTTCATATTCTGTCATGTCGGCTTAACACTATCTTTAGTAAAACTATCATAACTTATTCCGTACATGCCGTACTAACTTGAACTCTAAGGTGAGTCTTCAAAAGTAACCATAGAGTCTATGTTCAAGTGCACAAACATTGAAATTACTCCAATTAACATCGCCAATCAAAACTATCATCAGGTTCACTTGGTAAAAACACACTATCTCATACTTAGACAATTTGCATTGCGCTCTGACATACTAGCTCTCTGACCTGTGTGATCTTCATGTAGATCATATGTTGCCATAATGACAACATCTATGTAACCAACTCAGCCAAATTTCCAACAAAGTCATCCACGCATGCTACTTACCATATGTTATCATCAATGACAAACATACAATCAGTACTGGCCTGCTAGAAAATCTCCAACAATCTCCCCCTTTGGCATTGATAGGAAAATATGGAATGAAAAACTCCACCAATCCAAAAGAAAATTTCTTTTATAACATTCTCCATTTACTCTTCAAAACTCCCCCAAGGATGAATCCTCCATCTATTGCAATATTTTTCAACATTCTCCATTTCCTCAACTGAACTGCTTCCATAACTGAATGTTAATCCCCCTTAGTATATTACTCCTCCTTTCACTTCTATTTTTCATGAGTATATAGTACTCCCCCTTTGACATCAATGGAAAAGGGTACCAATTAGTTTAAGCACCGATACTACTCCTGAAGTAGAGTAGTCAACCATTCATCGGTCCCTGAGGACTGATGCTCTTTCTTCTTTCTTCTAAGCAAAATCAGGGAAGGGAATTACTCCCAACTTCTCCTTGAGATACTAGTGTAGGATCACCTACTCTAAAATCATCAAAAAACACCACTAAGGATCCTAAACACATCTAGTGTCTTAGAGTTTCTAATCAAGCACCTAGACCAAGCTGTAAGGCCTAGCTCCAAGATTGGCACAATTATAAGCCCCTGGCTAGCTATGGTCAAAAGTGGTCTATGGGCCTCAAATATTAGGATCTTAGTTTCTTTTATGTTTTAAGATCTTTGATCCATGTTGGATCATTGGTTAAGGTTAGGACCAATTTTGGTCACTAGTTTTGCAATTTTAACTTAGGCAAAAGTTGCTCTAAAAGTTATCACGCAACTTTCGAGCAACTTTCTAAAAGTTGTCAAACACTTGTAATTAACCCTCCCAAATGGCTATTTGGTTAAAACCACTCATTTAACCATTGGTAGTATCCTATATAAGCCCTTATAGGTGGGTGATAGGAGAGACACGTAATTTGGCAGCCAATCAATAAAATCAATAATTTTCCCTACAATCCTCGAGAACAGTGCCCTGGTACAAATGTGTACGGACTTGCATGCATGAGTGTTTGAGTTTGGGAGTTTTTGTGTTCAATATAATTTCAAATGTAGTTGGTCTCAGGATCTAATTCATCCTAGATCAAAGATATCAAGGTTTTTGTGTGGTGACCTAGATTGAGGGTTTCTCCTGCAGGTTTCAGATAGGGCTCGCTCTTTTCACCCTATTCCACCATGGGAATTTGATACCCCTTATTGGAATGTAACCTTTGTTTTTATACTTTCATAAAATTCAGGTTAGAGGTGGAGTTCTACAGGGAGGTGAGTTTGCCACAAAGCCCTAGGTGTACAAGCCCATATGTGCACCTAATTGTGACTTAGGACAGTCATGATAAAATATGATTAGGGATTCACCAAGACCCAAAACTTAGGATTTGAAACCTTTATACATACCCCCAAAGGATCCCTTCATTTATCTTGTCATTGGCTTTGAGGAAGAGGCACTTGTAGTGCAAACTAGCCCTAATTAGGCCTATTAGCCCTATCATAAAATTGGCTAAAATAGTAACCTCTTTTTTGTTTCAAGTCCTGGTGTTGGGAGATGTTCCATAAGCCCAAAAAGGGTATTAGGATCCTCAATCTGATCTACACCTTGTTTGGAAGGATTTTGAACTAGGTTCAAGATACTAGTTTCAAAAGGCTACAAGCCAAATCCTAGGTTTGTGCATCGGCATAACCTTATGAGTTGCTCAATGATGAAAGAACCATTGGAACTATCAAAATAATACCTAAATAGGCTAGAGAAATTTTTGTAAGCCACCCTTTGTCTTAGTATCCATTTCATGGGGTTGGGGCACTTATTTCCCTAAGGAGACCTCTTAGTAAACTCTTGGTTGTTGCTACTTGGGACTTTGGAAAACCTAGTGATTAGGTTATATTGCATTGTAGGGTTGCGATAACCGTATCTAGCACTTGACTCCTTCACCTTGGGTGTTGAGGGATTGGGTTCTTGCCATTACACATTGTTTGGAGGTTTCCACTGACCACTGTTGCATCAAGTGGTATCAGAGCTATGTCTGATCCTGAGAATGAGGAGATCCCTGCAAGGGTTATAAATAGTGAGTTAGCAAAGATGGTGAGAGAGAAAAAGGTTGCAAATAAGCCCTTAACTAAGAGGCTTCAAGAGCTTGAGAAGAAGCTTGATGACAAGGACAAGGATGGGTCTACAAATGAAGAAGGGAGTGAAGAAGAGGAGGATGATCCTAATCAGCATATCCCTGTAGACCAAAGACCTTTCATAGATGCCTTGAAGTCCATGGGAAGAAGAACCATGGAGGAGAAGATAGATTTGTCAGTTTTCAATGGCAAGATGAATGCTGATCTAGCCTTGGATTGGATAGAGGCATTGACAACATTCTTTGAATGTGAAGATATCCCTAAAAAATAGAGGGTAAAGGTAGCAAGATCCAAGTTGAAGGGAGCAGCCCTAACTTGGTGGAACTTCATCCAAAGAAAGAGGGTGAAGAATGGGAATAAAATGATCAATTCATGGAATAGGATGATACCATTGATCAAAGAGACATATGTGCCTGAGGACTATGGGGTACAACTCCATAGGAGGAAGCAAAGTCTGAAACAAAAGGACATGGATGTAGGCTCATACACTAAGGAGTTCTTGAAATTATGCATGAAGACCAATATGGCTGAAGCTGAGGAAGAGAAGCTAGCAAGGTACATGAATGGCTTGAAAGTATCCATTCAAGAAGAGTTGATTCTACACAGCCCTACCACAGTTAATAGGTGCTATCAAATGGCACTTAAGGTAGAGGAAAAATGGAAGAGAAAGCAAGATTTTGGAAAAGGGAAGAGTAATGATAGTGGGAAGAGTTTTAGAGGCAAAAAAAACTCTTGGAACAAGGGACAAAGTAGTGTCAGCAGTAGCAAGACCCCTGACCAAGGAGATAAGGAAAATAGTGACTCTAATTCAAGAGGAAAGTATAGAGGAAGAAGACCTTTCACTAGGGGAAGGACAAATTCAGGAAGAGGTAATTGACCATTGAAGTGTTTTTATTGCAACCAAATGGGACACCATGCAGGAAGATGCCCTGATAAGAGGAACAATAATAACCAAGGTGAGAGGAGAGCACAACTTGTCCAAGAAGATAAGCAAGAAGACAATGCTAATGCTAGAGACTTGGAACCAGAAGGAGTGTGTGTAATGATGAGGTAGGTCTTCCTTCAAGTACCACAAACCCAAGAGCCTCCACAAAGAAAGAATCTCTTCAGGACAAAGATCAAGTGTCATGGAAAGGTATGCAATCTTCTTATTGATTCTAGTTCAACTGAAAATCTTGTGTCTTGTGAAATGCTTCAGAAATTAAACTTTCCTAAGAAGCCACACCCTTGCCCCTATCATGTATCATGGTTAACCAAAGGCCAACAAACTCTAGTGACAGAACAAGCATGGATAGAGTTTTCAATTGCAGATTTTAAAGACAAGGTTCTTTGTGATGTAGTTGAGATGGATGCCTCACATATTCTTCTAGGTAGGCCTTGGCAATTTGATGTTGATGTCATACACCATTGTAGGAAAAAACACCTACTCCATCACCAAAGATGGGAAGACCTTCACTATGAAGCCCCTACCGGATGGTAAAACTAAAAAAGAACCCACTGTGATTATCATGGGGGAAAAGGAGATGTTAAAAACATTGAAAGAATTTAATAGTGAGCCATTTGTTTTAATCTCAAAGCCCAAAGACAACATCAAGTCTGATCAACAAGAGCCCATACCAAATGAAGTAAAAAATCTACTGCAAAAGTACAAAGATGTCACTGTTAGTGACCTGCCCTCTAGCCTCCCTCCCATTAGGGACATTAGTCATCAAATAGACCTCATACTAGGCTCATCCGTATCTAATAAGGCACCATACAAAATGACATGATTGTAGCATGCAGAGATTGTAAAACAGGTCACTGAATTGTTGAAAAGAGGGCTCATTCAAAAGAGTCTCATTCCTTGTGTTGTACCCTCAGTTTTGGCCCCCAAAAAGGATGGAAAATGGAGGTTATGCACTGATAGCAAGGCCCTAAACAAAATCACAATAAGGTACAGATTTCCCATGGCAAGCATTGAAGACCTATTGGATCAACTAGGAGGTGCTTGCTACTTCACCAAGATAGACTTAAAGTCTGGTTACCATCAAATCAGAATCAAGCCCAGAGATGAATGGAAAACAACATTCAAGACTACTAAAGGTTTGTTTGAATGGTTAGTAATGCCCTTTGGTTTAAGCAATGCCCTGGCACTTTTATGAGGCTTATGAATGAGATATTCATAGATTTTATTGGAAAATTTGTTGTTGTTTACCTTGATGACATAATAATATTTAGTCATAGCAAGGAAAACCATCTTGATCATGTGGAATAGGTACTAAGAATACTCCATCAGCACAAGTTGGTAATCAACTTGGAAAAATGCATGTTAATGAGAAAGGAACTTGTATTCCTAGGTTTTGTGATCTCACAAGGTACCCTCAAGATGGATCCTAAGAAGGTAGATGCAATCATTAATTAGCCTCCACCAAAGAATCAAGGTGATGTAAGAATCTTCCATGGGCTTGCAACATTTTATAGGAAGTTCATCAAAAATTTCAGTCATGTGTGTGCACCAATGCTTGAAATAATCAAAGGTGGAAAGAAGACTAAGTTTGCATCAACAAAGGAAGCCAATTATGCATTCCAATACTTGAATAATAGAGTCTCCCAATACCCTATCTTGGTCCTCCTTGATTTCAACAAAGTCTTCACTATGGAGACAGATGCAAGTAATTTAGCCATAGGAGCAGTCCTAAGCCAAGAAGGCAAGGCAGTTGCTTTCTTTTCAGAGACATTGAATGAGGCCAAGAGAAAGTATTCTACATATGATCTAGAGCTCTATGTTATGGTCCAAGCCCTCAAGAAATGGAGGCACTAATTGATCTCAAAGGAATTTGTAGTCTACACGGACAACCATGCACTAAGCTTCCTTAATTCACAAGAAAAAATTTCAATCAGGCATCTCAAATGGGTAGAGTAATTGCAGGCCTATACCTTCAACATTCAGCATAAAAAGGGTGTAGAAAACAAAGTTGTTGATGCTCTTAGTAGGAGGATTGGTCTGGTTGAAGAAGTTCAAATACAAAGTGTGGGAATTGAGTCCCTCAACCACTTGTACCTAGATGACCCTAATTTTTTAGAGATATATCAAATTTGTATAAAGATGGAAGGCAGATATCATACTAATTTTTCTAAATATATGATTCAGAATGGGATTCTATTCAAGGGAGCACAATTATGCATACCAAAGTGTTCAATGAGAGAAAACATAATCAAAGAAAAGCATTGTGGTGGCCTAGGAGCTCACTTTGGCATTGACAAGACAACAGACATGGTGAAGAGGAGCTATTTTTGTCCCAAGTTGAACAATGAAGTTAAGAAGCTTATTGAGTCTTGTACTATTTGCCAACAAGCTAAAGGGATGACAACAAATCAAGGGCTCTACCAACCATTACCAATCCCTTCAAGGCCTTGGGAATCCATTTCAATGGATTTTGTCATGGGACTGCCTAAAACCAAGCAAGGATTTGATAGTGTGTTTGTCATAGTGGATAGGTTCAGCAAAATGGCCCACTTTGTGCCATGCAAGAGCACAAATGATGCATCTCATATAGCCAATCTCTTCTTCAAAGAAGTAGTTAGAATTCATGGCTTACCTCAGACAATTCTATCAGATAGGGATGTGAAGTTCTAAGGGCACTTTTGGAGGACACTCTTCAAGAAGATGGGTACAAACCTCACCTATAGCTCTGCCTATCACCCTCAAATAGATGGGTAGACTAAGGTAGTAAATAGGTCCCTAGGCAATCTTTTAAGATGTCTCACCAAGCAATATTCACAAAGTTGGGATACCATACTGCCCCAAGCTGAGTTTTCCTTCAATGAAGCTATAAATAGGTCAACTGGTACTACTCCTTTCCAAGCAGTGTATGGATTACATCCCAAGGGACCATTGGATCTAATGGAACTCCCCTTTGATTTCAGAATCAGTGCTCAAGGCCAAGAACTGGCAGAGCTCATCATAAAGGTATAGTAGCAAGTGAAAGAAACTTTGCAAAAGTCTAGTTTAAAGTACAAATAAAATGCCGACAAGAGGAGAGAGGTCCATTTCCAAGTAGGAGATAGGGTTTGGGCATTTCTAAGGAAGGAGAGACTACCTAAGGTTAGATACTCCAAACTTCAAATGAAGAAAGTAGGCCCCTGCAGTATACTTAACAAAATAGGTGACAACACCTATGAGATATCCCTTCCTCCAACTTTGTAGATCTCTCCAATCTTCAACATTGCAAATCTCACACCATACAAAGCTGCAATAGCGTCATTAAATGAGTAGGGTAAGGACACAAGCATTGAGGATGAAGACTATGTTACCAATCTTCCTCAAAGCAAACCAATGGAGATTAAAGCTATTTTGGACTCCAAGCTACTAAAGCAGACCAAATCAAAGAAGTACATGCAGTACTTAGTCAAATGGAAGGGTCTCCCTAACATTGATGCTACATGGCTCACCGAAGATCAAATCAAGCAACATGGAACTTCGTTAGAGCACCCATCCTCAAGTGGGGACTTGAGTTTTAAAACTCAAGGGGAGTATGGTGCAGGAGCACCTACTCTACAATCATCAAACAACACCACTAAGGATCCTAAACACATCTAGTGTCTTAGAGTTTCTAATCAAGCACCTAGACCAAGCTGTAAGGCCTAGCTTCAAGATTGGCACAATTATAAGCCCCTGGCTAGCTATGGTCAAAAGTGGTCAATGGGATTCAAATATTAGGATCTTAGTTTCTTTTATGTTTTAAGGTCTTTGATCCATGTTGGATCATTGGTTAAGGTTAGGACCAATTTTGGTCACTAGATTTGCAATTTTGCAACTTAGGCAAAAGTTGCTCTAAAAGTTATCATGCAACTTTCGAGCAACTTTCTAAAAGTTTTCAAACACTTGTAATTAACCCTCCCAAATGGCTATTTGGTTAAAACCACTCATGTAACCACTAGGAGTATCCTATATAAGCCCTTATAGGTGGGTGATAGTATCAATAAAATCAATAATTTTCCCTGCAATCCTTGAGAATAGTGCCCTGGTACAGACATGTACAGACTTTCATGCATGAATGTTTGAGTTTGGTAGTTTTTGTGTTCAATATAACTTCAAATGCAGTTGGTCTCAGGATCTAATTCATCCTAGATCAGAAGATATCAAGGTTTTTGTGTGGTGACCTAGATTGAGGGTTTCTCCGGCAGGTTTCAGATAGGGCTTGCTCTTTTGACCCTATTCCACCATGGGAATTTTATGCCCCTTGGTGGAATGAAAAAAAAAATTTATGCTTTCATAAAATGTAGGTTAGAGGTGGAGTTCTGCAGGGAGGTGATTTTGCCACAAAGCCCTAGGTGTACAGGCCCATATGTGCACCTAACTGTGACTTAGGACAGTCATGATAAAATCTGATTAGGGATTCACCAAGACCCAAAACTCAGGATTTGAAACCTTTATACATACCCCCAAAGGATCCCATCATTTATATTGTCATTGGCTTTGAGGAAGAGGTACTTGTAGTGCAAACTAGCCCTAATTAGGCCTATTAGCCCTATCATAAAATTGGCTAAAATAGTAACCTCCTTTTGGTTTCAAGTCCTAGTGCTTGGATAAGTTCCATAAGCATCAAAAGGGTATCAGGATCCTCAATCTGATCTACACCTTTTTTGGAAGGATTTTGAACTAGGTTCAAGATACTAGTTTCAAAAGGCTACAAGCCAAATCCTAGGTTTGTGTAGTAGCATAACCTTATGAGTTGCTCAATGGTGAAAGAACCATTGGAACTATCAAAATAAGACCTAAATAGGCTAGAGAAATTATTTTAAGCCATCCTTGGTCTTAGTATCCATTTCATGGGATTTGAACACTTATTTCCCTAAGGAGACCACTTAGTAAACTTTTGGTTGTTGGTACTTGGGACTTTGGCAAACCTAGTGATTAGGTTATATTGCATTGTAGGGTTGCAATAACCTTATCCAAGTCCTTTTAGCATACATGTGATAGGTATCTAGCACTTGACTCCTTCACCTTGGGTGTTGAGGGATTGGGTTCTTGCCATTACACACTGTTTGGAGGATTCTGCTGACCACTGCTGCATCAGATACTCAAAAGTATCCTTTGGAAAGGGCTTTGTGAATATGTTTTCCAACTGATCTTTAGTACTCACATAGTCTAACTTGACTTCTTTCTCTTCCACTTTATCTCTTAGGAAATGATACTTGATCTCAATGTGCTTTGTCTTTGCATGCATCACAGGGTTCTTTGACATGTTGATAGTGCTAGTGTTATCATAGTGAATAACAATGGGATAATCAATCTGAATTCCAAAATCCTTTATCATCTACTTGATCCAAAAAATTGTAGAATAATTCAAGGCTTCTACAACATACTCCACTTTTGTTGTTGACTGAGAGATATAATTTTGCTTCTTGCTTGTCCAAGTGACAAGTTTGTCACCAAGAAACAGTGCTCCACCTGATGTACTCTTTCTATCATCAATGCATCCTACCCAAACTACATCAATATACACATGAAGCTCAAAATTTTATGAATTAGGATACCATATACTATAATATATAGTGCCCTACAAGTATCTGAATATTCTCTTTACTGCCATGAGGTGACTTTGTTTAGGCTTTGTTGAAAATCTTCCGACTATGCCAACTGCATTTGAAATATCAGTTCTAGTTTGAGTAAGATAAATGAGTTTACCAATCATAGACTTGTACAATGTTGTATCTAGTATTGGAGAATCATCTTCTTTTGTAATTTTGCATCCAGTGATCATAGGTGTCCCTACTAGCTTGCAATCATCCATCTTAAATTTCTTCAATATCTCTTTCACATACTTGGATTGATTAATGAAAATACCTTTCTCTATTTGATGCACATTCAATCCCAAAAAGTAATTGATAGGACCAATCATACTCATCTCAAACTCACTCTTCACTTCTTTAGACAATTCTGCACTCAATTTGTCATTACCCCCAAAGATAATGTCACCAAAAAATATAGCCACAAGTAGTACTTCTTTAGATGTCTCTCTTATGAATACGTTACAATCTGCTTGTCCTTTCTTGAATCCAATCTTTGTTAGATATCCATCAAGTCTCTCATACCAGGCTCTAGGGGCTTGCTTAAGTCCATAGAGGGCTTTCTTTAATTTGCATACCATATCATGTCTATTTGATAAGGTGAATCCTTCTGGCTTCTCAATGTATACTTCTTCTTTTTAATATCCATTCAAGAATGCTGACTTGACATCCATCTAATAAACTTTGAAGTTTTTAACTATTGCATAAGCTAGAAATAACTTAATAGCTTCTAATCTACTCACAAGTGCAAATGTGTCTGAATAATCAATGCCTTCTCTTTGCACATATCCCTTACATACCAACCTTGCTTTATTTCTTACTAATTTACCATCTTCATTCATCTTGTTTCTGAATATCCACTTTGTTCCAATCACATTCTTATCAATAGGTCTTGGGACCAATTCCCAAGTGTCATTCTTAATAATCTAATCAAGTTCTTCTTTCATAGCATCATGCCAATCTGAATCATTACATGCATCTTCAACAATTAAAGGTTCAATCTAAGATAGTAAACATACCACCTCATTGCTAGCTGAGTTCTTTGCTTGTGATCTTGTTAAGACTTTTCCACTCTGATCTCCAATGATGTCTTTCTTGGAATGGTTTCTAGATGTAAAATTTGGAACTTTAGGTGATACTGTCTCATCTTCCTTAGGAGTTTCTTCTTCACTTGTCTCAGGGTCATTGAATAACACATCAATACTATCAAATTTTTCTTCAATAATTGTGTCACTAGTGGAGGGTCTGGGTTCTTCTTCAATCATGGGTGAGTAATCATGATATCTTTCTTAAACCATGAACTTTTCATTAATCTTAACATGAGCACTTTCAATGATCTTTTTCAATCTTAAATTGAAACATCTATAAGCTTTACTTTTAGTAGAGTGACCAAGGAAAATACCTTCATCAGTTCTTGCATCAAAATTGCCTAATGCTTCATCTCTCTTGATGTAGCACTTGCTTCCAAAGATTTTGAAGTATTTTACTGTGGGAACATTACCAAACCATAGCTCATATGGTGTTTTGTTTGCGCAAGGCCTCAATTGAATTCTATTGATGGTATAGACTATTGTATTGACTGTATCTCTCCAATAGGTGTGCGCAACTTTTCCTTCAATCATGAAGATGTGCATTCTATGAAGGATGATCCTATTCCTTCTTTCTGCAATTCCATTATGCTAAGGGGTTCTAGGTGCACTCAACTACCTTTTGATGCCATGTTCTTCGCACTACTCATAGAATCTATCAGAGGTGAATTCTCCTCCTCTATCCAATCTCAAACATTTTATCTTTAGTCCAGATTCATTCTCATCCTTAGCTTTGAATATTTTGAACTTCTCAAATGATTTTGACTTGTCTTTTAAGAACGCAACCCACATCATTCTATTATAGTCATCAACAAACAAAATGAAATACATTACTCCATAGTATGATCTTGTTTGAGTTGGATCACATAGGTCTGTATGAATTAGATCCAACTTGTTCTCTGTGGAATTGTGCTTGCTCCTGAATGAGTTTCTCACATGCTTTCCCATCACACATTCCCTGCATATAGTATCAACTAGCTTTGCTATGCTAGGTAGATCTCTTACTGCCTTTACATTGCTCATCTTAACTATGTTATCAAAATTGATATGACATGGTCTTTTATGCCACAACCAACTGTCATCTATTTTAGCAACAAAATAACTTGCTTCTGGATTAAGCTGAAAAACATTACCTTTAGTCTTTGAGCATGATGCAATTATTTCTCCTTCTTTTTTGTTAATGATGCACTTGTTTCCATTGAATTCCAATCTGTAACCTTTGTCAAGTAACTGCCCAACACTTAGTAGGTTATGTTTCAAACCATCGACATAAAAAACATCATTAGTACTATTCTTTCCATCCAAGGTGATGGCTCCTCTACCAATGATGGGTTTAGGAGTGTTATCTCCAAATCTAACCATGCCCCATTGTATTTTTCCAGATGAAAAAATCTATCTTTATCACCTGTCATGTGATGTGAACAAGCGCTATCTATAATCTAGTCTATCCTAGTATCAGCTTGTGAAATTAATGCTAGCTCTTCTTTCTCATCTTCATGATCTATCTTATTGTTCATTTTCTCTATAATAGCAATAAATCCAATTTCTTCTTTAGTTGAATCATTATCTAAAACTCCATCTTCAGCATAGTAACATTCCTTAGAGTATTTAGGCTTGTAGTCATTTTTGAACTTTCTAGCTCTTGTAGGACACTTAGATGCAAAGTGACCAATCTTATTACATGAAAAGAATTTAAATGGAAATTAACCTTCATATTTTCCTTTTCCTTTCTTTTCTCTTTTGGAAATCATAGAAATGAAATCATCTAGAGTTTTCTCTTCATCAACATCATCAAAATTACCAAAAGTGTTTGCAGATTTCTTACCATGGATTGTTGCTTTGAAGGCTGTCTCACTTTTAGGTTTTGTCTTTAATCTTGAAATCTCAAAAGCTGAGATTTTTCTGATCAAGGTCTCTCTCTTGAAATTTGATGTAAGTTGCATGGTCTCATCAAGGATGTTGGTCTTGTTTTCATATTCTAGAGTGAGAGTAGTCATCAATTTTTCCATAATGTCTTCCACTGAGATCTCTCCACCATTGTTCCTGATTCCAGCAACTACTTGATTGATCCTTTGACTGTAAGCTCTTATGTTTTCTTCAGGTAGCATCTCTAATGCATTGTATCTTTTCTTCCATGTTTTTTTGCGCGCATCCTTTTCTTGCTTGTCTCCTTCAAATATGTCTTCTAGGTACTTCCATATTTTGTGGGTTGTATCTAATTTCTTTATTTTTGAAAACTCACCATCAAACAGGGCGTTGATAAGGGCTTCTTTGGCTATTGCATTTTGATAAAACAATTCCTTTTTCTTTTCAATAGCATCATCCTTTGCAAGATCTTCTAAAGTAGGGATCTTCACTGCTTTGATAGTTACATCAAAAACTTCAAAAGCAATGCATTACAAATGAGTCTTGTTCTTCCAATCAAGATAATTCTCTCCATCAAACTTAGGACTTTATTTTTTGAAGAATGCTATTTGATCAACCTCAAGCTATTAAACTTTCTCTCTAAGGCACTTGGCTCTGATACCACTTGTTAGGAATAGTCCCAAGAGATAACTAAGAGGGGGGGGTGAATTAGTTATCTACAAGTTTTAATTCTTTATCCAATTAAGTATACTTAAACATAAAGCATAAACACAATGAAAGAATAGTTGAACACAACACCAATATTTTGGTTATGGGGAAACCCAAATAGGTAAAAACCCTGGTGGGAATTGTCACCCACTAATATTTTGCACTAGTGTATTATGATCGTTGTTAGAAGATCCTTAACCCTGTTAGGAGTTGCTTTACAATATATTTAGTAAAGTAGACCTAGTCAAGGGTCGGACTTTGTTAGGAGTCTTTTAAAATTAACCCTATTAGGGGTGAGGAAGCACTGTCTGAGAGCACACTACTCAAAGGGGTGTAGGATACAACCTTTTGTTTAACAAATACACACTATATCTAGATCTTGATGAACTGCACTTTGACTTGCTATCTAGATCAATTATAATGTATAGAAAAAATACTTTACTTGGTCACATAGACCTTCTTCTAATGGCTCAACACTTTTTCACACTCTGCTATGCTCTTACTGTCAACCATGAACCATGCTCCAGCAATCACAAATGACTACCTATAAATATCTTTCCTCTAAATGATATAATCAAGTCAGCCTATTAGAACCACCTTGAAATCATATTAGAGAAGTCATAATAAACTCTAATAATAATTTGGTTGGCTCTACTAAGCACGCAACACATTCTGGGACTTGTCCAATGAGATCATTGTAGACGCACACTACACACTGTCGGCTCTACCAAAACATCTAGATCTTTCTCCTCAAGCTGAATTACTTCATGCACTCTTAACCAAACATCACTAACTATTCTCCAAGATTAAATCCAAGGGTGCATACAAAAATCTTAGGCGCAACTCCAGAACCAATATAATCTATGTCAGCTCTTTTGAATAAACATAGGAAACTGCTACTGGTGAATAGTGACTGCATAACTTCACTTCAACTAATCATCAGACTCTGTGTCCATGAATGTAACATCACTAGCATGTCTCCATCACATATCCAAAGGCACAAGGCTTCATGACAACTATACGAACAACCATACATAGAACATTGCATGTTACTCTGTCAGGAACACTGGTGACACAAGTTGCTATATAACTGTCTGTAGTAATAGTTAACCTCTGCATCCATGATATCATGTTGATAACATGTCCATGTTGCATATACTTAAATCTTACTACATAATTCATCCACACATGCTACTTACCATATATTGTCATCAATGACAGACATACAGTCAATACTGGCCTGTTGGAAAATCTCCAACACCCCTACGCAATCCAATGTTATACATCCATATCCAAATCTTCCTAGCAATCTTCCAAAATATGATAATCTTATCAATATTCTCTAGCTATCCAAAATCCAACATCCAATATCAAGCCAAGTCATCCAATCCTATCCTTAGTCTTATGGAAATCCTTGATCTCAATCTAATCATCATCATTGGGATGTGTCCTTCCCAAATTTCTATCATTCTAGGGCACATCATCCATCATTATTCTATCTATCATGAGTCCATCTTAGCTTTCCAGTCCAACTGGGGCATCAACTTGCATATCTTTGTAGATTCAGCTTCATCCCTAGACCCCTTGTACATCCTATTATTGAGTCTTGTACCATAGTGTTAGTCGTGTCTCCACCTAAGCTCATTTGTACATATGTGTCTTTAGGTCCCATCCTTTAAGTCATTTAGCCCTTGAGTCATCGTGACATAATCCAGCTAAGTGCTTTAGCAATCATCCCTTGGTCCTTTTGAGGTTCAAGTGTCTTACCTATCTCTTGTCATAGGAGTCCTTATCTAGTTACCCATCATCCTCTTTGTGTCATATCCTTTGAGTTTCTCAATCCTTATCCTAAATCAGAATCATCCTAGCACTACCCTTTGATAGAGAATTGTCTAGGGAATCCTTACTTGTCCTTGTTAACTTCATCATCTTGAGTAAGAGATTGGCATGCACTGGAAAGAATCCTATCTTCTGAAGATCATCAATCTATCTTAGGTTGACAAATCCAATCCAATCCTATATGATCCTACGTCAAGAAGTAGAAACTCATCCCTGACACTTAGTCATCTTCCACCAATCACACCAAGTTTGTGATGATGTATCCTTCCTCACGTTTAGATGAAATCTTCCCACCATCAATCCAATCAGTCATCATCCATCATCCTACCTATGGAAAAATGGTTATGTGAGATACTTGTTATTTCATTTGTTTCTTTGGATATTTGCTTATCTTTTGAGCTATCTTCTAAACATCTCCCCATCCTTTGTACATATCCTCGTCAATCCTATAGCAACATTTGATTAGATATCTTGTCCCGCCCAGCCTTGTACATTAGCAACATCAATTGTAAACTATCCTTGATCACCATGACTATCTTTGAACCTCATCATTTTCCAATCAGCAACACAACATTCTCCCCATCAACATGGGTCCACACAGATGTATTCTTTTGTATTTTCTAGCCTAAGCTTAATCATTGGTCCATGCAGATGTATGCTCCTATATTGTTTGACCTAATTAATCAAATTGGCTCCTTGAGGATTTATCCTTCCTCCTGTCTGACCTAATCTTCCACCAATCAACTTAGGTCTGTGTAGATGTATCCTTCTTCATGTTCAAACCAAATCTCCCACCATCAATTAGCTCATTAAATCTCTCTCCTTGGAAAAGGATGTCTTTTGGAGTTATCATTGCGACCTTGGATTTTGTCCTTTGGGTCTTGTTTATCTTTTACAGCTTCTTGTTCTTATCTACTCAAACTCACCACAATCCTTTATACCATGGTGTGCTACAAATGAGGACAATCTAGGGCAAGGTCTTTTGATATTTTGCTTCTTCCTGTGAGTCAATCATCTATTTGTGGTTTCCAGCATCGTTTCCACCATGCCTCCTCCGGGTTTCATGTGTGATTCTAGGGCAACCCTTTGCGTGCTTATTTTTTGAGTCAGTCCTATGCAATTCTAGTGACAAGGCTTTGTGTTCTTTTATAACCTTGGTAGGTCTCTAGCATTGCCATATCAAACTAGGTTATGCTCTCAAAAGTATCCAAAGCATGGAGCTCCCTAAATCCCCCATCCTGCATCATCTAGATTAATCTTGCATCTTGCATCTTTCATGTAGCTTTATTTTGCATCCTGCATTCCACCTCATATTGCATTCCTCCATCTTTTCTCTTGGAATTTTGGCTATTTATTCCCCCTCCTTCCTTTCCCTTCCCTTCTGTGTTCTTTTCAAGAAAATTCCACAAAGTTTCCTCTTTGCATTTTTTTCTCAAGGGGGCACAACACCTTATCCTCAATTCTAGCATGGGGCATCTTATTTTCCATTCTTTGATGCCACGCCACTTGCGGCATCACATCAAAGAGGGGAAAAATGTAGACACCTAAAAATCCATTAGAAAATAAAAGTATTTTTGTTTTTTGAAAACCCCTGATGACATCATCATTTATTAATTAATTAATTATTTTATTTATTTATCTATTTTTATGCCATTAAATCCTCCTATTGTAATTACACATATTTAATTAAAGAATCCCTCCCCAAATCATTTAAATCAAATTTTATTGGTTTTCCTCCTATTTATTAATCATTAATTGATAAATAAAGTCACATTCCCTAAATAAATTTAATATTTATTTAAAGCCTCAAAACCCTAAAATCTTCTAGACATTCCTAAACGCTTCCAATCTTTCCTAAACTTACCTAAACCTTTCCTAAACTTATTCAAGAGTTGTTTCCTACATTTCTTAGCCTAATCCAAGTCTTCTTTAACTTTTGGTCAAACCCTCCCATTAATGAGCCTTACAGACTCATTAATAGCCTCTTACACACTCTTTAAGGCTTCTTACAGCCTCATAAAGAGACCCATGTCTCTTCTTCCACTCTTGTTACCCTTTCACATTTCTTTGGTGTTGCTCACACATGTGTGAGCAACCTTAACCCAAGGTCAAGCCTTACCATACCCCAAACCTTACCCCTGACCCTAACTCTCCTTCCTAACCCAAGCCCTTAGGAAAATCCTATAAATACTCCTCCTTCCAAGAAAAAATTATTAGGTTAGTTTTTCTCTTCAATGCATTGTTATCATGCTCATTTACTTCTAGATATAGCATAAATCAATCCTAATTGTTAGATTTCATTATTTTTCAAGCTTTCTAACCCGGTTAAGAGTTTATGGAAGACAGAAGGACCCATTGCCCAAACAGCTTCAAGGCAAGATCTCTGAACCCACTATCCAAAAGATCTTAGAATTATTCAACAGAATAATATGAAATATATTACCTCCTTCACACTGTGCCAAAACCACACTCTTCGCTACACAAGATCACAATTCCAGATCTATGTACTCACAAGTCTTCCTTCATCACTGAATTAGCTCTTTTCTTCACTTCATGCATATATTCGCATCTCAACCTTTTTAATACATATTGCAACAAGGAAAAAATTCATTCTTATATACCAAACTCAAATAATTACAAATGAGTCAGTCCTCAATTACCAAATAATAATTTCTACATGCTACACACAAAATTCACATAAAACTGTCGGCTTCCAGATATTGTAACTTTCTTCAAACATATCCTCAAAGTTTGCACTATGAACCACATCATCATTAATGAGTCTCCAACATCCCTTTAACTACACAAAATCAGATTCCATCCTAGCTAAGAGATATCCTCCAATTTCTGAAAATCGCTTCACAAAAACACTATCTAAACACTGCTTTCACCAAAATGCTCATAACTCTCATGAATGAATGAATTTATTTTTGTGCTATTATCCATAGGTTAATAACACACCAAAGAACATACCATCAACTACACAAAATCCAATCTGCAATACAACATGTGCGCAAAACAAAATTGTACCTACTTTCCTGCTGATATCTAGAATATCACTATGTTGACATCAATGACAATCCAAGTCATGAATGCAACAACAACTGCTACAGAATGACTACCAAAATACTTTTCATTCATTCCTAACAATCTCCCCCATTGACATTGATGGCATCATAGATGAAAAACATCCAATGTTCCAAAAATCCAATACTGCAACATCACTGTAAAATATCAAATTAAATCTTGCTTCATTTTCCTATTCAGTTCTCTCATACAATCCATAATGTTTTTCATGTATATCTCTCCCCCATTGACATCAATGATAGAAATTCCATCACTAAGTCAACAACAACTTAATGTCAAAAGACACTTTTCAGAAAAATACAATAACAAGAGTCCTCATGACTCAGCTCATAAACTCCCCCATAGAGGAAGTTCCAACATCCAATCCAGAAGAAAGACAGGGCTCATATACCACTGGACGAATGCAATCATCTGCATCAATTCTCAAAAATAGGTTGGGGCATAACCCCAAGCATACCTCTCAAATACACAAATGTATCCTTAGGTAAAGGTTTTGTAAATATATCTGCTATCTGTTCCTTTGCGCTTATGTACTCCAATCTTACTTCTTTTTTTGCAACTTTCTCTCTTACAACATGATACTTGATCTCAATATGTTTAGTCGTAGAATGTAAAACAAGATTTTTTGACATAATCACTATACTAGTGTTATCACAATGTATAACAACAGGCTCATCAAACTTTATTCCAATATCCTTCAACATCTACTTCATCCAAATAATCCGATTACAATTGTTTGCTGTTGTAACATATTCTGCTTCTATTGTACTTTGTGAAGTACAATTCTACTTCTTACTTAACCAAGAGACCAATTTTCCTCCAAGAAAAAAGGCTCCACCACTGATTCTTTTCTTGTCATCATCACTGCCTCCCCAATCTGCATCAGTATAGCCACATAAAGTAAAATCATCAAAATTCTCATACCATAATCCATAATCCATTGTTCCTTTCATATATCTCAATATCCTCTTTACTGCTGCATAATGTGATTCTCTAGGTTCTGCTTGAAATCTTGCTACAATCCCAACTGAATGTGCTATATCAGGTCTTGTATGTGTCAAGTACTGCAATCCTCCAATCATAGATCTGTATTTTTTCTGCTCAACTACCAGTGTCTCATCTTTGCTAGATAACTTATGTCCAGTTACCATAGGTGTTCCAATAGGTTTAGAATCTTCCATTCCAAATATTTTCAATAAGTCATTCAAATACTTAGTCTGACTTACAAATATACCTTCCTTGCTTTATGTTATCTATAATCCCAAAAAATATTTCATTTCTCCAATCATGCTCATCTCAAATTCAGTCTTCATTTCATCTGCAAATTTGTCACTAGCTTCATCTTCTCCTCCAAAGATAATATCATCAACAAATATAACTATAACCAACAAACCATTCTCAATTTCTTTTGTGTATAAGTTACTATGTATTGTTCCTTTTATAAATCCCAATTTCAATAAATACTTATCCAATCTTGCATACCAGGTTCTAGGTGCTTGTTTTAATCCATATAAAGCTTTCTTTAACTTACATACCATATCTCCTTCTTGTGTCAAAGGAAAACCTTCAGGCTGCTCAATGTAGACTTCTTCTTCCAATTCACCATTCAAAAATGTTGACTTCACATCCATCTGATACACTTTGAATTTCTTGTAAGCTGCATATGCTAGAAACATTCTCACTGCTTCAAGTCTGGCCACAGGTGCAAAAGTTTCTTCATAGTCAATTCCTTCTTGTTGTGAATATCCTTTACATACCAATCTTGCTTTTTTTCTTATCACTTCTCCTTGTTCATTCATCTTGTTTCTAAATATCCACTTTGTTCTAATCACATTCTTGTCTTTAGGTCTAGGGACCAATTCCCATGTCTTGTTTTTTTCAATCTACTCCAGTTCTTCTTTCATAGCATTAATCCAATGTTCATCTTCACAAGCTTCATTAATAGTCTTAGGTTCAATTTGAGAAATCAAACATAAATGTACCTTATTTCGAGTCAAAACTCCTATGTCTAAACTTCCAATAACTTGCTCAACAGGGTGATGTCTTGAAATATACCTGTTAGGTGTCATAGTTACTGATCTTGTTCTAATTGTAGATTCTTCTCTATTTTCTTCTTTGTTTTCTTCTTTATTTTCTTCTTTATTTTCTTCATTATGACTTTCATTCAACAAATCACTGTTAGTTTCAAAAAATAATTCTGTATTTTCAATGTTAGGTTGAGGTTGTGCTTCTCCATCAAATTCATAATCAAGCATTCTTTCCTGAATTTTAAACTTCTCATCAACTTTTACATTAGCACTTTCAACAATAGTCTTAGTTCTTTTGTTATAACATCTATATGGTTTTCTTTTCAAAGAATATCCAAGAAATATTCCTTCATCACTTCTAGGATCAAACTTTCCTATATCATCATCTCTCTTAATATAACATTTACTTCTAAAAATTCTAAAATACTTAACTGAGGGTGCATGTCCAAACCATAATTCATAAGGTGTCTTGTTTGTATCTGCTCTAATTTGTACTCTGTTCATAGTTTATACTGTTGTGTTCACTGCTTCTCTCCAAAAAGTCTTAGCCAAATCATTTTCAAACAACATAGCTCTTGTTGCTTCAGTTATTGACCTATTCCTTCTTTCTGCAATACCATTTTGTTCTGGTGTTCTAGGGGCTGAAAGTTGTCTCTTAATACCATTCATTTCACAAAAAGTATTAAACTCTCTAGATGTAAATTCACCACCTCTATCAGATCTTAGACACTTAATCTTCATTCCAGATTCATTCTCAATTTTTCTTTTCATGATCTTAAACTTATCAAATGCTTCAGATTTTTCTTTTAAAAATGCAATCCACATCATTCTTGTAAAATCATCAACAAGAATCATAAAATACCTTTCTCCATAGAATCCTCTAGTCCTAGTAGGACCACTCAAGTCTGTATGAACAATCTCCAGCTTCTCTCTCGATGTGAACTTCTTGCTAGGAAATGAACTCCTTTTTTGCTTTGCCATCATACATTCTTTGCAAATCATGTTAGGAGGCTTCATCATTCTAGGTAAATCTCTTACCACAAGTGTAGTGCTCACCTTGACAATATTATCAAAGTTTATATGACAAAACCTTTTATGCCATAACCAACTGTTATCAATCTTAGTTATCAAACATGTCATCTTAGTAGGATTCAACTAAAATACCTTACCTCTAGTTCTAGATGTTTTTCCAATCAGATTTCCATCTCTATCTTTTATCACACAAGTTTTCTCAGCAAACCAAACTTGATAAACCTTATCAACCAATTGTCCAACGCTTAGTAGCTTATGTCTCAATCCATCAACAAAGTAAACATCATCAATGTTAGTCTTTCCATCAAGAGTAATAGATCCTATACCCTTAATCAAACAAGGTGCATTATTACCAACCCTAACAATTCCTCCATAATAATTATCTAACTTAACAAACTTTCTTTTATCTCCAGTCATATGATGTGAACAACCACTGTCTATAATCCAATTAGATTTCTTTTCAACTTGAGAAACTAATGCTTTTTCTTCCCTTTCATTAGATTCAGAACTTTCTTCTTTAATTGCTACAAATCCTATTTCCTCAAAGTTATCATTATCACTGTCACTTAAATGTATTTCAATTCTTGCTTCAAGATCTTCATCATTTGCATAATAACATTCTTTAGATCTCCTAGGTTTAAAGTTGCTTCAATACTTCTTAACTCTTTTAGGACATTTAGATGCAAAATGACCATATTCTTGACAAGTCCAACATTTAAAGATTTTCTTACCATCTGGTTCTCTTTTTACAAGTAATGCAATACCTTCTTCAATCTTCTTATCTTCCTCAGATTTAGATCTGCTACTGCTGGCATAATCTCCATTCACACTAGTACTTCTTTTAGGTGTAATGTTAAGAGAATTGAATGCTCTCTCCATTCTAGGTAGCTCTCTTGATAATCTCAAATTCATCTCTGCTATTTTTAATCTTCCAAGAAGAGTCTCTCTTGAAAATTTCAATGTACAAGGTATCACTTGTTCAATCATTTGTGTTGTCTGCTTAAATACTGGTGTCAAAGTTCTCAGAATTTTCCATATCACTTCATTCTCTATCTTATCACCTCCACAAGACTTTATTCCTGTTACAATCTCAGACATCCTACCAATATAGCTTCTAATAGATTCATCTTCCATCATTCTGATATCTTCAAATGCACAAATCCAATTATGTAATCTAGCCTTCTTTGCATGTTCATCACCTTCAAAAGTAGAATGTAAAGCTTTCCAAATTGCATGAGATGTTTTCAAACATCTTACTTGACTATATTCATTCTCTGGTAGTGCTGAAAAAAGTGCTTCTCTTGCAAGTATGTTACACATGAATAGATCTAGTTCATCTTTAGTTCCTACCTCTAGATTGTCTTCCTCAATGATAGTCTTCTCATTCTTTGTAATCAACCAATAACTTGGTCCTAAACACAATAGATGTGTCTTCATCTTTTCTTTCCAGCTGTCAAAATTTACTCCATCAAACTTAGGGCTTTCTTTCCTGAAATTCACCATGGATCTCCTTAAGTTGTTAAACTTTTCTTTCAAGGACCTGCTGCTCTGATACCAATTGTTAGAAAGTAAAGATCCCCAAGATAACTAAGAGGGGGGGGTGAATCATTTATCTGATAATTTAACCATTCAACTACTTTAAACAATATAATTAATGTAGTAATCAACCATAGAAAGATAACCATACACAATTGCACAATAACACAATATATGTTGACTAGGGAACCTCTTGAAAAGAGTAAACCCCGGTGGGAATGATGCCCACAAAATGATGCACTAATATGAAAGTTCCTTGTTAGAGGATGGACCTTGTTAGGAGTCTTATGAAATACATTCAATACATATAAATCCCTGTTAGGAGATTTTGAATCCCTGTTAAAACATTCTAACCAGGTTAAGAGTTTATGGAAGACAGAAGGACCCACTGCCCAAACAGCTTCAAGGCAAGATCTCTGAACCCACTGTCCAAAAGATCTTAGAATTATTCAATAAAATAATATGAAATATATTATCTCCTTCACACTATGCCAAAACCACACTCTCTGCTACACAAGATCACAATTCCAGATCTCTATACTAACAAGTCTTCCTTCATCACTGAATTAGCTCTTTTCTTCACTTCATGCATATATTCACATCTCAACCTTTTTAATACATATTGCAACAAGGAAAACATTCCTTCTTATATACCAAACTCAAATAATTACAAATGAGTCAGTCCTCAATTACAAAATAATAATTTCTACACGCTACACACAAAATTTACATAAAACTGTCAGCTTCCAAATACTGTAACTTTCTCCAAACATATCCTCAAAGTTTGCGCTATGAACCACATCATCATTAATGAGTCTCCAAAATCCCTTTAACTATACAAAATTAGATTCCATCCCAGCTAAGAGATATCCTCTGATTTCTGAAAATCGCTTCACAGTAACACTGTCTAAACACTGCTTTCACCAAAATGCTCATAACTCTCATGAATGAATGAATTTCTTTTTGTGTTGTTAACCATAGGTTAATAACACACCAAATAACATACCATCAACTGCTCAAAATCCAATCTACAATACAACATGTGCGAAAAACAAAACTGTACCTACTTTCCTACTGATATCCAGAATATCACTATGTTGACATCAATGACAATCCAAGTCATGAATGCAACAAAAACTACTACAGAATGACTGCCAAAATACTTTGCATTCATTCCTAACAAACACATCCTATTTTCCCAAAAGAGATTTCTAACTCTTCGCGTTATCTTCAGATTTATTGGTAACACATTATTTTATTCCCCCTAAGGAATTAAGCCATGCATCATAACTATATTACATAATGATTTCCATGTAAGTGTGTGAGTAAAATGAATTTTACACCTTCCAGCTCTTCAATGGTCTGAGCTAGAAAATAATTTGTAATGTAGTTGTATAGGAAGCCAAGTGACAAGGAAATAAAGGAGTGTGCTCCACATCTCCATGAGAAATCGAAATGCTAGGTGGTTCCTCTTGTAGGTGTGTGGGTTGAAATAAAGATAGGTACTATGGGTGTTAGGACCCTACATCCCTCCAAAGATCATACATGAAAAATGAATTGTAAAGTGGTCCCACTAGGAAATATTTGACATTTCAAAGTTGCCAAATGTATTTTCATGCTGGAAGTCAAAGATGGTCATGCCATTAGAGTGAATGACATGGATCCATCAACATCCAAATTTAAAATTGGTGGCCCTATTTCAAATTTTCAATGGTCACCAGATAGAGGACTTAATATTGATTTTTTTGATAATTTTGGTGCCATCACTATAGATTTGTCAACTCTAGTGGTGCCATAACTATTATCCTATTTTTTGCACACACTACTTAATCATCTTCATGCCTATTTACTTCCCCCTTAGACATCAATGTTATATCTTGTATAGGGTCATCTATAGGGTATGTACTTTCCTTCTTTACTATTGGGATACATTCATTTGACCCTTTCTGTCACCTCACATATCAAGGTAGACACACATGATCATATTTCTATTTGATTTTTAAGCCTATTTTGGTTTTGAAATCTAATGTCTTATTTGAGTTATGTTTGATCTATAAAGGAAATTTTTTAATATATCTTATGGGTTATCTTTTGTTCTTTTGCAATAGCCATGCTCTATATTTATAAATTTATCTTTACCTTCATTATTGGAAATATTTATTTTACCTTTTCTCCCATTTAACTATCTTGTGTTTGATTCTTGCCTGGTGTTGAATGTTTCTTTTTTGTTTCTCTAGTTTATGTGTTGTGTCAAATGGGCTCATGATGTCATATTGTGAGTATTATCCTTCCTTGGAGAATCCCATTAGTTCTGACCTACATATGAGTCCTTGGGGGGTATATTAGAGTTACGATCTATATAAGTCAAGTGCTTTATTGATATTAGGTGCATTTGTTGGTAGGGAACAACTACATTTCAATTTATTGCATCACTCCCTTACTTTCATGTAATCATCCTTTCCTTTTCTCTGAAAGCTGTTAGGTTTTGTTAATAGTAGGTTTTCAAGTGTTAGATTGGTTTAACATGACCTGTTGATTTTTTTAACACATCGGGTTTCTATGGTTGAACACAATGTGCTGGGTTGGTTCAACACTCCACCTTGATTGGAAAGTAACTCAACCTTCTCCAGAGAATCAACCACACATGCATAAGGCCCCATAATAGGAGGTTTTTGCCATGTTTCACAAGGTTTCTTTGGAATCATAACCCAAGTATGGGTGCAAACTTTTTTGACAAAATGTCTTTATATTGAAGAAAGAATTGGAGGAAATTTTTTTAAAGAAAAGCAATGCATTTTACCACATTAAATTTGAAGAAGATATTATGTAGCTTAGAGAATAAATTGAACCTACAAAAGAAAAAAATGAGAAGAATTTAAAGTTCTAAAGTGACAATGACTTAGTTGATGAAATGATTACTTTTTTTAGAGTCACAAGTGACAAAGGTGGACTTGGATTAGACAAATGAGAATATTCTAATACTATAAATAAAGGAAAATAAAAGATCGTGAAAGGATAAAAAAAATAATGAGAATCAAATGGATTCCATTCCTATCTAAAGAAAAAATAACATTGGGAGACATACTTCTACTCGGTCTAGGCACCCTTCATCCTTTAATGGTAATTTTTTTACATGGAATAAATTAGACATAAGGCTAGTGAGTGTAGATACCAAATCAAATCACAACCCTTTAATGGTAAATGTTATGCTTGCAATAAGTATGGAAAATAGGCAAAATATTGTAGAAATAAGATAACGTGAACTGGATTCATTTATGTAAATAGTGCTAGAAATGTTTAGTATTTCAATAGATATTTCTATAAATGAAAAAAATATGGACACAAGGCTATTGAGTGTAGATCTAATGAGAGAAGAAGTTTGAATGTTTTGCAACAATGACCTACATGTTTACAATTGCAATTAACTAGGACATGTTGCTCAGTCTTGCAAAAGGAATAATGGAAATATCACTATACCTGAAAAGAAGGTGATCAATGTTGATGAGAATAAGAAAGATGAAAAGGATCTACATAAGGAAGTCCAATGCAATTATGGAATAGAAGTTAGTGTATCTGTCTATACTCCTTGATAGTGTTGGAAGTATTATTGGGAAAGTAAGATACTAAGGGAGGGTGAATCGAGATCTATTATAATTTTACTCTTTTGAAACAAATTCAACATGTATATCATGAATCACATAAGTATTAACTTCAATGCTATAATAGATCTAATCTACTAATCACATTCATAAAAATAAAGCACATAACACAAAATATTTGGTAACCCATAAATCCTTGAAGGTAAAACTGGGGTGGGGATGACAACCACAAATCTTCACTACTGCAGAAATAAAGTGTGTATGTTAGGGCTATAACTTTTTTATCACTTCTGGTAGTCTATGTTAGATTTGACAAACGCAAATCATCCCAAGAACACCTGCATGCAAGACTGTCACAAAGAAGAAGCAAAAAGACAGAAAGCTATGGTGGCCAAAAGGCCAGAGACTGCAAAACCATGTTGCAAGAAAATAATCTTCTATTAACAATGATGAAAATAATACAATCTCCTTAATGAAATGAAAGAAGTGAATCCTTATAAAAGGAAACACGAAACCCTAAAGGCTAAAACCCTAAAGAATTATAAAGCGCCTAAGAGAAACTTAAGCCTAGAGTATGATAAACTAATAATTAAATGATTTAATTATTAGCTAACATAAGACTACTCTAACACCCCCCCTTAAGTGTAACTTAGGGAGAAGCAAAAAAAGCTAAACTACTGCAGAAAGCAGGAAAGATGGGTCCCGGCAACTAGGCCTGATCAGGTACCCAAACATAAAGCAAAAGATGTCCCAGAGAAAGGAACAAGAAGAGAGCAAGAAACTCCTCTGAAGCATGTCTGAAAACTCTGTCAGAAGATACTGCTGGAACCCCCACTGAAGTGCATGACCAGGTAGAGAAGACAAGTGTCTGAAGAGCTGATCAATCGAACCAGGAAGCAATAGAACCAACAGGTGAACCCCCCCATAATGCTGAACTGGGAGAGGTGACAGTAACACTGAAATGCGATGCCAAAAACAGCTGCAGAAGAAGAACCAGGAACACCAACAGTGCAACAGAAGCACACACACAGGATAAAGGGCGGTGTCATAGACACAGTCTACATGGGCTAATGTCATGGAAGGTACGCTCACTTGACAAGAGTGGATGCGCCTATAGTGGCAAATGCATCAGAATCCCCCCATGGCACTTTATAACTGAGTGCGAATACTAAAACTGAACCAGGTGATAAAGATCCCAGAAATGCAGAAGAGGGCACTTTATCTTAGTGCGTTTACAGAACAAAAATACATCAGAAAGAGCATGCAAGCTCAGAAGTCAGAAAGAAGAGTGCACTAAGAAACCAGAAGAAGAGATCCCCGGACCTGTAGAACCAAGCACACCACCAGAGGGCATAAACTGCATAACTCAGAGGAGTGAAAACTTGGAGCAGAATCTGGAAGAAATACCTCTGCCACTGAATAGTACACAGAATCAGCTTTCCGACGATATCTCGTTTGCCGAAAAAAGAGTCCGGATGAGCCAGATATGACTCCCGGAAGGCAAAAAAAGACATCAGACTTCAACAGCAAAAAACACTGTTGAAACGGTGGAACCAAAAACTCTAACCTCCACCATCAAAAATTTCTCGGAAAGAGCTTTTCGACGATATATGGAAGTCAGAAAAAGACCCCCGTATGCTCCCTGTAGAGCGAAAAAGGCCCAGGTACCCCCAAAAAGGCCAAAAAAGAGCCCCAGGGGCTAAAAAAAATAGGCCCCCGGGCGCATGGCGCGCTCCGGGGGCTGGGCCGCAGCCCCTGGTCGGTCATATGACCGCGCGGCTGGGAAATGAGCCCGCGGGGGCTGAAACGGGCCGGGCGGCGGCTGGGCGGGCCGGAGCGGGGCCGGGAGGCGGCGCTGGTGCCGGCGGTGGGCGGGCCGGCGAAGCAGAGGGCGCGGGCGGCGGGGCCGAGGGCGGCGCTGGTGCCGGCGGTGGGAGGGCCGGCGGAGCAGAGGGCGCGGGCGGCGGGGCCGAGGCTGCTGCAGTGGCGGGGGCCGCGGCTGCGGTGGCCGCTCGGGCGGTGGCCGCGGCTGCGGTTGCTGCTGGGCGGCACGGGGGTGGCCGCTGGGCGGCGCCCCCAAAAAATATATTTTTTTTTTAAAAAAAAATCGCCGTGTACCCACCTCGGAGTGCGTGCCAGGGCCGTACGGCCCTGGTATGCAAAAAAATTTTGCCTCAGATGCCACTGTGTCCAAAATGGACAAGTTTTATATGGATTTAGGGGTTCTTGGGCCTTCCGGACACAATGGTGGTGTCCGTTTTTGCCCAAGGTGAGCCAAATTTCGGCTCCCCCCCAGATCCACAAAAAAAACTTCTGAAACCCTTGAAAACCTTCTGCTTCTGGCACGCTTCAACGAAACTCGAACAGCGAACAACAGGAGAGCTCTGATACCATGTTAGATTTGACAAACGCAAATCATCCCAAGAACACCTGCATGCAAGACTGTCACAAAGAAGAAGCAAAAAGACAGAAAGCTATGGCGGCCAAAAGGCCAGAGACTGCAAAACCATGTTGCAAGAAAATAATCTTCTATTAACAATGATGAAAATAATACAATCTCCTTAATGAAATGAAAGAAGTGAATCCTTATAAAAGGAAACACGAAACCCTAAAGGCTAAAACCCTAAAGAATTATAAAGCGCCTAAGAGAAACTTAAGCCTAAAGTATGATAAACTAATAATTAAATGATTTAATTATTAGCTAACATAAGACTACTCTAACAGTCTACCCTATGAGGGGTCTTCCCTGCTAAGAGCTTACAGACTTATACAATCTACCTTGATTAAAGGATTTAAACTTATAAAAAAGTAAGCATTCTATTAGGAGATTTACAAAGGTATGTTAGGACCACTATGTTAAGATATTTACCTTGATTCACTAGCTAGAATGTATCAGTACCTGATCCTTCAGTTTGTAATTCAAATATTGATAACGGATCTCCTCCTTCCAATTCTTATCTGATCTCAAAATATGATAGAACTTTGTTATGTCCTTCACTACTCTTCTCAGACACTGTCTGATCTTAGCTTCTAACATCCAAAACACAACCTCTTTTGCCTATGCATGATACTTCATATTAGGGTTTTGATGTCACCATAAATAGATAACTGATGAGCCTTCTAGATCAAGATCAACAATCTAGATTCATCACTTTTTTTGCTTATACATTCCCTTTTTCTGATTGGTTACATTTATTTGGTAGGGATAAATGATCACAATCATAATGCATAATTAACTCCTTAAATGTCTCAACGATCATTAAATTATACATAAAAGTCAGCCAAAATAGTTTACCTAAGTGTTTGTGTCATTCCAAACACATATACCAAAATAGGCTTACTCGGTATATGAACTCTCTGGTGCTCAGTCAAAACTATTATCCATATACTATCACTCAGCACTAACTATTTTATCCAACTCGGAATTCATACTACTTGGTAACTACTAGGGTACTCGGCGACCACTAACTTGCTCGACAATAACTACTACTTGGTACATACATGATATTTATACAAGTTAGATACTTTTCTTGGCCTTAGTAAGATGGCTCAGCCATAGTGATGACCAACCAACTCTGCATTAGGAATGACTGAGTATTTGACACTAATAGACAACATGACTTGGAGATCAACAATCTCCCCCTTTGACATTAGTGGAAAAAACACTTTGTCATGACTTATCATTACATTAACAAAATAGTACTCTAGTACTCCAGTCTCCCCCTAATACTATGACTCAGTCTTCATAAATACATAACTTCTGACATACTCATTACTACAAAAATGAGTATACATTACATTTAAAATAGTATGTCATACCTTTATACATTTCCCCCTTTATCTTCATCTATTTCCCCCTTGCTTTTGTCACTTTTAGCTGCTGGGGTTTTGGGGTCAGATAGTACTTTTCCAAAAATGGTTTGTGGAGCTATAAAATCATTACTAATGCATTGTCCTAATTGGATCTAACAGACTCCAAAACTTGAAGTTTTATTTCTAGTTGAGCAACTAGATCAACCAAAGTTTCTGCAATGGAGAGATGAGGATCTCTATGTACTAATTCCTTTGTTGTTACCAATTCACTTTGCATGACCTCCAAATGAGGTATCAACATTGTCTGAATAGAGATCAATTTGGCCCTTGTCTTACCATTATTAGCCATTAGCTCATCTAATCTCCTTTGGGCATGAGTCAACCTAGTAAAATGAATGGAGCTAGAACTTACATCCATGCTCAATGAATGTCGTGTTGACTTCAAATCTAATTGAAGATTATCAATAAGCTTTTGGTTCTCCTTTGTAAATAATTCTACATCACAAAGTTGTTTGTACAAAGAATGAACATTTTGTACAAATTCCTCTAAATTATTTACAAGGTTATAAAGTTCAACCTATTTGACTACAATATTTGTTGAAACTTTCTCAATAACTTTGGTCTCAAACTTCCTTTCAGACCACTACATGAAATTCTCATTGGCTTCTATATCATCATTGTTAACATCTTTAACAATGTGAACCAACTACTCTAAAATAGGTGTGTTCTCATTAATATCTTGTAATTCAAAAGCATCAAAAAAGATATCCTTGATAGCATGTAGTACCTACTTTTTTTTATGTTATCTTCTCAATTCATGTTGTTTTCTCTTTCTTTTCAATAAATCCTGTAAAATTCCAATCTTCGCATAGGTCAAGTTATCAGTGTCCAATTTTGGAATCACTATAACTTCATCTAGTGTCACTTGTGTGCCAGAAGACTTGTCCTTCTTCTTGTGCAACTTTTTCTTCTGTCTCTAATGTGCTACTACTCGGCATGGTGAGTTGTGATGATGATGCATTAATATTCAGTCTCTGATCTTCTTTCACTTTACTAATGTCACCACTGACTGAAAAAAACTCCTTCTGAGTACTAATTGCCCATTGTTTAGGTGTATCGACTTTCTTAGTTTCAGTGAGTGCAAGAGGTTTTACACTCAATACTGAAGTAGTGCTTGCATATCTTCTTGTTCCTTCATCTCCTAAATCTCCTCAATTTTTTTAAGAACAACCTCCCTTGTTCCCTCAACATGAGGTCCCGAGACATCTATTGCAAACTTATCTTCTTGAGATTCCATTCTCTCATCTCCTTCTTTTGCATTTATTCCAAGGTTGGCCTTAATAGGTGAATGTGGAATAGTTATTGTTGGCTTACCCTATTCCTCGGCACTTATACCTTGTGTATCCATTTCCACAACTATGATAGTTGGTGCACCCTCAACCTTTGGATAATCATGAACTTGGATCAAAACTGGATTGGTGCATGGAAAAGGTGTATCTGAGGTTTCCTCTATAAGAATTTGACTCTTGATTTCTTCTTTAGTTAAGGCATTAACATTTAGTTGTGTATCCTTAGGTACATCCTCAATGGTTATAACATCTTGTTCACTCTCCTCTACCTTCTTCCTTATTTCTTGCTCAAGATTTTTTGGCTCATCAACGTCTTTTGTATTATCAAGCTCTACTTGTCCAAATGTGCCTTCATCTTTGTTTACAGTCTTGTTAAATATCAGCCCAAAAATTGTCTTCCAAATTAATGTACTCTGTTGAAAAACCTCTTCAACATTCTTCTTCAATATAGAATATGCTTTGAATTTAGGGACAAACCTATTCATGTACTAGACTATGAAGTTTGTTCTTTTATTTTGTGTTAATTCAAGCATCAATTCAGCTAAAGTGTCATATCTTATCTATCTTTCAATCATAATGGCATACTACCATCTCTCATCAATTTTATTGAACATTTTATCAAGGATAAGATTCCTAATTTCCAATGGTGTCATCTTGAATGTTCCCATCATTTCTATCATTGCATCCTCTATCTTTACCATATCATTTTTACTTAACTTTTCAAATTTAATGAATTTGAATCCAACCAAACCTATAGTACTCTTGATATTTTGAAAAATTTCATCCACATTGGGCGGATGCTTATGCACAACCACCTTGAATTTGTTGACATCATATGTGTTTGTCATCTCCTCATCTTCATCATCCTCTTGCAACACCAATTTTCTTCTTGGCTTCTTTCTAGGGTGGCTCAACTCAACCTTAGTTTGTACTTGATTTCTTTTCCCAGAGCTTTCCCCTTCAACTTTCTTTCCCACAATTTTCTTTTGTGGATTAGTTACTATTGCATTTGCAGATTCCCTTTTTCTTGGTTTAGTTATGGTAGGAGTAGGCTTCTGCTTGAAGATCTTCTTCACAGTGGGCTCGACAACCATTATTTCCTTTCCCTTCTCTATTGTATCCACTTATTCATCCTCACTTTCTTCTGAATCACTAGATTGGTCCTCACCATGACCTTGTGTGATCTCTAGTGGTGTATTCTTCTCTTCTCCTTGACCCAACATCTTCTCAAGATTCTTATCTATCTTCTTTCTTTTTCTTTCCAAGGTTTTGGTTTTCAAGCCCATGGTTATCTTTGTTTTGGCTTCTTCATACTACCCAAATATCTTAGCATTTTTGTCAAATTCTTCTACTAGTAAAGTTGTGATTGTTGCAGATGTTTCATCAGTATTTACCTCATAGGGAAATGGCCTCAACCATGCTACCCTCAGTACAACAGCTTGTACATATGTGAAATCAGTATAAACAAGGAAACATACATCATCATAATATTCCTCAAATAGGGATATAGGGATTCTACTCCTCTTCCTCATTTTATTCTTAAATTCAACAAAGTGATTTTCCATTATACTATCAAAATTTTCTCCTAATTGCTGATTAAAATCAATTATGTTTTGTGTCATTGGTCGTTCTTGACTCCAGAAAACATCTCCTATTATAGGAAAAGTATTTTGAACATAGAAATATATGCAGACTATCAGGGATCCAAACTTACATAGTGAGTTCTTCACCTTCCTGATTGATGATAAGTTCTCTGCCAATTGAGTCAATTGCAGCTCAGAAAGATCATATGTTTGATCCTTCTTGACTATCTTCCATGCCTAGTCAATTGCAATACAAGGAACACTATCCATCTTGCTCGACTAGTAAAATTTATGTGCTATTACCATTACTACAAAGTGAATCTCAGGATTTATGGTGGTGGAAATTATCATACCTCGCTTGTTCCACACTACCATTGTATTTTCCTGAATCACTTCCTTACTCTGGCATCACATGTTCTTCTTTCTATTGAGAATAGGGTATCCAGTAGCTTGGTGTATGATATCCTTAATGATTTTTATCAGCCCATTCTCCAACCATAAATTCATGTCATGAACTCGGCTCAAAACTATCTTAATCCATTCAGTCATGAAGTTATGAGGGAAGTCTAGGGAAATAACTAACCCTTTATCGGCAATGTGTTGGTGCTCAGCCTTCAATGCTCCATGTTTGCACAATTTATTATATGCCTCCCTCAACTCATAATCTCCAATCTCACTTACTTTGTACATGTAGCATGCCCTTACCTCATGGATCATTAAAAACTTTGGCGAGATTGATGACAGGGCTCCTGAGAGATCTCCCTTCACCACACTCTCAGGTACTGCTTGGAAATTCAGAGGTAGACAAACATCACTCCTAACCAATTGAGCGGTCTTTACCTCCTTGCCTTGTTTCTTCACTTCAATAGATGAATTGGCGGCCATTTCTTTAATTTAGGGTTCATAATATGGATTATGCAACTCAGTAATAATAGGTCTGATCAACACTTCACAATATTTTCCAACAACACACAGTTGAACCTTTACAAACTTTGCACAAATCGCTATTTTGGTCACCTTTGAATTGCTCTGCAAATTCTCTAATTGCTTGGTGAAATGAAAATGAATGGAAAAATTCATTATATAGATTCAAACGGTCGAATTAGGTCTTCAATAAATTCTCCATACACTTGTGAGTGTAATACAATTGTCTCAGTCCTTGCATAATAGCTTGGTTAACACATTCCCTAATTCCATCACTCAGTCAAAACCATGACTCAATTATTATTGACACTTCCACACTCAACTCGGTCAATATATCAGCTCGGTTGTTATGGGAGCTCGGTGTATACCGTGAAACCTGATTACTACAGACATTAATATTGATGCTCAACACTAATTATGCATATTAACTCTTTTCTCAGTTCTTGCCTCAACTATGTCCTAATGCATCTTGACTTATGCAGATATGGACTTTAACAAATCTAATGTTAGGAACTGGTGTAAAATATAGCATTTGAAATGCAATTCCTTACATACCTTCTTTGTTTAGTTAGAAGTAGTGTGATCACCTAATCCATTGGATTGGGAGATCTTAGCTTCACTAGTTCCACAACTGCTTCCTTCTTCTTTCTTTCTCCATGTCTGATTCATCTGGCTCTTTATCTTATCAATAGTCTTTTCATCTTTGTTTTGTTCATTTCTAGGTTTTGGTGCTCTAGTCCTGCAATCTTTTCTTAAATGACCAATCTTGTGACAACTATAATAGACCAAATTTCCATTCATCCAACTCTTGGATTTACCTCTAAAGTGTGTCCTAATATAATTTTTTGGAATATGACC
This sequence comes from Chamaecyparis obtusa, assembly GCA_027943335.1. Lineage (NCBI taxonomy): Eukaryota > Viridiplantae > Streptophyta > Pinopsida > Cupressales > Cupressaceae > Chamaecyparis > Chamaecyparis obtusa. The sequence continues at coordinate 367,127 of BSBK01009140.1, forward strand.
ATATTCACCATAATAATGATAATTGTACCATGTATTTAATCCCAACTGAATGTGTTACCTTTCGCAGGTGCATTGCCTTTCTTCTTAGATGTCCACTTAGATTTTGCATTGGATATGTAGTCTTGTGCTCTATGACCATATTTCTAATATTTATAGAAATTTCTTTGAAATCTAGGTGCAGTAGGTGTATTTCTAGCCTTTGAACTACATTTGTGTGCTTGATGTCCATGCTTTTTTATAGTTAAAGCAATATCCATTGAATTTAGGCTTAGAATTGGACTTACCATTCTTGCTTCTGCAAATGCTTTTTGTGTGTCCTAGTTTCCCATAATGATGACATGTAGGTTTGTTGTTCTTTGGCTTTGCATTCATCTGTTCTCCACTCTTTGATGATTCTCCTTCTTTAGTAGATGATAGGTGCTCGGTATGGCCTAGTCCAAAGGTGTCATTGGATCTTCTTGGTGATCTCATCAGTTCCTCGAAATATAAGTACAACTTTATTAGGTTTGTTCATCCTCTCAATGAGTTCCCTTTCAGATCTTAACTCATTTTTCAATTGATTTTTCTCTGATCTCAGATATGTAATTTCCATGTATTTATTGTTTAACTCTTGATTTTCAAGTAACAGTTGATTTACCATGTCCAATTGATTATTTGTAAGCTTCTATACACCACATGTTATTTCATCAAGTCTAGCATCTATTTGTCTCTTATCCTATTATACCATTATCTTGTCTTCCTCAACTTTTTTTTTTCTTTTAAATCACTTCAAATAGTTTGACTAATTGAATTTCATGTTCTCTCTTCAAACTTCTAACTTCTTCATTCAGTTTGTTGTTTCTCTCCAATAGATCTACTATTTTTGCATCACTTTCACTGGAATTTCCATTATCAAATAGACTTTTAGTGTCTTTGTGATATTGAGTGTCATTTAGTTGGATTCCCAATTCTTTTCTTTCTCTTTAAGGATTTCTTAAATTCCTCTCTTGCTGTCTCAAGCTGGTGCAGTGCAAGCTGAATGTCAATCTTCTGATTCTCTATGATCTTTCCCAACTTATAAGCCTCTATCTCCAAGATCTTAACTCTCAAGTGGTTAGACTTCTTCTAAGAGAACAAAGCTCTGATACCAATTGTTGGAAGTCTTATTGGGAAAGAAAGATACTGAGGGGGGGGGGGTGAATCAGGATCTATAAACAATTTTACTCTTTTGAAACAAATTTGATCCAGGAGCATCTCAGGTCCTCGGAAATCCTGTGTCACCAAAAACAATTTGGAGTTTGTCTGTGTTGCTCGGTTCTTTCTTTGACTGATTTGGTCGGTAGTTGGTCTGTTTCCTTTGGTTACCAAGTGTGTTCAGTTATCTCCTAGGTGGTCAGCTATTTCACTAGCGCTCAGCATTGCATGTCTGTTGCTCGGTTATCTTGCTTGCCGACAGGTTTAGTTTTAGTTCTTATTGTGGCTGACTTCTGCATTTATATTGGATCAAAGATTTAATGTTGGTCTCCATCATTGGGAAGTGTGTGGTCCCAGATTTGACCATTTCTTCCATTGATTTTGGATCTGAAGGCCGACTCATCTCGGTAGCTTCTTGTATAAATGTAGATGTTTGGTTGTAGATTAGGAGGCAATTTTAGATAGAACATAGTAGACATTATTTTGGAGATTGGTAACAGATCCTCACATGTTTGAGGACTTCTAAGATTTGTTGTAATATCAGACCGTAACTGGGAAGGCCTTATAGCCCGACATGTATGACTCAATTGATTAAAATATATGAAATTTTATGCATTCTCTCTCTCACTATTGTATTTGTTGGCTTCTGCATGTGTTGTGCAGGCTTGGATCATTAGGGTGTTTCACTGATTGGCCCCTCTTGCATCCCTACCTTGTGTTAGGTGGTATCAAAGCGAGGTTAGATCTTGATCTGGTTCTACAGATCTAGGTTTGTAGGTTCCTCTTGAAGCCCTAGTTGATTGCTGTGGGGTAGTAGATTATGATCTAACCTACAATTGCAGAGGGTTCTCAAGATGGTTTGTGGGAGGCAAGATGTAGATCCAGGATTGGCAGATATGTTAAGGCATATTGCTGCTAGGTTAGAAGCTATTAAAATAGCCCAAAGAAGAGGCAGACATCTTGAAGATAATAGTGATGATGAAATTGAAGAAGAACGGGCGAATGCAAAACCTACACATGTTATGGATCAAGGTGAAGAAATATTTTTGAAGGCTTTGACAAGTCTGAATTCAATACCACATTTCAATCCTCTTGAGTATGGTGGAAAGCTAGATTTGGATGAATTGGTGGACTGGATCACCAAGATGGAAAATTATTTTGAATATGAAAACATTCATGAGGATAAGAAGGTGAAGATTGCAAGCACAAAGTTGAAAAGTCATGCATCCTTATGGTAGGAACATTTGCAATTGGATAGAAAAAGTAAAGGCAAAGGCAAAATCAAGGTATGGAGTAAAATGGTCAATAAATTGAAAGGTAAGTTCTTACCTTGTGATTATCAAATTAACCTAGTTCGGTGAATGCAAAGTTTGAGATAGAAAGATAGCTCGGTAAAGGAGTACATTGAGGAATTCTATAGATTGGATATCAGATCTGGACACGATGAAGATGATGTGGAAAGAATTGGTAGATACCTGAATGGTTTGAGATTTTCCATCCAAGAGGAAATTAGTATGGTCAAGTTGGAGAACATTGAAGAGGCTTATCAAGTTTCTTTGAAGGGTGAAGAGAAATTGAACAAGAGACGTGAGCAAAGACAAAGAGGTTGAGGTGGTAGATTCCCTAGAGGAAGAGGTAGATCTAATGGTGAAAATGGTAGATCTAAACCAGAAAAGACAAATCTGGACAAAGGCAAGACCAAGTGGAAAGGTGAAAGTTCATCTAGAGGTAGAGGCAGTAACTACCAAGGTGGTTATGGCAAAGGAAGTTTCTAAGGAACTTGTTATAATTGTGGAGAAGGACATAAATCTTTTGAATTTACACATGCTAATAAGAAGGCTGGTAGCAGTAGAAATGCTTTGGTGCAAGAAGAGTCACTGAATGAACCTAAGAAAGAAAACAACTTGATGGTAAGGAGAGCATTGTGGAGTAAAAGCAAGAAGGAAGATCTGGTAAGAAAAATTTTGCTCAAGATCAAATATAGAGTTTCTGATAAAGTTTGGAAGGTAATCATTGATAGTGCTAGCTCAGAGAATCTGGCATCTGAAGAGATGGTCACAAAATTGCAATTGGAAAGGTTGGTACATTTGAAGCCCTATCAGATTTCATGGATAAAAGATGAGCATACACTCCTAGTAAGTGAACAATGTTATGTGAATTTGAAGATTGGAAAGTACTATGATAAGGTATTATGTGATATCATGCCTATGGATTGTTGTCATATTTTGTTGGGTAGACCTTGGCAATATGATAGACATGCTATATATGATGGGAGATTGCATAAGTATACTATTGTGGCTGATGGAAAGAAATAAATATTGTTACCATTGATGGAAGAACCTGTTAGTAATGTTTGCACATCTATGAAAGTTTGTTTGATGGAAGGAAGAAATTTTGTTAACTCATTGAAGAAGAATGGTGTATGTTTTTTTGTGATTCCTAATAAGCCGAGTAATAAAACAAAGGATAATGTCCTTGAGGAGATTGATAAGTTGGTCACCAAGTATAGTGATATCATTTCTGATAATGTACCTGATGATTTTCCACTTAAAAGAAGCATTGATCATTGTATGGATCTAATCCCTAGAGCTAGTTTACCGAATAAAGCACCTCATCGGTTGACACCTACCGAGAATCAGGAATTGAACCAACAGATTCAAAAGTTGTTGGAGAAAATTTTGATCAGGGAAAGTTTGAGCCCTTGTGTAGTACCTATTGTATTGGCACCAAAGAAGAATGGAGAATGGAGAATGTGCACTGATTCCAAAGCAATATATAAGATAACAGTAAAGTATAGGTTTCCTATATTGAGAATGGATGATATAATGGATATTTTGACTGTAGAAAAGTATTTCACAAAGATTGATTTGAAAAGTGGGTATCATCATATCAGAATTAGAGAAGGTAATGAATGGAAGACTTCTTTTAAGACAAAAGAAGGTTTGTATGAGTGGTTGGTTATGCCTTTTGGTTTAACTAATGCACCAAGTACTTTAATGAGATTGATGAATGAGGTTTTGAAAAAATTCTTGGGTAAGTTTGTGATTGTATATCTTGATGATATTCTGATATTTAGTAAGACCAGAGAAGAACATTTGTTGCATGTTAGACAAGTTTTGTAGAGATTAAAAGAGGAAAAGTTGCTGATAAATCTGAAAAAGTGTTCATTTATGAAAGAGGAGATTGTGTATTTGGGATTTGTTATTTCAGTTGATGGGTTGAAGATGGATCTTGAAAAGGTTGAAGCTATTTTGAATTGGCCTACACCTATGAATGCTAGTGAGGTAAGATCATTTCATGGTTTGGCAATTTTTTACTGAAAGTTCATAAGGAATTTCAATTCAATTTGTAATGCTATGACTGAGACTATGAGAGGAGACAAAAGAGAATTCAAGTGGACACATGGAGCTGCCAAAATTTTTGAGACTTTGAAGTAGAAGGTTGCTGAGTTACCTGTTTTGGCATTACCTAATTTTAGTAAGGTATTTCAAGTAGAATGTGATGCAAGTGGAAGTGCAATTGGAGCTGTGTTGAGTCAAGAAGGTAAACCTGTTTCTTTCTTTAGTGAAAAGTTGAATGATGCTAGAAGGAAATATTCTATGTATGATCAAGAATTCTATGCTATTGTTCAAGCACTGAAGAAATGGAGACATTATTTGATACCAAGTGAATTTGTGTTGTATAGTGATCATAAGGCTTTACAATATTTGGGTAGTCAGAATAAGTTGAATCAAAGACATATGAAATGGGTTGAGTATTTGCAGAGTTATACATTTTTTATCAAGCATAAGAGTGGAGTCACTAACCGAGTTGCTGATGCATTGAGTAGAAGAAGATCTTTGATGACCAAGATGAAAATTGAAGTTCTTGGTTTTTATGGGATGAAAGACTTGTATGAAAATGACCCTAATTTTTCTGACCCATGGAGAAAGCGCAAAGCACCTATTCAAGATCAACAAGATACTAAATGGGATGAATATTTTATTCAGGAAGGTATGTTGTTTAAAGGTATTCAGTTGTGTATACCGAGAGGAGTGATGAGAACTAATTTGATAAAGGAGAAACATAGTAATGGTTTGGCTGGACATTTTGGTATTGATAAAACATGAAATTTGCTTAAGCAAAAGTACTATTGGCCGCAGTTGTATAAAGATGTTCATAAATTTGTGAAAAGTTGTGGAATTTGTCAAGTTGCAAAAGGAGTAAGTCAGAATATTGGATTGTATACACCGATTGTTATTCCTGAGAAACCTTGGATTGATATCAGTATGGACTTTGTTCTTGGCTTATCGAAGACCATAAGAGGTAATGATTCTATATTTGTTGTTGTGGATAGATTTTCTAAGATGGCACATTTTATACCATGTAGAAAGACATCAGATGTAGTACATATAGAAGATCTTTTCTTTAAGGAAATTGTCATATTACATGGATAACTGACGATATTATCTCCGACCGAGATACTAAATTTGTTGGATACTTCTGGAAAACACTTTGGAAGAAATTTGGCACTGAGTTGAAATGTAGTTCTACATTTTACCCACAAACTGATGGAGAGACTGAATTTGTGAATAGAAGTTTGGGAAATCTTTTGAGATGTTTAGTTGGAGACACATCGACTAATTGGGATTCTGTGTTGGCACAAGGAGATTTTGCATACAATAATTTAATGAATAGGAGTATTGGAAAGACACCATTTGAGATTGTGAATGGCAGAAAACTAAGAGGAATATCTGATTTGAGAAACATTGCTGATGAAAATAAGAAAAGTGTTGAAGGAGTAAAGTTTGCTGAGTACATGAAAACATTGCATGAAGATGTGAAGCTGAAGTTGGAAGACAGTAATCAGAAATACAAAGACAGAGCTGATAGATCAAGAATGCATAAAACTTTTGATGTTGGTAATGAAGTGATGGTTCATTTGAAGAAAGGCCAATTTCCTGTTGGAACATATGGGAAGCTGAAGATGAAAAGGTTTGGACCTTGCAAGATTATGAAGAAATTTGACAGTGGAAATGCATATGAAATTGAGTTACCTAATGACATGGACATATCACCTATTTTCAACATTTCTTATTTATATGAATATCATGAACCTGATGAAGAAGTGACAGTACCGACAGAATATCCTTAGAAGCAGAATGATGAACTTGAACAGATTTTGAAGGAAAGAGTTGGCAAAAGTACAAGAGGAAAACAATATATGGAATATCTAGTTAAGTGGAAGAGTAGACCGACGGAAGATAGTTCATGGATTTCACAGTCTGAGTTGGATGTAGCTCAGACTAGACCTACCAAATGATTTGAGGAATCATTTCAAAATAACCATAGGTGTCTGATGCAGGAGCATCTCGGGTCCTTGGCAATCCTGTGTCACCAAAAACAATTTGGAGTTTGTCTATGTTTCTCGATTCCTACTATGACTGAGTTGGTCGGTAGTTGGTCAGTTTCCTTTGGTTACGAAGTGTGGTCAATTATCTCTTGGGTGGTCAGTTATTTCACTGGCACTTGACATTGCCTATTTACTGCTCGGTTATCTTGCTTGTCGACAAGTTTAGTTTTAGTTCCTGTTGTGGCCGACTTGTGCATTTATATTGGATCATGGATTTAATGTTGGTATCCATCATTGGGAAGCATGTGGTCACAGATCTGACTGTTTCTTTCATTGATTGTGGATCTAAAGGTCGACTCAGCTGGGTAGCTTCTTGTATAAATGTAGATGTTTGGTTGTAGATTAGGAGGCAATTTTAGATAGAAGATAGTAGACATTATTTTGGAGATTGGTAATAGATCCTCACATGTTTGAGGACTTTTGAGATTCATTGTAATATCAGGCCGTAACTGGGAAGGCCTTACAGCCCGGCATGCATGACTCAATTAATGAAAATATATGAAAGTTTATGCATTCTCTCTCTCACTATTGTGTTTGTTGGCTTTCGCATGTGTTGGGCAGGCTTGGATCATTAGGGTGTGCCACTGTTTGGCCCCTCTTGCATCCCTACCTTGCATCAAAATTCCACATGTATATCATGAATCACATAAGTATTAACTTCAATGTTTTAATAGATCTAATATGCTAATCACATCCATAAAAATAAAACACATAACACAAAAGATTTGGTAACCCAGAAACCCTTGAAGGTAAAATTGCGGTGGGGATGACACCCATAAATCTTCACTACTACAATAATAAAGTATGCACATTAGGGCTACAAAGTTTTGATCACTTCTGGTGATCTACCCTATGAGAGGTCTACCCTGCTAAGAACTTACAGACTTATACAATCTACCTTGATTAGAGGATTTAAACTTACACAAAAGTAAGCACTTTGTTAGGAGATTTACAAAGGCTGGTTAGGACCACTCTATTAAGAGATTTACCCTGATTCACTAGCTAGAATGCATCAGTACCCGTTCCTTCAGTTTGCACTTCAAATGCTGATAACGGATCTCCTCCTTCCAATTCTTATCTGATCTCAAAACCTGATAGAACTTTGTTATGTCCTTCATTTCTCTGCTCGGTCACTTTGTCTGATCTTAGCTTCTGACATCCAAAACATGACCTGTCCTGCCTATGCATTATACTCCATATTAGGTTTTTGATGTCACCTTAAATAGATAATTGATGAACCTTCTAGATCAGGATCAACGATCTAGATTCATCACTTTTGTCACTTATACATTACCTTTTTTTGATTGGTTACATTGATTGCATAGGGATTAATGATCATAATCATAATGCGTAATTAACTCCTTAAATGTCTCAATAATCATTAAATTATGCATAGAATTCAGCCAAAATAGTTTACCTAAGTATTTGTACCATTCCAACACATATACCAAAATTGGCTTACTCAACATATGAACTCTCTAGTGCTCTGTCAAAACTGTTATCCATATACTTGGCACTAACTATTCTATCCATCTCAGCATTCATATTACTCGGTAACTACTGGGGTACTCAGTGACCACTAACTTTCTCAGTAGTAACTATCGCTCGATACATACATGATATTTATACAAGTCAAATACCTTTCTCGGCCTTAATAAGATGGCTCAGTCGTAATGATGACTGACCAACTTTTCCTTAGGAATGACTAAGTATTTGACACTAATAGACAACATGACTTGGAGATCAACAGATAGTATAGATGATTCTTCTAAAAAATAAAGGAAAGCATGGACTTATGGGAGATTTCACTGTAGATCCTAATTACCCCCTATAAATTAGATACTAAATGTCTTTTAGCATGAAAGAGGATATAGAAATTTTTGTAAAGGATTTCATGATACTTTTAGAGGTTTACAAAGGATTGTTCCTATTTAGCAATAATATAAATATCAACCTTTTATAATACACTTCCATTAAATCTCATCATTTATGAAGTACTGAAATGTACTAGGAAAGAATATTTCAACCTCTTGATCCCCTTTTCCACTTATCAAGAGGATTGCTTGTGCGAGAAATATCTTTTTCAACCCTATTTCTCCTTGTGCATTTACAAATGTTTTCAATAATTTTTTGATAAGAAATTTCAATTTGAATTTGTATTTTCACTATTAAGTCTAGTGTATTTGGGTTCTTCTCAAAGAAACATTTGAAGTATTGTGCTTACCCTAGTTATGTTTTTTTAGTTGTTTGGTGGATTTTTCTTGAGAACCCTACTTTGATATGAAAAGATCATGATCTCTCCTAGGATTCTTGAATTTCTTGATGAACCTTGACCTATGTTCAAAAGGTGACAACACAAATTGAGTTTCATGTTTAGTACGAGTTATTTCTCTAAAGTAACCTCTTATCTAATTCATTCTAAAGATCTATAAAGTTATGTCTTGGATAAAATGGAGGATTATTATCATTTGAAGATAGTATAATTCAAAGAAAAAAATTGGTAAATAGTTCATCAAAATTAAACCCTAAATTTTTCGCCCTATCTAAAATGAAATTGGATACTTGGAGTTACTTTCCTTGGTTCGAAATGAAAGAAAATATATAATCTGTTCTTAGTTGTATGTATGAGGAATATATGGGGCTTTACAAACACTATATCATTTCCAAGGAATCTATCATTGATGTTACTAACCAATGTAATTGAGGAGATGTTTGTTTCCTAAAATTTGTGAGTAACAATAAAGTTATGAAACTTATTGGAGAAAACTTTGACAACATATCTTTGATACTTGGAAGTCTATTCTACCACATGGTATTTACATATAAGGTGTACTTTACCAACAAAGAAGGTAATGTTACTACTACTAATATTCACATTGCTTACCAGATGGTGAAAAAAAGGAAAAAATTTGACTTTTGTGAAATATTGTGCCAACAACTATTTGAAAACTTGAAACAAATAAAGGAATCAAATTATCCTTTTTAGTGTGGATCTCTTATTGTTTCGTTGTTCTTACTTTCTCAGGGATTACTAAGAAAAAAAGATATTTTATTGAATAATCTAATGTTTTAGTTGGATCTCAAATCAAGAAACATATGTTAGATTATACAAATATGAAAGAATGTGACACAACCTTTATGATGTTTATTGCAAATATTCAAAAGGAGTTGTGTGATAGACTCAATATTTATAAATAAACTATGGATGTTATATTTATGGTTGATAAAGATAATTGTTATAATGAAGTTGACAAACCCAAAACTTGTTGAGTTCCTAAGTCACCCTATAAAGTTTCTAAAGCTACTTTGACCAAATGTACAAACTTGCTATTGTAAAAATTGGTTGATCCAAATGAAACAAGGATTGGAATCTTCTTTATTTAGGAAGAAAAAGGGTTAAATAAAACCATCTTGAATTTCAAGGATAAAGACAAAATATGTGAATATTGATGATAACAGTGAAGTGGAGATATTGAAGAAGGAATTCAAGGATTCAGTTAAGAAAAGAAAAGGAAGACTTATTTTGATTATGAGGAAGACCCTTATAAAGTTATGTGTCTTCAATTCCTTAATTCAACCTGATAATTTGTAGAATTTTTTTGAAGAATATCCATTACAATCAAGAAGTTATTGATAAATTTATTATAATGTACTTGCTAAGGAATAAATTGTCATTGGATGACATTATAAATGATCTTGCTAAACATCTTGCAGAAGTTGTAGTACCCACCCATAGTTTGCTTTCAGTTTTCAATGCCATACTCTTTTAGACCACATTTCATGTGTGCAGATATTATTATTTCAGTGGATGTTGATGATTTGGATTATGATTACTTTATGTTGCCTTGTGATTTCATAATTAGGTGATGAAATATTATGATGTGATAATTTATGTTTTATTTGGTTTATGATGTACTTACCCCATACTTGCATGTGTATGGTGATTATGTGTATGTACTTGCTTGATGTGTTTGTATGGTAGAGGACGGAGGTGTAGTTACTTGAATAGTCAAGATCCACACATCTGACCATACCCTATCATTGTCTGCCACATATATATTATTACATGTACATGCTTCGTCTTGTGATGATGGGTTTGCAGTGATAGGGAATCATCTTCCCTGAATTGGCATGAGTGAGTGTGCTCATAAACATTCATCTTAATGCTAAAGATGGGAGATAATACACAGACCCAAAACTCTAACCTAAACCTATTTATCCTAATATAGGATATGTATCTGATGACTACCTTACCCGGATTTGTCTAGGTGACATGAATTCCTGGATCCCATCCTTTTGTATGTTTGGTTTATCTGTTGATCTCAGTTTTTTGTGTGTGTGTGTGATTTTTCTATAGTTGTGGAATTTAATATTATAGTTGAAAAATAATATTAGTTTTAATATTTATGTTTATGTGAGATTAATTAATTAAAGATCAAATATTTAAATATTTGGATTTAATTAATTAATTGTGTGATTTAGAATTTATTATGTTTCATTAAATAATTAAATATTTAATCACATGCTTTAATTGTGCTTTAAGTGTTTAATTTATTTAATGCAAATTTTTATTATATGCATGTGCTTTTATTAAGTTGAATGTAATTTATTTTCAAAAGGTAACAACTTGTCTTTAGGAGTCTAAGTTGTGTTGTGCAAATAAAAGTTATTTTTATTTATTAATTAGTATTTTCTTTCAATTTGAGAATTGGAGTTTGAATAGGAGATAACTAATGAGTCATCTAGGGTTTGCATGAAAGGAGGAGTTGAATCCCTAATAGGGGGAAAAGGCATTCATTGGAGCTTACCCACACACATAGGTTTTGAAGAATTGTGGAGAGAGCTTGGTTTTGGAGTTGTGAAATTTCTTGAGTGCATTGTGTTGCTTGATTTTGGTGGAAGATAGTTGTGCATCTGATTCTTGGATTGTTTTCTAGATGGATTCGGATCTGTAGGATTGAGTTCACATTTTGGAGGATCTGAAATTTTCCTCATCTCAAAGGCTTCCATTTTATAGTTTCTTGCATTGGATTTGAGGTAGGGTTTGAGAAAACCTCTCTACAATTTGTCTAAGTAAATTTTTAGTAATTTTATTATGTTTGGATAGTTTCATTTGATTTATTAGTTCTATTTTTTTTTGTTAGTGATCTTGGGTATTAGAGAACCCATAGGTCCATTGTTCTATGATTTTATTCAGACTTGGCATAGTAGGGTTATGTTGTCAAATTTTTGTGAGAAAATTCATCCTAAATCTCTTAGAAAATGAAAAATTAAATTGGCTATAGTGTAGACTATTGAACTATTGAATTAAAGTAATGGGTTTGTGAGAAAAACCCAATTTGGGTAGAAAATCATCATTCTGAAAAAAGAAATATAAACTCTGTTAAAAAATGATAGTAAAAAAAAAACCAGTAAAGAAAAAAATATATATATAGGCCAATAGAAATGAAAAGACAAGCATTTGTGCATAAAAATCAAGAGAAATAGATCAGTTCCTTTTCTGGTAAATTATGCTTTTGTTGCTCCTTTCCATTTTTTAAAATTGTTATAAAAAAAAATTTATTCACCAAACTTAGTAGCATGTTTTAGGTTAGACTCTCTTGGGTTCCCTGGCGGGGTGTTACATCCAGTATCAGAGCGGAGTTTCTACACTAGGAACTCTGGGTATGTACGCTCATTAGGTTTTGTGTAGTCTTAACTTGAAACTAAACATAGACATAAAACATTTTTTCTTTCAGACCATTGCTTTATGATTATGTTATCTTTTGTTTTTTTTTGAGATTATGTTGTGAGACGTTGTCTGGATTTTTGTTTGTTGCAGGAATCATGGCTATGACTAGATCTTCTGGAGGTCATGGTAGAGGTCGTTCTAGTGGATGTGGAAGGGGTAGATAGCTTAGCCCTTCTATGAGTGTCAGTTAGGAGAGTCACCACCAACAGTCTAGAGATGATCAGAGAGAGGATCATCAAGCTGAGTCTGAAGGACCAAACATGAGACAACTCTTACAGGCGATTCTTAATCATCTTGGTCCTAAGAAAAACAAAGTAGAGCAGGAAGTTTCCCATCAATATCAGAGGGAGGAGAGGGTCAAAGAGAGGTCTAGGAGTCCTCCAAGGAGGAACTTCACTATGGATCCTACAATTGTGGTAGTGAATCATATGAGGGACATGATGAGGGGGTGACCCATTCCCTTTGATGGGAAAGGTACTAGATTATAGGTTGAGAGTTGGTTGATAGCTTTAGAGTGGAGCTTTTCTATGCATCCCTTTAGTAGTAATACTAAAGACAGGTATGCAGTGACACAGCTCATAGATTTTATAGTAGTATGGTGGAGAATAGAGGAGGAGAAGTTGGGAGTTCAGATGGATACTGTGACATGGGAGTTGTTCTTGGAGCATTTTTTAGAACGCTTCCTATCTGATCAGTGGAGGCAACATAGAGTAGATGAATTTCACAACTTGAGATAGTTGACCATGTCAGTAGGGGAGTATGAGTGTAAATTCTTTGAGCTCAAGCAGTATGCTGGCTTCGGACAAGATACAACTCTTCTAGTACAACACTTTGTGAGGGGGCTTAATGCTCGTATAGTTGGGGATGTTAGACTCTTTGAGCCTAAGACCCTCAAAGATGCAGTCATTAAGGCTACTCTTATAGAGGCAAACCTAGTGTTGGGTCATAGTGTTCAGAGAGGTTTTCAGTCTAGTGGTTCCAAGGGGAATCAGTTTCAAAGGAATGTGAACCCTTTGAATCCTCCTCAGGATCGGCAGCAGAAGGGGTTCTCTATTCTAGCTCAGGGTGGTGATTCTCAGCCCAAGAACTTTCATAATGGTCAGCAAAGTAAGGATCATTCTTTTGGTAAGCCAGCTTAGAGTGCACAACAAAGTGCCAGTCAAGGTAGCTTTCAGCAATCCAGTGCTCCTGCAGCAAGGAGAGTTTTCAAGGGAGATTGTTTCACTTGTGGCCAACCTGGTCATAAATCATACAATTGTCCCCAGCATTTAAGACAGGGGCCGGCAGCTTCTGAGCCTACAGTTGGTGATGCAAGTAGATCTCATAGGACCTTTGCAATAAGGAATGATCCTCAGAGTTCAAACCCTATGGCAGGAAAGGGTCTGATGGGACCTTCTCAGTGATCCTTGGTTTAGTTTTCCTTCCAGTGTAGCTAGGTTTATGGGACTCATATCCCTACTTGTTCCAAGCTTCCAGGAGTAAGCCTAATCCTTGGGGGGTGGATGTAGTACCCACCCATAGTTTTCTTTTAGTTTTCAGTGCCATACTCTTTTAGGCCACATTTCATGTGTGCAGATATTATTATTTATGTGGATGTTGATGATTTGGATTATGATTACTTTATGTTTCCTTGTGATTTCATAATTAGGTGATGAAATATTATGATGTGATAATTTATGTTTTATTTGGTTTATGATGTACTTACCCCATACTTGCATGTGTATGGTGAATATGTGTATGTACTTTCTTGATGTGTTTGTATGGTAGAGGATGGAGGCATAGTTACTTGAATACTCAAGATCCACACGTTTGACTGTACCCTATCATTGTCTTCCATATATATAATATTGTATGTACATGCTTCATCTTGTGATGACAGGTTTGCACGTATAGGGCATCATCTTCCCTGAATTGGCAGGAGTGAGCATGCCCATAAACATTCATCTCAATGGTAAAGAGGGGAGATAATACACAGACCCAAAACCCTAACCTAAACCTATTTATCCTAAGATTGGATAAGTATCTGATGACTACCTTACCCAGATTTGTCTAGGTGACATGAATTCATGGTTCCCATCATTTTGTATGTTTGGTTTATCTATTGATCTCAGTTGTTTGTGTGTGTGTGATTCTTCTATAGTTGAGGAATTTAATATTATTGTTCAAAAATAATATTAATTTTAATATTTATGTTTATGTGAGATTAATTAATTAAAGATCAAATATTTAAATATTTGGATTTAATTAATTAATTGTGTGATTTAGAATTGATTATGTTTCATTGAATAATTAAATATTTAATTGCATGATTTAATTGTGCTTTAAGTGTTTAATTTATTTAATGCAAATTTTTATTATATGCATGTGCTTTTATTAAGTTGAATGTAATTTGTTTTCAAAAGGTAACAACTTGTCTTTAGGAGTCTAAGTTATGTTGTGCAAATAAAAGTTATTTTTATTTATTAATTAGTATTTTCTTTCAATTTGAGAATTGGAGTTTGAATAGGAGATAACTAATGAGTCATCTAGGGTTTGCATGAAAGGAGGAGTTGAATCCCTAATAGGGGAAAATGCATTCATTAGAGTTTACACACACACATAGGTTTTGAAGAATTGTGGAGAGAGCTTGGTTTTGGAGTTGTGAAATTTCTTGAGTGCATTGTGTTGCTTGATTTTGGTGGAAGATAGTTGTGCATTTGGTTCTTGGATAGTTTCATTTGATTTATTAGTTCCATTTTACTTTGTTAGTGATTTTGGGTATTAGAGAACCCATAGGTCCATTATTCTGTGATTTTATTTAGACTTGGCATAGTAGGGTTATGCTGTCAAATTTTTGTGAGAAAATTCATCCTAAATCTCTTAGAAAATGAAAAATTAAATTGGCTATAGTGTAGACTATTGAACTATTGAATTAAATTAATGGGTTTGTGAGAAAAACCCAATTTGGGTAGAAAATCATCATTCTAGAAAAAAAATATAAACTTTGTTAAAAAAATGACAGTTAAAAAAAAACCAATAAAGACAAAAAAATATACATAGGCTAATAGAAATGAAAAGACAAGCATTTGTGCATAAAAATCAAAGAGAAATAGATCATTTCCTTTTCTGCTAAGTTGTGCTTTTGTTGCTCCTTTCCATTTTCAAAAATTGTTATAAAAAAAAATTATTCACCAAACTTAGTAGCATGTTTTAGGTTAGACTCTCTTGGGTTCCCTGGAGGGTCGTTACAAAAGTGATGAGTAACATGAGAGTTGAAGATATTGAACTAGAGGAGAAAATGAGGAAATAGGTTATTACTAACAATGGAAGTGTATTATCTCAAGAAGAGGCTACTATAGTAATGACGAAACTATCTCAACAATTGGAAAGTGATCAAAGGATTTAGATAAAAAGACATTTTGTTTTGTTGAGAGAGGAAATTGATCCAAAGATGGTAACTCTATTTGATATACTCAAAGGGGATGAATCTATTAAGAAGAAGGTATAGAAAAAAAAACATGACTACCTCATAGAAAATTACTTTTTATAGATTGAATATTAAAAAAAAAACTTTATATTCATTCATTTATCTCTAGGAGTACCTTTTCCTTGCTGAAATTTCAATTCAAGGATATATTACCCAACGTATTAATCTAATAATTGTACTTGATGACGCAAAATTTTTGTTTTCTATTTTCTTTTTGATGCACTTGTCAAGGGGGAGTTAACTATTTTAAGGAAAAGTATGTTTGTGTGTGTGAGTTATTTTGGAGAGGATTATTTTCAAATACCCTTTGTCCTTGATGTCAAAGGGGGAGATAGTATGTGAAGATGACACAAGTGTTTCCATCAATGAAAAAGGGTGAGATTTGTGCACTCACTATGTTTTATTGTCATTGATGTTAAACTTGTCACTACTATCAATATAAGTGGTTTTTTGTCTCCGAAGGGGATTTTAGTATGGAGAAGTATTATATTGAAGATTGTTTAGTAGTAATATAATATCAAGAATTCACATATATATCCTTAGTTGTATACATAGATTATTGGAGAAAATTGTAAATGATATAATTGGCTTATGTATATTATCTCTAGAGTTTTGGAGTTAATTTATCACTTATATTGTTAATTATAGCCATTCTTGTAAACTATCTGCCAGATTGGGTTTCTATTTTTTGCTCTCCATCTTGGCTCATTACTATATTTTGACTCGCGATTGAAGTATGATTTAGATACTTGATATAAGATGATGTCTAAAATAAGATTTTTAATAAAGTATTTATTATATAGTGAGCATGATTCTCACCATAGTTTTTCCCATTTTGGTTTTCCACATAAAATTATAGTGTCATGGGTTGTGATCTTTCATACTTCAGTTATTTACTTTTGCATATGGTATTAATAAAATAAGTAGGTAATGAATTGTTAATTTTAGTAAATTTTGATTCAACCCCCACCCACTTCCCTCAACATCTAATGATGTTCAACAAATGTTTTTCATTCACCCTAATAAAAGACATGTTAGGTTGCAATATGTTATCACATACACAATTTGAACAAAAAGAGTTTTAGTTGAAACTCTTTTGCTTAAAATAGTTTTTGTTGAGACTTTACCATATAAATTGAAGCTATTTAGAATTTTAGTTTTATGCTAATTTAATTATTTTGGGTAAAATAATTCTAACAAATACTCTTTATGTCATTTAGGTGCCAAGTAGTTTCATACTAGGCTCAAACAAAACTATTTTGTTCATCCAAAGTGTGACACATAAATGATCTTTCACCCTCCATATCACCACAAACTCACTTGTGGGTCTAGGATTAAATTTTTTTCCTAAGTAATAATAGATGAAATGCCTCAATAATTAAATAATGTGTTCTAGGAAATCTTAGAGACAAATTGGGGGACTTGTGAGATTTACCTAGATGGGGAACATTAGTTAAGTTTCCTTGGAGGCTTTCAAATCTCAAATCCATTGAGATAACTCAAAAAGGATGTTTTGGATTAAGGAAAAAATAGGTTTTGAGGGAAGCCAAAAAACCCCTTACAAAGCATTACAAAAGATAATCAATAAAGTTCTTCATCACAAAACACTATTGGAGACAGACCAACTAGAAAAACCAAACCAACAACCAGAAACAAAACAAACAACAACCAAACATAACCAGCAACCAGACACAGAATAGGACACTAAGACAAAAACAAACAGAATACTAGGCCAACATTTTCAGATAAGTGGCCACTTCCTCTTCAATGATACTAACATCTTCCACATTATTATTTAGAACTTGGAGTCCATAGGAGAAGCAGTAGGTTTCTTTCTCATAATTTCCCGAGTGCGCTTTCTGAGAACTTCAACAACAGCAGCAACTTATGCCCTTGTCCAACTTAGTTTGACCAACTTCCTTATTCTCAACAATATTCTCCATTCTAATTGTCAGGTCCCTTAACTTATGGATAGTGGCCTTCGTATTCTCATTAATTCCACAAAGGATATTCCCCAAACACTCATAGAATTTTATCTTCACCAAAAATTATTCAAAGTTCTCTAAATTATTTCTGGTTTGGATTTCCTTATCCATTTGATCCTGAACATTGTTCAACTTGGACTTAATATTGTTAATTCCACTTTGCATCTAGTTATCCATGGCATAGGAGTTATCATCTCTAAGCATATCCTTCTGAAGGAACTATAGAAGAGATTCCAAATTACCATCAAGAGGACCAAGACTTAAATGGACAAACTCTTCTTTCCTCCTAGAAGCAATAACATTGTGTTTAGAAATATTTTTAGGGCTAGAAGAGGGAGTAGCCAAACCAGAACTAGGATAACCCACAATGTTGAGCATATGTTCCTTACCTTTCTTGTCATGTTTCTTGTTTGCCTTGTCACCTTCCTCCTGCAAGACCTTATTATCAACCGCTATCACCTCCTTTTGATTTTTCTAATTTTCCTCTCTATCCTGCTCACCCTTTGTTAGAGAGATCTCTCTTCCCAAGTGGTAGTGTCCATCTTCTCTTTTAAGGGGCTACCCTTGTCAAACTTGGACATCAAAATATTATTTTAGTTTCTAGAATTGGCAGTGGAGTCATATTCATCCTTTGTTTCCATACCTTTATCTTCATCAAACCTAGGTTTAGTAATAGTCACTTCCTTCTTCTCAGAGTCACCATCACTATTGTCCTATGTCTCCATACCCTTTTCACTATCAAACTAATTGTAGAGGTTTAGAGGAGTGTTCTTTTTTCCTATAGTACCCCAAGGTCTTTTCCTCTCAATCTCATTAGAACCATAATTCTCCACTTTCCTCTTACCCTTATACTCCTTAATTACAAGCTTAGGGGTCCTCACCTTACAATAATCATAAATGAGAAGGATAAGCCCTTCATAAAGAATGGGCTTCTTGGGTTTTTTCTTGTTTTCATCCATATTCTGGTTCAAAGACTTAATTAAAAAGAAAGGAAAGGAGACCCAATCATTGTATCAAAAATGATTTAAAAAAACAAAGTGGTAGTTGTGTACCCTTGTGTATCTAACATCCAATCTGAACTAATCCATAACATGGGTCAAGAATTTCTTCCATATAGGATTAATCTATTCAATGCAATAATAATCCCCTCTTTTGACTAAAAATTCTTCCCCCTCTTCATTTTTAGGGAATTTATGCACTTCAACATTAAATATCTTTATTTCCTTAAAAAATTCCCTCCAAGAACTTTAAATACCCATAATTTTAGAAATGAAATTAACATTTAAATCAATATTGACCCCATGTAGAGTGACAGAGGAGCCATTACATCCCTTAACAAAATAATATTACAGTTGATGAGTAAATTGTTACCGTATTTTTACTCATTCTTAGATTGGAGGCCTAATTACTAGATGAGGCTACAATACCCTAGTTTGTGTTATTAGGTGATCTTCTTTAAGTTTGTGTTCATTTCATTGCAAAGTACATGGAAGAAAAAAGAAATGAACTACATCTAATGCTACACATGCATATATGTATACTGTACAAAAGGGAAAGAACTGAAAGGAGGAGCATCTATTTGAGATCACACAGGTCGTGAGCATAGCCGTTACCAGAATTGAATGAATGAGTATACATATAAATAAAGAAAATTATTAAATACTGGGGTACCAGGCATTGCCTAGTAGTGGTTTCCAAGTCCGATCCTGTCTAGAGAGCTCCTAAGATCCAAAACCTACAAGAAATGAAGAAGGGATATGGGTTAGATCTAATGGATCTATGCAATGGCTCATATAACAATATCTACAGAATGCATATGTACACTCAGCCATGCACCTCTAACAAAGGTTGTGCTCAGGGCATGTGCATAAGGCTCCAAAGAACAAAAGAGGCACCATGTTTTCACTGACGTGTTTGTTTCATGTGCAGATACAGGAGAAGCTGATCCAACATAAATTCAATGAATACTCTGGGCCCTTGATGCGAATCATGACAAAAAGCCTAAAAATTTTCTCTCGATGACCGCATCAAGGGCCAAGAGCACACATTGTACAAAACCAAGTACATCCAGATGAAGTAGCATCAATGAGGATCAATGAAGCATGGTCAAACACTAGCAAAGGAGAGCTTGCACGATGCATCAAATCAATATCAAAACAGAGAAATAAATACTCAAATCTACACAATATCATTCTCAAATGGCATGAAATATATTCAAAATAGAACACTGGTGTATGCACCCTAAAATGGTCACCTAGACCTTGGGCCCCATTTCTGCAATTTATCAAATCCCTGAATCAATATTTTCAAAAATCAACATTTTTCAAATATATCAATTTTCTTGATCAAATCATAATCAATTCAATATTTCTTAAAGTTTGAGCCTTATTTAATTTAAAAGAGAATAAAAAATAAAAATCTTATTTAATTAAGAGAACATGCTCTCTTTTAATTAATTAAAAATCTCTTTTAATTAAATAATAAAATCACTTTATCCTAAGCCTTTATTTAATTAAAAGGAATTTTCTCCCCTTTTATTTAAATAAAAAAATCTCCACTTTTCTTCTTATCCTTGTTGCACAAATAAATCATTTAATTCTTATTTATAAAGAAAAATAAAATAAAAGTACTTTTGCCTCACATTGACATAAAGTAAATGCTCAACATAAAGTAAATGCTTCTAATTTTCTTATTGGAGGATATTTATGCACAAGGATCAAGCTTCTTTTTTTCTCCATCGTTGATTAAGTCTTTTGCCTCTTAATCTCCATGGTCCATTGTTTTTCACTTCCTATAAAAGAAGAGCTCTCTTCCCCATTTGCACACACCATATATACTTGAATTATTATGCTACAGGTTTTCTAAGTCATTGAAGCTTTTGGAGATATTCTTGCATCAAGTTTTGAAGATTTGGAGCATCATTGGCATTCATCTTGCATCTACATCACATCCTAGCTTGCATCATAGTTGCATTATCATGGTATCATTTCCTTTCATGTTTTAGATTAATCTCACATAATTTAATTAGAAGGTTTGTAACTCTTTCATTTCTATTTTCAAAGCTTAATTGCATCTTCATTCTCATAAGATTAATTTGCATTCTCATATAGATTTTCATAGCATTGCATTCATTTGCAATCTCTCATTGTGTGGTTGACTAGCAAGGTCATGAGTTTATAGCTCTAGCTGAGAGCAATTTTACAAATCTTGCAACTCCATGCATAGAGAGCTATGGATCGATTTGTGAGGGCTCATTCTTGAGTTTTCTTACATGTAAGGATTCATAGAAGTGTGACAACATTTTAGCACACATTTTTGGCACCCACCATGGGGAAACCCACTTTTTACATGCTGGTTTTGATTATTTTTGGAGCTAACCCTTGTGCAGATTTGTTTGGAGATGAAAAACCCTAGATTTAAAAGATTTGATCATATCTCCCAAACGGCTTAGTTTTTTGGTTTGAAAATTTTTTTGTAATTTTTTGACATATCAAAGAAGCTCCAAAAAAATTTCCAAAATTTTCAAAGGTAATTTTTATTTTTTATGATTTTTTCTTGATTTTTCATAAAAAATTGATTTTTGGCGCAAATCAGCATATTTTTAAGAAATTTTTATATTTCTAGAAAGGTCTTGGAATTCTACAGGCATTCTATTCATTTTGTTTTTAATTTAGAAATTATATCATAGCTCATTTGATTAATTTATAAAAACTGGTCTATTTTGGTAAAATGGGTCTCTAAGGCACAAATGAAGAGATTTTTTTGAAATTTTTACATTTTTGGAAAGCTCTTTATTTTTTGATAGAGGTCTCTTTTCTGTATTTTGGGTTTAGGGTCTGAATTCATGTGGTAAAAATCAAATCTTGTTGACTAGGTCAAATGCAAAAAAAAAAAAAAATTGTGATGCGTATGCACTTATTTTTCATTGTTCAATGCATGATATGAGTTATCATTTGGATTATTTGCTGGTTATCATTGCTCCTAACAATTGATTTTCAGATCTAACCATCCTAGGGTTTGCATAAGTTGGATATACATTGCATATCTTGTTTGCTTGTTTTCTTGTCTTGTTCATTTGAAGGTGCATGGCTTGCTTTCATGAAAAATATTTAAAACAAACAAAAAAAAGGTGAAATCTACTAAGTGTGTTGCATTGGACTTGAGGTATTTTGTTACAACTCTACAACATTTAGATCTTGGGATTAAAATTGAACCTCTCATGTGTTTGGCTTTAGTGTTTACATGCTTTCATAGAACACATTTCAATTGATGCTCTTAATGGGAAATGAAAGAACATAGATTTGTTTTTCCAAGTTTGTGTAAGTGAATGCTTGTGTTTAAACCTTAAGTAATTCTTGGTTTCAATATCAAATATCTCATTGAGTGATTGAGGGCATGGATTCATTCCTTGTTTACATAGGGAGTTAAATGCACCACTTTATGGACTCACTCTATGTTTACTTGGAAAGTTAAATATTCCATTGATTCAACCCTTTGTCATTTGTGAGTAGTATTGATAAGAAACTTTAGATTACTTGTGATTGATCTAGATTGCTATCTTGGGTTATTGGACTCGCTAATCCATCGGCTCCTCATTTTCGCCCCGTGGTTGCAAGATCAGCGCCACATTAAAGGGGAGGGGTCTACAGGAAAGAAGCGTTAATTGCTCCACTAGGCAACCCTTTTGTACTTTTTGGAACTCACTTGTTTTCTAAGGTGTGGACTCACTTTGAGTTGATGTGAGGAGTTAAATGTTTCACTTTTGGACTCACTTTGAGTTGGTGTGAAGAGTTAAATGTTTCACTTTTGGACTCACTTTGAGTTTGTGTGAAGGGTTAAGTGTTCCACTTTTTTGGACTCACTTCACATTCTCTTGAAGGGTTAAATGTTCCACTTTTGGACTCGCTTCACATTATCTTAAAGGGTTAAATGTTCCAGTTTTGGACTCACTTTTCATTTACTTGAAGAGTTAAGTGTTCCACCTTTAGTGCTCTAAATACTTTTGATAGTGAATTACTTAGTTTTTATTTCTAGAAGGCCTGCTTGGGGACACACCACCTCAAGGGACGACCTTAACTCCTATGTTCTGACAGAGTATAAATATCAGGAGGTGAATCCAAAGACACCTCTCTTGGGAATTGAGTTTGATATCACTCTTGGCTAAGCCTCAAAGAACTTTATACCTTTGAGAAGTGAAGGAGGAGATTTGGGTTACCGTCTCCCCCCGGCTGTGTGATTTTGGATTCTTCTCATCTACGGATTTGGGCCTCACGTACCTTGTGTATATCGAGGACTCCTTTTAGAAAGCCATGTATATCCTTGTAGACAGCTTGTTAAGGTGTTGTTGTGTTCTATGTGCCTGCTAAAATATTTTCAAGAACATACACAAGTAGAATCTTTAAGGAGTAGCATACTAAGTCACTATCTCTATTCATGTGCAAGGTTGCTTTGTCCCTTGCTCATTGCTTGAAAACTATTTGCTTGAACTCCCTGGTTGTTGTTCTATGTGCTTGATCATCATTATGAAATCTTTTGAAAGATCTATTTGGAATATTGAAACTGAGTTCCGTCCTGCTGTAGTGAGTTCTCCTTAGAAGCTTGGTCTTCCTTGGTCAGTCCAGGTCAGATCCTAAGTGTTGTCATGTTGCTCAACATCTCAATGAACGTTATGGTCTCAATTGCACAAGATGACTCTTAGTCTTCTTCTTTCTTCTCCATTTCCCATGTTTTTCTAAAGTCTTTTATTCCCATGGGAAATTCTTCTTCTTCTTCTTGATTCTTTTCCTCTTACTATCTAGTCTACCTTCTTCTATTCATCTATTCATTTCTTCCATGCTTGATTCCTCCTCTTCTATAACCATGAATCTTGACTATCTGGTTTTGGAACCTTTATTAAGAATAGATGATCTTGAGCTCATTGACATATTCGAAAAGTGTTGTTCCTCCAAAATTCTCATGAGTGATGAATTTATAGCAAAAATAAAAGAAAAGATGATTAAATCAGATGTCTTTACTAGAATCATAAACATGATCATATCATGATCTTCTTCTTCCAAACATTCTTCATCATCTAAATCTTCTCATTCTTCTTCACCTTCCAAATCTTATCATGACTCTTCCAGACATCATTCTCATTCTTCATCTTCTAAATCTTATCATGATTCTTCTAAACACTATTCACATTCTTCATCTTCCAAATCTTATCATGACTCTTCTAAACATCATTCGAATTTCTCATCATCCAAGTATTCTTCTTCCACTAGGTCTTCACCTTCCTCTTCTTCACAATCTCATTCTTCTTCTACTTCTTCAAAGATTCTTACTTCTCTTCAGAAGACATACCATAAAGAGCAACATGATAGTCCTTATGATGTCTCTTCCATAAAGAGTGACACACCCACCTATGATGACTATGATGATGGACAATGTAGTGATGCCCATGAAACTTCTATTCCTAAGCATCATCCTCGTGGTACACTTGTGATTTCTAAGGGGGAGTCATATTGGGTAGATTGTGATGGTGATCCATATGACTCTAAATTTGAAGAATTCTTTGATGATTTTTGTGAACAATACAATATTCTTACTGAGGAAGAGAAAATCTACCGCGCTGATTTCAAACATCAAAAGAATCTCTCCTCTAAAAGTTCTCATGCTGAAAATAAAGGTTGCACTCTCAAGCAAGATCATATTAATGTTCAACCTTTGTCTTGTGATGGTTCCCTTTCATCCTCTACTTCCTCCAATGCCCATACATTTCCTAAAGCTTCCGAGTCTTCCAAATCTATCACAAATCCTTCATCCAACAAAGATCCTAAGGCTTTTCATGCGGTTCCTTATAGTTATCCTCAAGGGCTACCTATTAAAGATACTCAAGCTAATCTTCACTTGGCTACAAATACTTTTAATAATGCTAAACCTAAAGATCCTAAGCCTTTATGCACTATAATGCCTACTTTAGCTAGTCCTTCACTATCTCTTCCAAAGTCTTCCATATAATTCCAACCTACTTCGTTGTCCTTAGAAGTGGCTCCATGTCAAGAGGACTCTAAAAATGATAAAGAAAAAAATATAAATAAAGATCAAGATCAAGAACCCTCCATATTATCCAATTCTCTTCATGATGTATCTCTTCCATTTCATGGTTCTTTTGATCCTTTACGCTCTTCCGCATTCATTCCACCATCTCCTAAGCAAGATCAAGCTACTACTTACACCGTTGAGCTTATTGATAATCAAAATAACCTTACCACACTTGCGCTTTCCAAAGATGATACTTCCATTAAGGTTATTAAAAATGGTGTTGTTACTTCCAATGATAAGCATATTGAAAATCAAGAAAAAAATTATACGCTTGTGCTATCCAAAGATCCTTGTCAAGATCAAAGTATTTCATTTTCTTGTTCTACCGCTCCATGTTCACTTCCACTTTCTTCTCTTCCTAAATCTTTGCAAGCTTTGAAAAATCCTATCAAAGAAGGTGCTCCTATTCAAGATGTCCAGGATCCTGTTGAAAATTCTAATGCTCACTCTAAAGATGTTGATATCCTTGGTTGTGATATAGATGCTGATGAACTTAATGATTATCCTTTTGCATCTTCCACATCCATCCTTGGACCTCCTCCACCAATACTAAGGGCTTCATGTCTTCCTTCCATCTTGGGTCCTTATGTCCCTTCACTTTCCTCTCCTAATTCTCCTAATTCATCATCCATCTTGGGTCCTTATGTCCCTCCATCTCCTATCTTTCCTCAAGGTCAACATAGATGCATACCCTTGAATCATTTTCATCCACCCACCCATCTAAACCAGTCATATTTTCCTTCTTCTTCCACAAGTCCTAAGTCTTTTGGAAGTAACTTGAATGTTCAATACAAGAAAAAGAACCAATACAAGAATTCATCAAAAAAAGAAGATCACCATGTCTCCTCTAATCAACATGGGGGCATAAAGTCAAAAGAGATATCTAAGAAGAAAACTACAAGACAAGTATGGGTTCCAAAATCCATCATTCAAGATATTATCTCTAAATCATCAAAAGGAAATGAAAAGCCTAAGGATATATGGATTTCAAAGTCTCTCTTGAGAGAATCTAATATTGAACAAAAAGTGAAGTTGACATTCAAGCTTCCAAAGGCTTCCACTTTATCTTCTTCCAAAAATATTCTTCCATTTCATGCACCTAAACTGCAACCTTTGCTAAACATTTTCCATATTCCTTCTCATATTCCTCCATTCACATTTGAGAATTATAACAAGTACACCAATCCTCTCTTCGAGGAGTCAGATAGCAATAATGAACCAGAATATGGTTCGCACTTGGACTAGAATATGGTTTTCCTCCATTTTTCCCATCACCCTTCAAGGTGTGTATTGACGTTGATCTTACCTTTCTTTCCATCTACCTTTTCACATTCCTTCCATTCATTATCCTTCTACCTTCTATCATTTTTCCTTATTTGCCTATTCCTCATGCGTCTTCCTTTCCCCTTCAGCATCTTTGAGCATATCATTTTGAATCCTTGGCATATCATGGTTTATCCTTTCAAGGAGCATTATCTAAAAAGCTTGCCTTCTTCCAAAAAAATATAAAATTCAAAAAATAGAAAAAAATTCAAAAATGAAAACAAAAAAAGAAAAGAGATGAAAAAAAATTGAAAATGTGCCTTGGTGGAAACCTGGAAACAGGCGCCTTGGTAGCAAAAGTAAAGAGAAATAAATTTGTCCTACGGTGAAAACCACTCCCTTGTGGTGCCTTGGATAAGTACCGTGATGAAAACTTGGCAATTAGGCATCATGCGTAGTTCTTCTACATGTTTCATCCATTTCATCTTCCATCTTTGATCTTGACAATATTGACCTATACACGAACATTTGGCTATCTTTTGAGCTATCTTCTGATGATCTTGCTTTCATTCCATTCATGTTTAGCCTTCATATTTATTTTCCTTCATTCATTCTATCCTTTCGCTATTCTTTTTCCCCCTTGTCTTGATCTAAAAAGAAAGAGTAAAAAATGATGCTATGAAGCCTCTTGACATGTCTACTCCTTTGGACAACATCTCTTCCTTCTTTTGCAGTGTGCTTTTGTGACTTATCCTATGCTAGTCTTTCATTACTTATCCAAATGTGCTTTGCATGATAATTTTTCTCTAGCTTGGGTACTCTTGAGGAGTTTGACCTTGAGGATTTCTTCCCTCCATTTGCCTTCATTCTCCTTTCCTCCATCTCATTCACCAGCTTGCCATCCATCTTGTCCCTCACATTGCTAGATATTGGGACTACACGATGTGATCTTGCTTGGGAGTTTGATGCCTATTCTGTCTGGAGGCATCTTTTGTACATATTTATTGATCCTAAAAAAATACCAAAAAAATTGATATATGATGCTAAAAAAATTCTAAAAAGCATAAAAAGTCATGAAAAAATACAAAAAAATTGAAAAAATTAAAAAAATACAAAAAAAAATAGAAAAAGTGCCTTGGTGAAAACCAGAGTCTGACTCTATGACCAACACACATGCACTTAAACAATCAACTTGTTAAGATATGTTGACTTTACTTTTCTTTGTGTGTTGTCTATGAGAATTTCTTTGATGAGTGGTCTCTCCCTGAGAAGTTTTCAATGATGCATAGCTAGAAGACTGAGGGTATGAGAACATATTTTATTTATTTATCTTCTTGTGGGTATATTTTGTTGATCCTAACTGTCATGAGCATTTATGCTGGTCTTACTTGACACTATGGATTGACAAGGTATTATCCTTGACTGTTTTGCGAGTGCATGCTTCTAGCTATCCTGACTTTCATGTGTCTTGATACAAGCATAATCTCGCCATATCAAACTTAGGTGATCTCACTGCATTAGTCATCTTGACCTACATGTCTTTGATGCCTAGGTGAGATTTCCACATTTCTATCTAATAAAGATCATATTCATATCCACATAGTTATGCTAGTGTGCATTGTATGATCTTATGACGCTACCAATAATGTTCAATGATGATAATTAGATGTCTATAAGAGTTGTGACCTTGCAAGTCAACCACTTTCATAGTAGCTTGCATTCCTAGGTTCATGTTAGTTTAGTTTTTGCATCTTGCATATGGAGAGAGCTCTCATTTTTATCATTTACGGACTAGTTGGTCAACTGTGCTCATTTTCTGATTCTTCTTGATCATATCTTTCATTTCTAGTCTTTCTTGTCACATCATTTTCTATCCATTTCGGACTCAAAACCGAAATTTGAGTCGCATTGACTGACCATTTGAGGCACAATTCTTCAATTTTTGATGGAATTTCTTCCTTTCCATGTCTTTCAAACTTCTAGTCTTTCATTCACCCCTTTCGCTTCCTCTCTCTGAGGTTTGACTTAATCTTTATCCTATATCTTTCCCAATCAAACCTAGTCAACCTGGGGCATATCTTCACTATTTGATGGTTATCTTATCATGCTCCCTTATCTTCAATTGTGATTTCATTCTGATTTGATCAATCTTTATCAATCTGTTGTTCCTCTCTACCTGATTTCGATTTTGACTTCGAGGGGGCAGTATTTATGGGATTCTCATCCCTGATTTCCTTGATTTTCTTGATTCAGACATCTTTTTATGAGTTTTTGCTCAAGCTTGAGATCTTTATCTCTTATTTTGGATATGATCCCGAATTGACCTCATGTCCAGAATCTTTTGTTTATGCTTGTCCTGATGTGTTCCCAAAATAAACACACATCTGAGTTGTTTTGTGATCCCGAATCAACCTCACATTTCAATTCTTCTTTGACCACATGTGTTCCCAGAATGATCACACATTAGTCAAAGAGGGGAAAATGTATGCACCCTAAAATGGTCACCTAGACCTTGGGCCCCATTTCTGCAATTTATCAAATCCCTGAATCAATATTTTCAAAAATCAACATTTTTCAAATATATCAATTTCCTTGATCAAATCATAATCAATTCAATATTTCCTAAGGTTTGAGCCTTATTTAATTTAAAAGAGAATAAAAAATAAAAATCTTATTTAATTAAGAGAACATGCTCTCTTTTAATTAATTAAAAATCTCTTTTAATTAAATAATAAAATCACTTTATCCTAAGACTTTATTTAATTAAAAGGAATTTTCTCCCCTTTTATTTAAATAAAAAATCTCCACTTTTCTTCTTATCCTTGTTGCACAAATAAAGTATTTAATTCTTATTTATAAAGAAAAATAAAAGAAAAGTACTTTTGCCTCACATGGACATAAAGTAAATGCTCAACATAAAGTAAATGCTTCTAATTTTCTTATTGGAGAATATTTATGCACAAGGATCAAGCTTCTTTTTTTCTCCATCGTTGATTAAGTCTTTTGCCTCTTAATCTCCATGGTCCATTATTTTTCACTTCCTATAAAAGAAGAGCTCTCTTCCTCATTTGCACACACCATACATACTTGAATTATTATGCTACAGGTTTTCTAATTCATTGAAGCTTTTGGAGATATTCTTGCATCAAGTTTTGAAGATTTGGAGCATCATTGGCATTCATCTTGCATCTACATCATATCCTAGCTTGCATCATAGTTGCATTATCATGGTATCATTTCCTTTCATGTTTTAGATTAATCTCACATAGTTTAATTAGAGGGTTTGTAACTCTTTCATTTCCATTTTCAAAGCTTAATTTCATCTTCATTCTCATAAGATTAATTTGCATTCTCATATAGATTTTCATAGCATTGCATTCATTTGCAATCTCTCATTATGTGGTTGACTAGCAAGGTCATGAGTTTATAGCTCTAGCTGAGAGCAATTTTACAAATCTTGCAACTCCATGCATAAAGAGTTATGGATCGATTTGTGAGGGCTCATTCTTGAGTTTTCTTACATGTAAGGATTCATAGAAGTGTGACAACATTTTAGCACACAACTAGCAGTCTCAAGGGGGTACATCATAGTATGAACACATGTAGAGCTGCATCACAACCCGAATACAAGAGGGTTTTTAGTGGATAGAATAGTAGTGTACCTTGAGGGTAAGCATACAATATCAGATGTAGATACAGCACAAGATGGAATGTCACAAAGCATGGTTCACACTAGCACAAAGTTAACATTGAATCAATAATGTTTAACTAGTTGTTGGCCCCAGTATGACAGTGATATGATGCCAAAATAGAGCATATCATGGCATAATAACCTAAATAAAGAGAAAGTGTGCACTACAATGTCATCTAGGTTCACAGCTCAAAGCCACATGTGAACTCAAGAATCAGCATAAATGGTGAGTGAAAGAGATATGCCCTGGCTTTAGGCCCACTGATTGTGTATAAGGCATCAAAATTGAGGAACAATACCAATAGTTACAGTGGCTATGCTAAGAGATTCAAGCATCAACCACCTATAGGCTACAAGCCCCAAAGAGGTTCATAAAGCAACAAATGCATGAGATGTGAGAGCATGGATACCAAGTCAAGCTCGTTGTTTCTTTTTAGCATGATCAAATGAAAAGGCACAACATGGAACCAGAAAAAGGTGGTGTTTATCTAAGCCCGAACCAATCAATGGGGCATTGTATATGAGGCAATAATCAGTATCAAAACATGTGGACCAGACATGAGTCGATGAATCTATCAGATCAAATGCAATGCCCAAGATCCAACTCTCGGCTCTAAAATTCAAACAGTGAAGCAAATTCAATAAACAATAAAGTAATGTAGTTTACAGGCTGGCATTATTGCAAAACATGAATGAACACAGTAGTGAAATAGCAATAGCACTCAGAGCCCATGCCATAGATTTCCCTCGGCTCCAAGACATTAATAGTGAGAAAAATTGAGAGCTCAACAAGCCCAATAGATGCAACAACAAATACAAATATTGATGCCCTAGCTCTTGGGCTTTTGAATCAATAAACATCAAGTGAAATGATACCCTAACAAGTGCTCACATACTATAGCATAACATACCTCTCAATAATAGTGACATGAATTGCAAGTAAAGAGTAGGGAATGTCGGTAACAAATACATATATAATGCCATTCAGTAAGCAAGGAGCAGTCATGGTATCGAAAGAGCATTAACAGAGATGCCATGATTATGCACCAATCAGGCCATGTGCATAAGAGACAAGAAGGTGGAAACTAGATGTTAAGGGAATAGAAACCAACAGTTAGATCATGCCATCGATTCAACTGAGAATCATCAAGGGGGGCACGATTCTATCAATGTGTGCATTGATGCCTCCACCAAATTATAACATTTTGTAGGTCATTGGCTCTTGAACATAGTCGTGCCCTACCAAGGCCAGATTTATAATGCCTAAGCTAAACCAATACAAAATGCCAAGCAAAAGAGAGACAGTTTAATGCACAGGAAACAAAGAATAGCATACGAGCTAGGATTGGGTACATGACATACCGATAATGCTTGGGTTCCATAAATTAAGTAAGCTCATGGCACGAGCTTCTAAGTTAGTTATAACAATGGGCAAGATAATATAAAGGAGGGGATGCCAAAATGTCACCAATAGATGAATCATGCAAAGATAAATGAACATAACATGCCCTACTTGTGGGTCATAGGGCTTCTCAGTGAATACACCTTGACAGAGGCACTTGGCATAGAAGCCAATACCAGTGGGAGCCAAACAACACAATGCCTGTGATTCAAGCCCAATTTTATACAACAAAATATAGTACCCGTGCCATTGATACAACAATAAAATAATAAAGTAATGCATTGCAGTACCCTACTTTCAACTAATACAGAGAAGGCATTATCATAACAACATGCCCTAACCTTTCACGGGCTATACAAAACATGATCAAACAAGAAAAGCATGCCACCATGATGCATCATGCCCTCATCTAGTGTGATGGAGTCCACAGCAAGCTAAAGCATTCATGGGTCACACAGAAAAAATAGAGAAATGTACATTTTGACCTAGATTTTGAGGGACATGACCTTCAGCCCTCGAATTCAACAATAGGTGCAAAATGTAATGCATTCATTCACATCTGAGATGTATTAAGCTATGCAAAGTAAACATGATACATAGGAATGGAGGAAAACAGTGAATGCTAAACCCTCAAATTCAAATGTAGAGTTCTTAACAATAGTGCCATCGAAACCAAACATAAAATGAAAGGATGAATTCAGAATAACAAGAGCCAGTGCCTACCTTGATGGCATAATGCTGAGATTGGGGTTGTTGTTTCCAAATCCAAGCTACAGTGGAGTGTCATTAGAGATGGTAAGCTGCTTGTTGTCAAGGGAAAAAGATCCACAGTGGCAGTAGAATTGGGGTTTTGAATAAATGGTCATTGATTTTCTTTTCCTTATCTCCTTTTTAGGGTCGAGATTCATTAATCATCTTTTGCTATGTATCTTAGACTTGGTGGGTTTTGGTGATCATTTGGTGGGATTTTAATCCTATAAGTTTTATGCTATGTATTGATGAATTTTAATTAGCATGTAGGTCATCGAATCTGCTTTCCCCTTAATTGGGTTGAGAGTCATTTGTTTGACTTAGGATATTGGTCTATTTTTTTAGGCACAAGTGGATGCTTGTTTAATTGTAATTATTTTAAAAATGTGTTTCCCCATTGTGTGGGTTGAGACCTTTTTTTTAAATGTTTTTAGGTCCATTTTTGTGTCATAGTGGGATAGGTTTTTAATGTTAAGTCATGGCTCATTCTTTATTGTAATATATCGACAAGTGGTGTTTTTATAAACCATTGTCAGAATATCATTTATAGACATGACTTAGTGGATAGAGCGGTCTTTGTTTGACTATCTTTTTTTAGGTCCCACTTTCCTCGCCCCCTAGGAATCTGGGAATCTGGCATTCAAATTTTGATGTAGCTTCATGGGTCCATTATTGATCCTTTTTTCTACTCTTAGGAGGTAGTGGAGTTTGAATGCAGATTCCTAGTTTTAGTTTATATACCTCTCACTTTTCATGATGGAGGTTAGCTCTTCATTTCTTTCTCTCTTATAGGAGTGTTGTAGCTCTAAGAGGCACAATTGTACTTAGTTTCTTTTCAGCAATAAAAATTGATCCTTCTTGTTCTCCTATAATTCTGGGTTTGCTTTTGAAGTCATATGCAGGATTATTTTGATGTTCTTATATCCTTAATCTGCATGTTGAATCCAAGTTGGTGTTCAGGAATTTATCTTAATTCAGTACTGTGATTTGTGTGCAATCAAGAATATCATATTTGTGAAGTTTTCTTCCTTTTCTGCATTCTAAGTACCTTGTTTCACTAAGAGTTTAAGAAAGTGGGATTGAGTTGTGAGTTAAGTTTGTTTTGCTGTTGGAGTAAACTTATTTTCAGTTGTGGATCTTCTTTAAAATTTGGTGGATCACCTTTCGTTTCATTCAAAATGCAGTTGTT
The DNA here is from genome assembly GCA_027943335.1 of Chamaecyparis obtusa. Lineage (NCBI taxonomy): Eukaryota > Viridiplantae > Streptophyta > Pinopsida > Cupressales > Cupressaceae > Chamaecyparis > Chamaecyparis obtusa. The sequence continues at coordinate 400,252 of BSBK01009140.1, forward strand.
TGTTTTATGCACTCTCTCCCTTTCCTCCTAAAAAGTTTAGATAAGTTTCAAGTGATCCATAGTGAAGCCAGCCCTTAATCCGAAGGTCTATTCTCAGATAGGTTACCCATAGCCTGAGAATAGTTCCATGTTTCACTGGATTGCTAGGTTCTACACTTAGTCATACTCGGGTGCAATCCTTAGTGACAACAGTTTTTGGCACATCCGGTGGGATAGAAGACTCAGTGAGTCAGATTTCTCAAAAAAAATTATGCAATTTATTGTGTGGTATGAGTAGTGACAATGTTTTGAAATCATAGTTGGTGAGTCTAATGGTTTTTTATGTAGATCAGTATATAAGCTTATGAGTGGAATCCCAACCAAGCAGAGTAAGAATCATTTTGTGTATACAGAACTACCATCTATCAAGAAGAGGCCTAAAGAAACCCAAACTAGTGCATCAAAATCTATAAATCCTATTCCTAATCCTACTCCTAGTCCTGCTTGCATTCCTACAACCAATCCCTAAATCCAACCAGTGTAAGCAGCACTAGCAAATCAAGTTCCCCTTAATCATCCAATGACTAGACAACATCCTTTTGTAGCCTTTGATCAAGGTAGCCTCTTGAACTTGCAGCAGCATAATGACATACTTATATCAGCCCTTAAAATTTTGCCTATTCTTACAAGAGAGGATCAGACCTCAACTAATGAGCATATAAGAGATGTAGCATATCTTTGCACCCTTCATAATATAACCTAGGATAATGTGGTTGTGAGGTTGTTGGCAGCTTCCCTTAAAGGCAAAGCATTGCAATGGTTTAGAGGCTTAGAAGTTGGTTCTATAGCTAATTAGGATGGGTTGGTTCAAGCCTTGACCAATCAATTTGAAGATAAATCAGATCACCTCTCATTAGTTGAGCATTTGACTACTATTAAAAGGTCACCCCAAGAATACATGATGGATTTCAATTTTAGATTTCAGAGGACATGGAATAGAATACCATCCATAGTGAGACCTTCAAGTGAGCATGCTTTTCTATACTATCTAAGAGCCCTTAACAGTGATATCTCTGTTATGATCCAATCCATGGGAGGGGCTAATTTACCAACAGCATATGATCTTGCCATAAGAGCTAAAAATAGCCTAATCCAAGCTGGAAAGATAGCCCCAAGGCCCCCAATGCCTATTTTTCTAGAGCTTCATCTTGTTCCTAAATCAATTCCAACCTTGGCATCTATTCCACCTCTCCTAGCTCCTCCTCAACAAGTTGCTAGCCCAATTGTGAATCAATCCCAAGAGCTAAATGAGATCAAAAAGGCTTTGCAAATAGTTACTAATGAGCTGGTTAGTCTAAAGAAACAGCAGTCCCAGCCTTATCAACAGCCTTACCAACAGCCTTATTAGCAACCCTATCAAAATCACTACCAGCAGAACAAGCCCCAATACCAACAAGGCCAGCAAGGTCAATTGAGGAATTATAACCAAAAACCTAGCTAGCCTTATAATCCTAACACTCCTAGTGCTTCTAGAGAGTTGGTTCCTGTAGCTCAGAATAACATAGTGCAAGAATATCAATGGGGCTTCCCATGTAATCAGCAACATATCCAAGGGATGTGTCCTAATGGCTATGCTTAGGCCCTCATGGTGTAGAACAATGTGATGATGCCGCAGGAGATGGTTCAAGAGCCAGAAGTTCAGCAAGGTCCAATTGTTACCCTGAACGAGTTGCAGACACCTGAGGTGGCACTGGTGAATTTTCAAAAGGAAGATTTTTTGGGGGTGAATTTTTCACCAAATGATAACCCAAACTACATCCTAGTTGCAACCAACACAAGGTCTAAGAAGAAGGCTTTGGAGGTTGAACAAGTGGCCTCTACCAGTCAGCAAGCTCCTGTTGTGAATCCACAACCCAAAGTAGTTCAAGTTCCAGTTCTAAGCTAGCCAAAAGAAGCTAAAGAACTAGTCAAGGCAGCTACACAGTTGGTGTCTACACAAATAGTGGTTGTTGCACCAAAAGAACAGTCCAAAGTAAATTTGGGATCTTTTAATATTGTGGAGCAGATGAAGAAGACCTCTATCAATGTGCCTTTAATGGACACCCTGGCAATCCCTGGTCAAAAGGAGCTAATACTTAGCGATTTGGCTGAAACACCTCAAAAGAAGAAACAAACCAAAGAAGCCAACTTGCAACCCACTGTTACCCCAAAAGTTAAACCTCCTCCTTTCTATGTAACTCTTATTATTGGAGATTTCCTGGTTCATAATTGTATGATAGATTCAGGAGCTAGTAGTTCTGTGATTTCTAAGCAACTAGCAGATCTCCTAGGATTGTCTTATGAGCCAATAGACATGCCTGTTGTTTAGTTGGATGGGTCATCAGTTAGTACCTTGGAAGTCATTAAGAACTTGAGCCTCACTTTACATGAATGTCCCAATTTCTCCATTCCCCAAGATGTCTATATTATAGACCTACCTCCTCACTTTTCTATCTTCCTAAGTAGAGAATTCACTACCAGGTTAAGGGGATATCTCTTAGCTAATTGTTCTCATCTATATTTCAGAACCAGATATGGGACTAGAGTTAGAATCAAGTATGAAGCTTTTGCAAAGAGTCATATTGAACCTTATACTCCAAGCCCTATAAATGCTAATCTGATGTTTCATGAGTAAGATCCAAGTGATTCTAAATTAGAAACCACTATTGGAAAGATTCCTAATATTGTCCTAGATGAGTGGGCTAAGAGAGATTTGGAGGAGGATAACCCTTTTAGAAACATGGAGATTTTTGGTATTGGAATGTATATCATTCATCAAGAAGGTGTTGTGATTATAGATTTGATGAAGAAGGAAGACAAACATTCTGGAAATCAGAGTGATGAGTTGTGGCAGTTGTTTTTTGATGGTGCCAGAAGCAAAGTTGGTTCAGGAGGAGGAGCTATCCTAATTTCTCCAGAAGGGAAAAGGTATTACTCTGTAGTTCATTTTTCTTTCAACTATACTAATAATACAACAGAGTATGAGGCTTTGATTCATGGTTTAGAATGAGCTAGACAAAGAGGAATCAAATGCCTAGAAGTTATAGGTGATAGTGAATTAGTGGTCAATCAAATTCGTGGCACTAATCTCACAAAAAATGATACACTTAAGATGTATAAGCACAGGGTTTGGGATTTAATAGAATATTTTTGTGCTTTTAATCTGGTTGTTGTCCCAAGAAATTAGAACAAATAGGCAGACAAGTTGGCTATCATGGGAGTAGAATATGATATTCCAAAAGAAATCACAAGTCCTAACTTGCAGCATGTAAAGGTTCTGATAAGGCCATCTATACCAGACAATCAGGTGAGTTGGCAAGTCTTTGAAAATGATGAACTGATTTTTAACTTTTTGATAGAAGAGGCTGAATTCTCTAAAGTTAACCAGAGCAAGCATGCTCACCATTATAGTGACCAGATGCTACAGTTGAAAAGTAATAAGTTGCCTAAGGGACCGGTCACACTTGATTCCATATTCAACTCTGATGATCAACTCAGAGGAGACAAGGCTAGTATGATAGTCAAAGAAGAGCACTACCAACCTATGGAGGTTCTCAAGGACAAATCCCTTAAGCTTGGAAAGGTATGCACTCAGCCGGAAAAGCAAGCCTTTGTTTCTTTATGTCAAGAGTTTAGTGATGTTTTTGCATGGGAATACTATGATTTGAAATGATTTGATCCTCACTTATCCCAGCACATCATTGAGCTAGAACCCCATGCCAAACTAGTGAGACAAAAACAGAGGCCTATCAATCCTAAGTTAGAGATCTTGATGAAAACCGAGTTGAGGAAAATGATTGAGGCCAATATTATTTTTCCCATTAAACACACCTCTTGGGTCTCTAATCTAGTACCAATTAGGAAGAAGAATGGTGAAATCTAGTTATGTGTGGATTTTAGAGACCTTAATAGAGCCTCTCTCAAAGATCATCACCCATTGCCATCCATGGAACAGATTTTACAATGTCTCAGGATCTGACCGATTTTCTTTGTTAGATGGTTTTTCTGGTTATAACCAGGTCCTGGTTAAAGAGGAAGACTAATATAAGATAGAATTCACCACCAAATGGGGCACCATGGCATACAAGAAGATGCCTTTTGGGTTGTCTAATGCTGGTGCTACATTTTAGAAAGCCATGGAGATGGCATTTGTTGGTTTAATGAACAGGCTTGTCCTAGTTTATTTGGATGATATAACTATCTTTTCAAAAGACACTAATGATCACCTAGTTCATCTGAGACAAATCTTTGAAAGGTGCAGAGAGTTTGGAGTTTCATTGAATCCTAAGAAATGCATTTTTGTTGTCCATGAAGGAAGATTACTAGGGCACATTATTTCTAAACAAGGAACAACCATTGATCCTGAGAGGATAAAGGCCATCATGGCACTACCCCCGCCAGCTCACAAGAAGGGACTGCAGATTTTCCTTGGAAGAATCAACTTCTTGAGAAGGTTCATTCCAAATGTTGCAGCACTACTTAAGCCTATGACCTAGATGTTGAAGAAGAACTCAACCTTTCATTGGACAAATGAAGGGAAAAGGTGTTTTGAAGAAGTTAAGGAAGCAATTGCCTCTACTCCTACTCTGGTAAACCCTGAATTTTCTAAAGATTTTATCCTATATGCTTTTGGGGACACTGATAGTATCTCTGTTATGTTAGTTCAGCAGAATGCTGAGAAGCAAGAACAGGCAGTAGCTTTTTACAGTCAGGGTCTAGATGGTCATGAACATAATTACACCCCTGTTGAAAATCATGTCCTAGAAATTGTGAGGAGTTTAAAAAATTTTAGGCACTTGTTATCCAATAACATAGTGCACCTAAGGTTGCTCACCCTTGCATAAAAGATTTCCTGCTAAACAAAGACTTGAGCCATAAGAGGGCTGGTTGGGTCACCAAATTCATGGAGTATGACATTCAGATTAAAGTGACCAAACTGGTTAGAGGAAACAGGCTGTGTGAGCAGCTCAATGAAGGAATAGCAGACCCAAACGAGTGAAAAGAGGAAGTTATTTTGATGAACCAGAATGCATAGCAGAACACAAGCTGGACAACAGAGATGAGACATTATCTCTCAACTGGTCAGTGCCCTCAAGGCCTTGAAAGGAGTAAAAGAAGGTACTTTAGACTCCAATCTATTCATTTTATCATAATTGATGATGTTTTGTATAGGAGGGATCATAGTGGCATCCTGTTGAGATGTGTTGAAACTAGCCAAGTGGACAAAATACTAGAAGAATTTCATAATGAAGGTTCTGGAGGACACTTTGCAGCCAAAATTACTGCTCTAAAAGTGATGAGAGTTGGGTACTATTGGCCTATCCTATACAAAGATTCATTTGATTGGGTAAGGAAATGCAAGAATTGTGCTTTGTTTTCTGGAAAACAAAAGTTAGCAGCCCTCCCTCTTCATCCCATCAAGGTAGAGCAGCCTTTCTCAAAATAGGGATTGGATTTTATTGGACCTATCAAGCCCCCATCTAGTGCTGGACACAAATGGATACTTGCTACTACAGACCATTTTACCAAGTGGATAGAGGCTGTAGCACTGAAGGAAGCAAATGAAACCTTTGTCCTAAACTTCTATCAAGACATTGTGTCTAGATTTGGCACTCCAGATTCTATCATTTCAAACAATGCTATGGCATTCCTAGGAACTAAAATTTTAGAATGGGAACTCAAGCACAATATCTTCCTGAGTACCTCTTCTAACTATTACCCTCAAGGTAATGGTTAGGCAGAATCAACGAATAAAAAATTGTTGAGAATCATCAAAAGAACCATAGAAGGAAACCAGAGGGACTAGTACAACAAGTTGAAGTTGGCCCTATGGGAAGATAGAATAACACCTAAGAGGTCTATAGGTAACTCACCCTATACCCTGGTATATGGAAAAGAAGCTAGGATTCCTTTGTCTACCGAGTTGCCTACTTTGAGTTTGATCAAGGAAATTGATCTTATGGAAGAAGATGCTATGCAAGTCAAGCTTGCTGAACTAGTTGAACTCGAGGAAACAAGAAAGCTAGCACTAGAGAACTTGATAGACCATCATGCTTAGATGAAAAGGAGCTTTGATAAGAAAGCCACACCCAGGGTTTTCAAAGAGGGAAACCTTGTCCTCAAGTGGGATGAAGCAAAATAAAAACCAGGGAGGCATACTAAATTTGATGCCATATGGAGTGGGCCTTTCATGGTGATTGGATACAAAGCCCATAATGCTTTTCAGCTGGCTAATATGGATGGAGAGGAGCTGCCCATTCCAGTGAATGGGATCCACCTCAAGGCTTGTTTCTGAGGTTTATTTCTACCCTATGCATTAGTAGGTTAGAAGTTTCCAATTTTCTGTGTTCCCTAAGTTCCTGGCACAAGTTGGTTTCTAGTTTTTTTAGTTGCTTTCAGTTTGGTGTGAGTAGTAATAAGCCAGAGAGGCTATCTCTAGTAGTTAGTGGTTTTGTTAAAGAAGGATTGGTTGTCCAAAAGAACTAAGTTTAGTCTGAGGCTTATATGACTCTATGCCCAATGGATCTTTAAGGTAGCTGGTCAGGATGCTTAGCATGCAAGCACTCCAAAGAGATCACCAGAATGTTACCGTATTTTTACGCATTCTTAGATTGGAGGCCTAATTACTAGATGAGGCTACAATACCCTAGTTTGTGTTATTAGGTGATCTTCTTTAAGTTTGTGTTCATTTCATTGCAAAGTACATGGAAGTAAAAAGAAATGAACTGCATCTAATGCTACACATGCATATATGTATACTGTACAAAAGGGAAAGAACTGAAAGGAGAAGCATCTATCTGAGCTCACACAGGTCGTGAGCATAGCCATTACCAGAATTGAATGAATCAGTATACATATACATAAAGAAAATTATTAAATACTGGGGTACCAGGCATTGCCTAGTAGTGGTGTCCGAGTCTGGTCCTGTCGAGAGAGCTCCTGAGATCCAAAACCTGCAAGAAATGAAGAAGGATATGGGTTACATCCAATGGATCTAAGAAATGGCTGGTATCACAATATCTATAGAATGCATATGTACACTCATTCGTGCACCTCTAACAAAGGTTGTGCTCAGGGCATGTGCATAAGGCTCCAAAGAACAAAAGAGACACCACATTTTTATTGATGTGTTTGTTTCATGTGTAGATACAGGAGAAGTTGATCCAACATAAATTCAATGAATGATCTAGGCCCTTGATGCAGATCATGACAGAAAGCCTAAAAGTTTTCTCTCGATGACCGCATCAAGGGCCAAAAGCACACATTGTACAAAACCAAGTACATCCAGATGAAGCAACATCAATGAGGATCAATGAAGCATGGTCAAACACTAGCAAAGAAGAGCTTGCAAGGTGCATCAAATTAATATCAAAATAGAGAAATAAATACCCAAATCTGCACAATATCATTCTCAAACAGCATGAAATATATTCAAAACAGAACACTGGCAGTCTCAAGGGGGTACATCATAGTATGAACACATGTAGAGCTGCATCATAGACCGAATACAAGAGGGTTTTCAGTGGATAGAATAGAAATGTACCATGAGGCTAAGCATACAATATCAGATGTAGATACAACACAACATGGAATGTCACAGAGCACAGTGGACACTGGCACAAAGTTAACATTGAATCAATAATTCTTAACCAATTGTCAGCCCCAGTATGACAGTGATATGATGCCAAGACAGAGCATATCATGGCACAATAACCCAAATAAAGAGAAAGTGTGCACTATAATGTCATCTAGGTTCACATCTCGAAGCCACATATGAACTCAAGAATTGGCATAAATGGTGAGTAAAAGAGATATACCCTGGCTTTAGGCCCACTAATTGTGTATAAGGCATCAAAATTAAGGAACAATACCAACAGTTACAGTGGCTATGCTAAGAGATTCAAGCATTGTCCACCTTTAGGCTACAAGCCCTGAAGAGGTTCATAAAACAACAAATGCATGAGATGTGAGAGCATGGATACCAAGTCAAGCTCACAGTTTCTTTTTAGCATGATCAAATGAAAAGGCACAACATGGAACCAACAAAAGGTGGTGTTTATCTAAGTCCGAACCAATCAATGGGGCATTGTATATGAGGCAATAATCAGTATCAAAACATGTGGACCAGACATGAGTTGATGAATCTATCAGATCAAATGCAATGCCCAAGATCCAACTCTCAGCTCTAAAATTCAAACAATGAAGCAAATTCAATAAACAATAAATTAATGTAGTTTACAGGCTGGCATTATTGCAAAACATGAATGACCAAAGTAGTGAAACAGAAATAGCACTCAGAGCTCGTGCCATAGATTACCCTCGGCTCCAAGACATTAATAGTGAGCACAATTGAGAGTTCAATGAGCCCAATAGATGCAACAGCAAATACAAATATTGATGCCCTAGCTCTCGGGCTTTTGAATCAATAAACATCAAGTGAAAATGATACCCTAACAAGTGCTCACATACTACAACATAACATACCTCTCAATAACAGTGACATGAATTGCAAGTAAAGAGCAAGGAATGTCGGTAACAAATACATATATAATGCCATTCAGTAAGCAAGGAGAAATCATGATATCAAAAGAGCATTAACAGGGATGCCATGATTATGCACCAATCGGGCCATGTGCATAAGAGACAAGAATGTGGAAACTAGATGTTAAGGGAATAGAAACCAATAGTTAGATCATGCCATCGATTCAACTGAGAATCATCAAGGGGGGCACGGTTCTATCAATGTGTGCATTGATGCCTCCACCAGATTATAACAATTTGTGGGTCACTGGCTCTTGAACATAGTCGTGCCCTACCAAGGCCAAATTCATAATGCCCGAGCTAAACCAATACAAAATGCCAAGCGAAAGAGAGACAATGTAATGCATAGGAAACAAAGAATAGCATACGAGCCAGGATCAAGTACATGACATACAAATAATGCTCAGGTTCCATACATTAAGTAAGCTCATGGCACGAGCTTCTAAGTCAGTTATAACAATGGGCAAGATAATATAAAGAAGGAGGGGATGCTAGAATGTCACCAATGGATGAATCATGCAAAGATAAATGAACATAACATGCCCTACCCGCAGGTCACGAGGCTTCTTAGTGAATACACCTTGATAGAGGTGCTTGGCATAGAAGCCAATACCAGTGGGAGCCAAACAACACAATGCCCGTGATTCAAGCCTGATTTTATACAACAAAATATAGTACCCATGCCATCGATACAATAATAAAATAACAGAGTAATGCATTGCAGTGCCCTACTTTCAATTCAAATACAGAGAAGGCATTATCATAACAACATGCCCTAACCTTTCACGGGCTATACAAAACATGATCAAACAAGAAAAGCATGCCACCATGATGCATCGTGCCCTCATCTGGTGTGATGGAGTCCACAGCAAGCTAAAGCATTCATGGGTCACACAAAAAAAATAGAGAAATGTACATTTTGACCTAGATTCTGAGGGACATGACCTTCAGCCCTTGAATTCAACAGCAGGTGCAAAATGTAATGCATTCATTCACATCTGAGATGTATTAAGCTATACAAAGTAAACATGATACATAGGAATGGAGGAAAACAGTGAATGCTAAACCCTCAAATTCAAATGCAAAGTTTTTAACAACAGTGCCATCAAAACCAAACATAAAATGAAAGGATGAATTCAGAATAACAAGAGCCAGTGCCTACCTTGATGGCATAATGCCAAGATTGGGGTTGTTGTTTCCAAATCCAAGCTATAGTGGAGTGTCAGTGCAGATGGTAAGCTACTAATTTTTTAGGGAAAAAGATCCACAATGGCAGCAGCATTGGGGTTTTGAATAAATCATCATTGATTTTCTTTTCCTTATCCCCTTTTTAAGGTCGAGATTCATTAATCATCTTTTGCTATGTATCTTAGACTTGGTGGGTTTTGGTGATCATTTGGTAGGATTTTAATCCTATAAATTTTATGCTATGTATTGATGAATTTTAATTAGCATGTAGGTCATCGAATGTGCTTTCCCCTTAATTGGGTTGAGAGACATGTTTTTGACTTAGGATCTTGGTCCATGTTTTTAAGCACAAGTGGATGCTTGTTTAATTGTAATTATTTTAAAAACGTGTTTCCCCATTGTGTGGGTTGAGACCTTTTTTTAAAATATTTTTAGGTCCATTTTTGTGTCATAGTGGGATAGGTTTTTAATGTTAATTCATGGCTCATTCTTTATTGTAAGATATCGACAAGTGGTGTTTTTATAAACCATTGTCAGAATATCATTTATAGACATGACTTAGTGGATAGAGCGGTCTTTGTTTGACTATCTTTTTTTAGGTCCCACTTTCCTCACCCCCTAGGAATCCAAGAATCTGGAATTTGAATTATGATGCAACCTCATGGGTCCATTATTGATCCTTTTTTCTATTCTTAGGATGTAGTGGAGTTTGAATGCAGATTCCTAGTTTTAGTTTATATACCTCTCACTTTTCATGATGGAGGTTAGCTCTTCATTTCTTTCTCTCTGATAAGAGTGTTGTAGCTCTGAGAGACACAATTGTACTTAGTTTCTTTTCAGCAATAAAAATTGATCCTTCTTGTTCTCCTATAATTTCGGGTTTGCTTTTGAAGTCATATGCAGGATTATTGTGATGTTCTTATATCCTTAATTTGCATGTTGAATCCAAGTTGGTGTTTAGGAATTTATCTTAATTCAGTACTGTGATTTGTGTGGAATCAAGAATATCAAATTTGTGAAGTTTTCTTCCTTTTCTGCATTCTAAGTACCTTGTTTCACTAAGAGTTTAAGAAAGTGGGATTGAGTTGTGAGTTAAGTTTTTTTTGCTATTGGAGTAAACTTATTTTCAATTGTGAATCTTCTTTAAAATTCAGTGGATCACCTTTCATTTCATTCAAAATGTAATTGTTTGTTTTATGCACTCTCTCCCTTTCCTCCTAAAAAGTTTAGATAACTTTCAAGTGATCCATAGGGAAGCCGACCCTTAATCTGGAGGTCTATTCTCGGATAGGTTACCCACAGCCTGAGAATAGTCCCATGTTTCACATGATTGCTAGGTTCTACACTTTGCCATACTCAGGTGCAATCGTTAGTGACAACATAAACAACTCACAACTCCCAAGAAAACCTACATGTAAACACCTGTCACAGAAAGAGAAAGAAGCAAGAAGCTAGAGAGGCCTGAATGCATTGATCCGTGAGAGATGAGAAATCATTGATGTGTGAAAACAAAAGTTGTAATTCAGTTTTGAATAATCTGTTACAAAAGTTATCAAAAGTTATGAAAACAAGAGGAGATCAATCCTTATAAAGGAGATCAAAACCCTAAAAGGGTGAACAAACCTATGTTGCATGATAATAATTAATAAAGAAATTAATTATTATATGCCTAAAGTTTAGCTTAAGTAGTGAGAGATAATAAGTGACTTAGTAATTAAATCAAATGTGATTTAATTAATAAGAAAACACTTTATTACTCTAACACCCCCCCTTAAGATAAACTTTGGGAGAAGCTAAAAACCTAGAAAGCACTACTGAAAGCAAATGGGTCCTGACAAAAAAAGGCATGATCGGGTACCCAAGGACAAAAGATAGTCTGTATAAAGCAGAGAAATAGAGAAAACCACATGGGAAAAACTCTACTCCAAAAAGAGACAAAGACTAGTCTGAAGGACTGAAGAAGCCTCCAAAACTAGGAAATGTTCTAGAAAATAGGAACAACGATGAACATGTACAACATCACTGAAGCAAGAGCTGCAAACTCTGTCAAGAAGTAACTTTTAATTTAAAGATCCTCCGCTAAAATATGACCAGGTAGAGAAGACTGTAATTTGCATGAGTTCCCTCAAATCACACTACTTGAATCAAGAGGCAAACAAAGGCAAATAACTAAAGTTGAAGATGTTGAATACTGTAATCTGCATGAGTGCCTTCAAATGACACTACTCAAATCAGGAGGCAAACAAAGGCAAACACCTGAACTCAAAGATACAGATGGCATAAAAATACCAAAGTCTGAAGAGTTAATCAATGAAAGTTGGAAGAGTGCTTCCAAAAATAAGAAAGAGAAGAGTGTCCATATGGTAAATGATCCATCTCACCAAAATGCATAGGTACCCAGCCATTGCATCCACCTAGTACATAGAATGAAATATTGAATACATAGCTCACACTATTGAACCAAGGAAGCAGTAGAACCAATAGTAGAAACCCCCCCATAATGCTAACAAGGGATTAATGATAGGTACACTTAAAAGATCATCCAATTTGAACTGCATGATGAAGAAAAGCTAGGAACACCGAAGGTGTAGAGAGAGCACAAACACAAATAGAGATACCTGAGGCTAATGTCATTAGAGGAATGCTCACATGACAAAAGTAGATAGAAAAAAAAGGCAAACATCAAACCCCCCTAGAAATTTATAATGGAGTGCGAGTACAAAGAGCACAAACATGTGCAAGATCCCATACATGCAATAGAATGACACTTTATCTCAGTGTGTGTGCATAAAATAATCCTACAAAAGTGAAGTATACACTTCTAAAATAGGAGAGAAGGCTTCTGAAACAAAATAACAACCTAAGAAGAGTCATTCCACAAAAGGAAAAGATCCCAAGACTTGAAACATCCAAGATATCCAGCAGATTGCAAACATGCAAGAAACTAAATAAAATATACCTAAAGAAGAATCTGGAAAAATGACTCATATAACTAGAAAGGTCTCACAACAAGATATCCAATGATATATCATTTTCCCAAAATGGAGTCTGGATGCGCAAGATAGAGCTCCTAGAGTATGAAACTGAACCTCTGGCTTTGACAGCCAAAGAGAACATCAAAAAAGAAAAATTAAAAATTAAAACCTCTAGATATGGATAGAGCTCGAAACCATCTTTCCAACGATATCTCTTTTTCTTGATTTTGACACCGTATACTCAAGTTATGAGCAATAAACCAATAGCTACGATGGATGGAAGGCAAAAAAGAAGCTCTACCTTTGAACTCCTAGTACAAAAAATGGAAGAAAAAAATCAAAAATTTGAGAAAGATCCACCTCTAAACAAGCTTTCTAATGGTGTCTCTTTTTCTGAAAACTGATATCGTATGCTCAAGTTATAAGCAAAAAACCACAGGTAGCTCTGGAGGGCCCAAAAAGGTGTCTGAAAGGGCTAATGATGTGTCGATGTCAACACTTTGTAGGCTTAAATTTGATGTTTGTATGGTTGTCATCGCAAAAGTGCAATATGGCCTAGCTGCCAAAAAGTATGGGCCCCTGGTCATGTGGTGACTACATGTTGGTGGCTTCTAGGCTGGGCAATCAACACCTGGTCTTGTTGCAAAAGCCATGTGACCAAACTGTGTAGAAGGGGGCTGAGCACTACCAATTAGTGGTTAGCCATGGGTGACAGGCATTCACCCCATGGTTACCAGTGGCGACCGCATGGCACCATCAGTGGTGACCGTGGCAGTCACTGTGAACCGCTCGGTAGTGACGCCCGCAGTGAGATCATAGCTTGTTCAGCGATCACTCCGATGGTGACCGCTGGATCACTATGGCACTGCTGGTAGTTGTTGGGTGGCCGATGGGTGGCTGCCTAGCCCAAAATGATTTTTTTTTTAAAATTTTGCACGTAGTGCCTCAAAGTGTGTGCCAGGGTCGTACAACCCTGGTACATACAAAAATTTTGACCTCAGAGGCCAACTTGTCCAAATTTGATGTGCCTTATATCAAAATGGGGGTTCTTGGCCACTGCAAGCTCAATGGTGAGGTTCATTTGAGCCAAAAATTCTCCAAAAAACTAATGACTACCTCAAGATTCATGTTAAGGCCGGTTGCAAAAAAATTTTGCCACAGATTCCAATTTTGTCCAAATTGGACAAATTTTATATGGATCTAGGGGTTCTTGGGTGCTCTAAATGCAACCTTGAGGTCCATTTGAAGCCAAGATGACCATAAAGATAGGTCCATAGATATTCAACATAAAAAACCTTTGAAATGCAGATATGACAAACACGGTCGAATCTCTCAAAAAGAGGACAGGGGAAAATAGAACTAAAGCTCTGATACCATATTGGAGTTGATGAATAAACAACCCATAGCTCCCAAGAACACATGTATGCAAACACCTATCATAGAAAGACAGAGAAGCAAGAAGCTAGAGAGGCCCGAACACATTGATCCATGAGAGAGGAGATATCATTGATGTGCAAAAACAAAAGTTGTAATTCAATTATGAATAATTTGTTACAAAAGTTATCCAAAGTTATGAAAATAATAGGAGATCAATCCTTATAAAGGAGATCAAAACCCTAAAAGGGTGAACAAACCTAGGTTGCATGATAATAATTAATAAATAAATTAATTATTATATGCCTAAATTTTAGCTTAAGTAGAAAGAGATAATAAGCGACTTAGTAATTAAATCAAACATGATTTAATTAATAAGAAAACACTTTATTACTCTAACAAAGAATGTGTTACCTCTCTATTAAACCCATGGAGTCATTCAAGGTGGGGGGTGACATCACCTTTCTTGAGATTCTTCCAAACCTCCTCCTCTTTCCATTCCTTGCAGGACTCAGGCTCAAGTCTCTTAGGATCCCCTCCCATATTTCTATCACCAGTAAACAAACTTTAGTTTCTCAAACTGTAGAAGATACCAATAGCCCAAATGGTAACCCATAAAATGTGTCGAGAGGGATTATAAAAGATTTTTTTGTACTTTCCCTAGATCAACATCATACATTCCCTAAAAATGAAGTACCTAAATGTCATTTCCATCATTGTCAATTATAATCCACACATTACTATACATTATATCATAATTAATGATATATTTTAACTCTTCATCATGCTTAAGTTTTCCCTTCCATGTAATAATTTCATTACATTTAACAACAATATTGGCTAATCGATCCACTGCTTTATTAACTTCATGATATGCATGGGATATAAAAACCTGATTGAATGTACCAAGAATGACCTCAACTTCCTTAATGATGGGATTAATAGACCATGATGCCTTATTATTTACAAGTAAGCACTTGGTAATCTTATTTGAATCTTCCTCCACCCATAAATTTTGGCAATTCAATTGTTTAGCGAGTTTGATAACTTGGAGGATTCTCATCGCTTCAACCACGTGGCTAGTTTGAACACCCAAGGGGAGAGCCATCATACCAATACATTTACCATACATATCTCTAACTAACCCTCCCCCTCCCAACTAGCCTAACTCGGGTTACCTTTTGCAGCACCATCAAAATTGGCCTTAAGCCATCCTTCAGGAGGAGATAACCACACCAGTCCCTCCCTCTTGTTCTCCTTCTTTCCTTTGGAATTGAAGTTACATAATAGAAAGGAATTGGGGTCATAACCTTCCCCTTTAAAAACTCCTTCACCCTTTGCAGAGGCAAAGTTATTCTTAGTAGCTCTAATAATATTTTTAGCAACCACTAGAGGAGGAGAATCTCTAGCTCTAAAAATTCTATTGTTGTGTTCTTTCCATAACCTCAAAGAAACATGATGAGAAACCAGGCACAAAACCAACTTGGTAACTTTATTAGAGGCCAAACATTTCCACTAAGCAAGAAAGTCTTGTATGTTCCCTAGGAAGACCTAAGAGAGATTACACCCTTGCAGAATGCTCCCTCAAATATCTATAGAAAAAGTGCACTAGAAAAAAATGTGGAAAACAAATTCAACTTCATTCTTGCAAAGAAAAAACCTATTAGGTAGAAAGAAACCCCTCCTACACAAGTTGTCAATGGTTAGAATTTTATTTTGAGCAAGGAGCTTGAAAATATCTCAACTTTAGGCATAAGGGCTTTGTTCCAACAAGATGCCCAGAAAGGGGTCTCCCCTTCAAAAAATATTAAAGCAAATAGTCCAAAGGAAACAATGAATTTCCCATTGGGGTTAAGAGCCCAAATCAACAAGTCTGCTTGTTCTCTTTTAACAAAGCTAGAATTAAGGGAAAGATGGATCTAGGATATATTTTTATCTATCACACTTAAGTTGTCCCAAGATTCTTCAATCCAGTAGTCAGAAACTAGGTCTCCAAAGGAAATTTTACATCTCTGAACGATATTCTTATCTTCAATAAGCATCACTAAAGGTTTTTCCAGCAACTAGCAGTCTTCCTAGAACTAGATTTTGTTGCCATTTCCTAATTTTCAACTTTTCCCTTACGCAACCACATCCTTAACACCCTGCACATAATTCTAGATATAGGAATGATTTATGACGTTGGGAGAGAGGAAAAAATCCTCAAGAGATGGAGCATTAAAGAGATACTTTCTTTTCCAAATGAGATTCCTCTCCCTTTCCTCCTCATAAATTCTCCAAATTTTCTTAGCTAGAAAGCTTTATTTAACATCCAAATAGGCCTAATACCTAATCCACCTTGATTTTTAGGTTTACACAACTACTTCCAAGCAATCAGAGGTATTCTTTTATTTTCCTCCATTCTAGACCAAATAAATTTATTTTGTATTCTTTCCATAATTTCAACATATTTTGCTATAATTTTGAACAAGCTAAGGACATAAATTGGGAGATTCTAGAGACAACTTTTGAGTAATTGCACTTTTCTAGCCTAACTCAACAAATTACCTTTCCAACTAGCTAGCTTGTTATGAACTTTTTCAACTAGAGAATACAAGATAAGAATATAAGAATATAAGAATATAAAAATATAAGAATATAAGAATATAAGAATATAAGAATATAAGAATATAAAAATGTAAGAATATAAGAATATAAGAATATAAGAATATAAGAATATAAAAATATCACACCCAAGAATTATTATGATCTTTAATTATCTTTCAACTGACCTATTGATAAAGAATAAAGAGCTTTCCCCTAATTAATCAGTTGCCCAGATCCACTGGAATAAATATTCAAGGCAGATTTGATATTTCTAGCCTCTTTTATTGTGGTTGCCTCC
Source organism: Chamaecyparis obtusa (assembly GCA_027943335.1). NCBI lineage: Eukaryota > Viridiplantae > Streptophyta > Pinopsida > Cupressales > Cupressaceae > Chamaecyparis > Chamaecyparis obtusa. The sequence continues at coordinate 417,232 of BSBK01009140.1, forward strand.
ATAAGAATGATATCATCCACAAACTTCTCATGAGATAAGGTTTGAGGATGAGAAGAAGGCTTTAACCCTTGAATAGCTCCATATTTTTTAAGTTTAAGAAAATATCTCCCTAGACACTCAGCCACAATAGCAAAGAGGATAGGAGAAATGGAATCCCCTTTCCCAAGCCCCCTATAAGATTTGAAAAAATAAGAAGAGGCCCCATTAACCATTACTATTGTAAAAATGGTCAGCACTCCCCTCGGGATTCGTGACATGGCTTAACCGCCTCCTATGTCTTCTATAAGTCTAGTGGTTGTATTGGACATTAACAAGTCGATCTTTTGGTGCAACGGCAACCACTACTTGTAACAAGTGGTATCAGAGCTTGGTCACATGTTTGAATCACCTCGGGTAACGCTGAGGGGGAGATTGTTGGAAAAATGGTCAGCACTCCCCTCAGGATTCGTGACATGGATTAACCACCTCTTGTGTCTTTTATAAGTCTAGTGGTTGTATTGGGCATTAACAGGTCGATCTTTTGGTGCAACGGCAACCACTACTTGTAACAATTACAACACTAGTGGAAGTAGAAATAAACTGATGAATCAAATGAATAACTTTATTTACAAAACCAAAAGCCCGAAGAAGCTTTAAAAGAAATACCCAATCAACTCTATCATAAGCTTTAGATAAATCCGCTTTCATAAGAAATCCCTAATTTGAAGAACTAATAAGAGACTGGATATTTTCATGCACATGGATTATAGAGTCCAAGATATTCCTACTTGGTACAAATCCATTTTGTTGGGGGGAAATAAGAGTAGGCAACAACTTCAGAATTTTGGAGGTCAACATTTTAGAGATAATGTTGTACATAGAGTTGCATAAGTTGGTAGGTCTGAAAGAGTCCATTGATTCAGCTCTAACCAATTTAGGAATAAGAACAAGGAAAGTGGCATTGATCTCCTTGAGGATTCTATGAGCACCAAATAATTCTTTAACAACATCAGACACATCCTTACCCACAATATGCCACATCTTTTGAAACAAAAACACATCATTTATAACATCCATTTTGACCTTTAGAAATTACTAGAGGAATAGCAAAAAGGAGAACTTCTTGATTCTCAAGACTAAGGGTAGAATCGGCTAATAGAAATGATGAGAAGAATCCTACCATTTCACTCATAATATCCTCTTCCTTCTTGAGTATTCCCCTATCAAAATTAAGAGAGGAGATACGGTTAGCAACTCTATGTTTGAGAGTATTCATATGAAAAAACTTGGTATTATTATCTCCTTCCTTAAGCCAAAGAGACCTAGACCTCTGTCTCCAAAAAAATTTCTCCTTAGCAATAACATCATGATATTTGATCATATTACGACACATCAATGGACGGAGTGGGAGATGGTGAAAATTCAAATTTGCATTTGGGCAAGATTTATCCTATGCATGCTGCGAGCACCTCTGCAGATGCAAAGACCCATGGTGCGGATATTCCTTCTGACTCAGGCACAGATGATAAGGAGAATCCAAATGGGGTCCCACGCATGAAGCATAAAGATCTTGGTAAAGCGGATTCACGAGGGAAGGTCAAACTTCTAACCGACCTCCACAAACCGGTAAGTCCTCGGGCTTCTCTGCTTATGTTTCGTTATGTGTTCAGGATGAATCTTCCCTTTTTAAACCCTGGTCCACCTTGTTTAGGGTTAAACCCATGGGTAAGTCCTCTTTCCTTGATATCAAGGACCTATTTGATAAGGGGAAGAGGAAGTATGCTATTTTTTATCTTGACAAGCTAGTTGATCACAACATCATTGTGATGGCTCTCACACTAGTTGGGAAATTTGTTGGGGCTAGATCAAATATTGATGTTGTTAGAGATTTCACAAAGAAAAAATGGGATCTTAACGGCCATGTGGTTATTACGGCCATTGCTAAGTGTTTTTTGTCATTTGAATTCTCTTGTCAAGAGGATTTTGCCAATATTCTCTGTGTTGGGACTTGGATCATTGGTAAGGCCACCCTGGCTTTATAGAAATGATCTCCCAACCTAGCTCTGAATGACTACTTTTTTTGCCAAGCCCCGGTATGGGTTCAACTACCTAAACTCCCTCTAGAATTTTGGTTTGAAGATGTCTTTAATGGGATTTCTAGGTCTTTCAAGGAACTCCTTTTGATTGACCCTATTACGATGGTAAGAAGTAGATTGAATTATGCTAGAATTTGCATTGGAGTTGAACAAGGAAATGATATGACATAGATTATAGAGATCCACTCTAAGCTTGGCAAAAGACTATAAAAGTTAGACTATGAGAGTGCATTTTTCTTGCTTCCATTGCAAGAAGGTGGGTCATATTGGCAAGGCCTGTCTGGAGTTTTTGGTAAAGGAAAAATCTTGAAAAGCCCAAAAGAAAGCCTGGAATAAAAATGAAATGAAAAATCCAATCTAAGGAGGAAGAACAAGATAACAAGGGTTATGTCCCTCACTAGGCCAATATGATGGAAAATACTATGAGGAATCCTTCGTTGAATACCCCTGATCAAACTATATTGTAGGAAAACATAGAGGGGTTTCCATCTTTGAATGCCCATAAGTAGGCTATATCAGCTGAAAATGATGTGATCTATCCTTCTTCTTGGGAAAAGGTTGTTGAAGAAGAAAAAAGGTTTTGTGATGGAGGTGCTTCTTTATCTTTGCATCTAGAGAAGGTCACTGAAAAAGAGCAGAGGATTTTAGAAGGAGATTATAACTCTTCCCAGCAAGAGATGGACTACATCTCTTTTGTTCCGAACTCTCTCAATATACAGAATACTGAGGAAGGAGAATTTATCCCTAGATTATTGGGATTTAATACTCCGATTGGTGCTCCTTTCCAAGAGGAAAAGGGTTGTAACACTCTTATTCCCTCTCCTATCAAGAAGATTCTAGACTCTAGCAAAATACCTGGCTCTCTTGGACAGATTTATAAGATGGAGGCGTTGTTAAAATCTATCTCTCTACGACAACTTTCAAAAATGGAGGCGTTGTTTTCTAAATACAAGGAGAGGACTGAAGAGGGAGAATGGGCAACGGTTTAAAATAGAGGGAAGAAAAAGAGCAATAGGGACCCATCTCCTATCTCACCAATAGCAACAAGAAGCAAAAACAAAGTTGATGTGGCAGCAAAACCCAAAACCAAAGGAAGGAAGAGAGCTAGTCAGATTAGAGAAGAAGAAGTGAGTAAGAATATTGTGGATGGGACTCAACTTACCTTTTGTTAAGCTTGTTCCTCAAAGAAGAAATGAAGATTATCTATTGGAACATCTATGGTCTTTGTTGGAAAAATGGTCAGCGCTCCCCTCGGGATTTGTGACATGGTTTAACAACCTCTTGTATCTTATATAAGTCTAGTGGTTGTATCAGGCATTAACAGGTCGATCTTTTGGTGCAATGACAACCACTACTTGTAACAAGTGGTATCAGAGCTTGGTCACTAGTTCAAATTCCCTCGGGCAACACTGAGGGGGAGATTGTTGGAAAAATGGCCAGTGCTCCCCTCGAGATTCGTGACATGGTTTAACAACCTCTTGTGTCTTCTATAAGTCTAGTGGTTGTATCAGGCATTAATAGGTCAATCTTTTGGTGCAACAACAACCACTACTTGTAACAATCTGAATGGACCACATAAGCAAGACATTATTAGGAATATGATTAGGGATCATAGACTAGATATTTTGATGATTCGGGAAACTAAGATGAAGAAAGATAAAATAGAAAGTCTCAAGATCTCGAAGACTATGGAGGTTTTGGGATCCAATTATGATGGTGCTTCTGGTGGCCTTTCTATTTTTTGGAACTTTGCTTTCTTCAAAGGTGAATTCATCCATGAGGAAGGTAATATTTTTTTTATGAAATTTATGAGTTATCGTGATAACGATAATTGGTTTATTCTGAATGTTTATGATCCTAATACTAAAAAGGCTAGATCTAAGTGCTGGGAGAGGATTAGGAATGTCACTTCTGCCTTCCAACTCTCTAGAGGGATTATCATGGGGGACTTTAACACTCCTCTTAAAGAAGGGGAAAATCTTGGAGGGAGAACTCCTGATCTAGAAAGCATAATGGACCTTATGGACTTCATCAATGATCAGGCCCTTTTTGACTTGGATCTCCATGGGGCAGATTTTACCTAGTCCAATAGGAGAACTGGTAATGATTGCATCCATGTTTGCCTTGATCATGCCCTCATTACCCTTGACTGGTTTCATCTTTTCTCTTGTACTCTTTCAACTCTGGCTAGAATTGGTTCAGACCACTCGCCTGTTTCTCTTATCCTTGATCTGCTCATTAAAAAGAGATGTTTTCCCTTTAGATTTGAAAAATGTGGACCACTCACCCAGATCTAAGAAAGAAGTTAAAGGAATGGTGGGATATTCAATTGATGGCTCTTCCATGTTTAGAAATTCCAAAAAACTAAGGAATGTTAAGAATAACATCTAACTCTAGAATAGGAATGAAATTGGCAATATCTTTTCTTCCAAAGATGAGAGTCTTATGGACCTTAATCAAATTCAAGGGGAGATTCAGAATTTTGGGTATGATCTTGAGCATCTCCAGAAAGAGAAAGCCTTAATTTCTAAATACCATAATGTGATTGGCAAGGAGGAATTATTCTAGAATTATTCATTTCCAAGGTGCTAACTATGAGACTTCTCAAGCTTCTCCTCTTGCTCATCTCACATAAACAATTTAGTTTTGTCCCGGGTAGATAGATTATGGATTCCATCATTGTTGTCCACAAGGTCATTCACTCCCTTGATTTGGCCAACAAAGAAGGGTTCTTTCTTAAACTTAATCTATCCAAAGCTTATGACTGGGTGGATTGGAAACTCTTGTTGAGGATTTTGCAAGAGTTTGGCTTTAATCATTGCACTTGTAGAATCATCTACCAACTTGTTTCTTCTCCTTCTATGGAGATGTTGATCAATGGATCCCCTTCGACCTTCTTCAAACCTTCTAGAGGGCTCAGATAGGGTGACCCCCTTTCCCCTGTCCTATTTATTATTGTGGCTAAAAGCCTCGAAAGAATTATCTTGATGAAGATTGCTTCTAGAACTTTGCAGGGAATTAAACCTTCTTCAGGGAATACTAAGTTCTCACATCAACAATTCTTTGATGATACTATTTTGGGGGGAGAGACATTGATCAAAGAAGCTAAAGAAATGAAAAACTTGTTGAATATTAATTTGAATGCAATAGGGAAGCTTATCAACTAGAAAAAGAGTTATGTTTTCTTAATCAACACTCCCATTGAAAGGTAGAGAAGGATAGAGGAGACCTTGGGCTATGGAATGGATATCTTTCCTTCAACTTATTTGGGTCTTCCTTTGGGTTTGAAACCTCCTGAGTCCTTTTGGAATAGTTTAATTGATAGAATCAACATGAAGCTAGTTGGTTAGAAGGGACTGATGCTTAGCTAGGCTAGGAAGATACAACTTCTAAAATCTACTCTTCAAAACCTTCCCACCTATGCTTTGAGGCTCTTCTCTATTCTCTCAAAATTTGTTGATACTATGGAGAAAATTTAGAAAAGGTTTTTATGGTCTGGGGTGGCAGACCACAAGAGGCTTCCCCTTATTTCTTGGGACAGATTTTTCTTACCGAAATGTAAAGGAGGCCTTGGTTTCAAAAGAATAATTTTCTTCAATAAGGCTCTTCAAGCTAAACAAGTGTGGTGTATTTTTCAAGATATTGGAGACTGGAGAGATATTGTTGAAGCTAAATATCTCCATTCCAATAATTCTATGAAAAACCTCTTATTCAATGATGATATTCCAAAAAGTTCCTTCATTTGGAATGGTTTCCTCAAGGCCAAAGAGACTGTTGCTTCTCGAGCCAAATGGAAAGTTTGAAATGGAGAATCAATAAACTTTTGGCATGATAACTGGCTCCATTACGAAATCCTAGCTAATGTGGAGCCCTTCAATAGATGGAAGGAAGTTTTCTTATTGCATTTTGGGACTCAAGTTTTTAACTACAATTTGGTAATGATTGGGTGGATCTTTGTTATCTTTCCCCTGATTTGGAACCCCTCATGAGGTCTCTCTTGAATCTTTCCCTATCTTAATCCCCAGATGTTTTAGTTTGGGAAGCTACTCCTAGTGGGAAATTCTCGTTCACCTCAACCTTCTTGGATTCTCTTGATCCTTCCCATTCCCCTAGCTGGGCTAAAGCTTGGTTCCCTAGTTTAATCCTGAAGATTAACATCTTCTTCTGGCTGTTGCAAAACTGTATTCTCACCATTGACAACCTTATCAAGAGAGGTATACCTATTCCCAATATGTGTGTCCTTTGAAAATCTAATTCTTAGATCATGCATCATCTCTTTATTCAATGTCCCTTTATGGTGGATGTATGGCATGCCCTTCTCTCCTCTTTCAGCTAGGTTTGGATTTTCCCACTGACTATTCAAGAGTGTTTCTCCTAATGGGATCCTCCATTCTCTTCCTCTCTAGACTTCAATAAAATTTGGTACTAGGCCTTTCCTCATCTCTATTGGGGCATCTGAAAGGAGCACAATAATAGAATTTTTAGAGAATTATATGCCCCTTCCAAAGTGATTTCTTCTAAAATTCATCATACTCTTTTAGAAAACCTCTATGTTTATAGTGACACTAATGTTTTTTCAGGTAACTGCTTGGACCTCCTTTCAAATCAAGTTGAATGTAGAAGGGAAAATTGCACCTAGCTTTTTCCTCCCATGGGGTGGTCTAAGGCAAACTTCAATGGGGCGGCCAAGGGAAACCCTGGGCTGGCTGGCAGTGGAGGAGTGATAAGGAATCATCATGGAGCTTTCATTTCTATTGTTTCTCTTCCCCTTGTCACCCAAACTAATCACTATGTTGAAGCCATGGCTTCTCTCCAGGATACCAAGCTGGCTCAGGATTTGGGGATAAATTACTTATGGCTCAAAGGAGATTCTAGTAATATTATAAGGTGTTTGAATGGTTCCTCCCCTTCATGCACTATAGACAACATAATATTGGAGACTCTAAGCATTCTCAATACTTTTGAGAAGGTCCATATATCACATGTGTTCAAGGAATCGAATCAAGTGGTTAACTCCCTATCCAATGTGGCTATCAGACATAAAGGTATTGTGAGGTGACATAATGGAAAGGACCTCCCATAGGATGTGAAGGCTTTGATCACATGGGACTGCATTCATGGAAAGGAAGGAGCCATATGTGGTAATTATGATAATTAAAATACATTTTCTAATGACTTTTATCAAGCGTGAGAAGTACAGTGGCATTATGAGCCATAATAATAAGGTGTCCATTCCGCACACTTTCTGGGTATTTAGGAGACCCAAAGATTTAAGATTTGGTATGTTGTTTCATTTTAAGCTTTGAAGTAATACCAAGAGAAATATTAGAGCTCTAGTTTACTTTCTATTCCGAAGCTTTTTGAATTACAACTTTTGTGTTAGGTAGACTTGCACCATGGGTGGCCAAAGAATCAAGAGAGAGCCCACAGACTGTAAAAAAATAGAAGAAAAGAAGCATTGTTTGGGATATTTTGTACAAGGGTGGTATTACACCTTTCATGGAGAGACTTCATGGTAGTAATCAGCAAGTCACCAATTTTTTTCTCAAGAATTGGAATGAGGGAAGTGTGGAAATTAATGGGTGCCAATTTACTGTGACAAAAGACATCATTTCCATGGTTATTGGTATTCCCATTGTTGGGAAAAAATTTTACAAAGATCACAGGATCTCAGACCCAGTAGTGAATGAGCTCCATAAGGATCTAGAGGAGAAAGAGGCTCTCATGAAGACTAGCACTTACTACCATCCAGAGGGCATCAAGAAAAATTAGAGATTCGTGTTGTGGGAAATTATCTATTATATCACACTGAACTCCAGATTCTCTAGAATTCACACTTACCACTTCGTCCTGCTCAATCACTTCAGACATGGTAAGATGGTGTCCATTCCCTTCTACCTTTATTCATCCATAAATGAAAATATCAACAGGTATAGGGAAAAATATATTGCTAACCCTACCTTTCATGAGGGGTTGTTTCTTATTTATGAGAACTTAAAGTCACGAATGGTGGGTAAAACTATTAAAGAGAAGGGGTCCAAGGAGGATGAGTCGGGGTTTGATTATGAGCCCTCTAATACTAAGGATAGTACTGGGTTGTGTAATACCCCAAAAATGGGCTATAAGTTCATTAATCTCCTACATCTTCAATTCGAACGAAATCGACATCAAAGTCCTAACCTAAGGCACATCTAAACATCATCGAATCATAATTGATTATCTTAAATTTTGCATCGGGGAATATTCCTAGTAATATTCCTAATTATCTTAATTATCTTTAATTTAATGATTATTTGGCGATAAATCACATTTATCCTAAGTTTGATTAATTGAATATTTTCATATTTAATTAATTAGATTTAATATTTGCCACTTAATTATGTAATTAAATTTAATTCTATCTATTATTAATTGTATTATTTAATTTTGACAATAAATCAAAATTCCTATCTTTAATTGATTAAATTCTTATTTAATTAATTAAAGCATGTTGTCATTATTTAATAATATAATTTTTAATAAAAGTTTGAATAAATAGTTAATTAACCCATAAATTAATTATTTATTTTCAAAAATCAGTTGAGTTGAGGATAAATCACTTTATTTATTTATTTAATTCTTAATTATTATGCATATTCAAAAGAAACAGTTAAACTCCAAATCAGAAAATCAATGCAAGTTATTGACTTTTTGGAACTCAACATCCTTTTGGAGTTCAAAAAGCTGATCTAAACTCTAATTTGAGTTAAAAAGCTATTTTTGCATGTTTTTGCATGATTTTGAGAATTAACTATCTTTTATGATCAGATAACTCAAAAATCAAGATGAGTTAATTTGAGTGATTTATGGCTTTTATTCATGCACCTCCAAAGCCCTGGATTTCTATAAATTAAAGGCTCAACTCTTCACAAATCATCTCATATTTTGCACAATCACGCTGGAGAATTGGAGACTGAGGAATCAACTTGCGAATTCAAAGCTTTGTGAGATCAATCTTATTTTTTTTGCATTCATATTACATATCATTGTTAGATTCATAGCATATCAATTTTCAATAGCATTCATAGCATATCAATTTCATTTAGCATAGATTTCATATCAGTTTTTACAATTATTATTGCATAGAAAAATCCAAAAAATAGCTTAATTGCATTTATTCCATATCCATCTTTTGCATTCAAATCCTTCATTTAGGTGTCGTCTAAGTCACTGATCTTGATTACAATCTGAGAACATTAATCTTGCACCTATTAGAAGGCAGTAAATCGCTTGGTTAGATAGCTTTCAATTTTGCATGATTTTGATTATAGCTAACCTCTAATGTTTTACTGAGTGTTGTGTCTACAGATCAGGTATAATTTTCACACACACATTTCTGGCGCCCACCGTGGGGCAACCCACCTTTGCATGCTGGTTTTGATTTTTTGGGGAGCTAAAACCCCAAAGTTTCAAAGATTTAATTTTATCTCCCAAACGGCTTGGAATTTTGATCTGAAATTTTTTTTTCAGGTTGGTGACATGTCATGAAAAATACAGTAAAAAATTTAGAATTTTCTAAGATGTTTTGAATTTTTAATAATTTTTTCTTGAAATTCTGGAAAAAATTAATATCTGACGCAAATCAGAATATTTTTCAAAAATTTTTATATTTTCGGAAAGCTCTTTAAATTCTACAGGGGGTCCATTCTTTGTGTTTTAAATTTGGACATGATATCATAGCTCAAATAGTCAATTTACAAAATCTGGTCTATTTTGATAAAATGGGTCTCTAGGGCACAAATGAAGAGGTTTTTCTAAAAATTTTGCATTTTTGGAAAGCTCTCTATTTTTTAGTATGGGTCTCTATTCTGAATTTCTATTTTTGTGGCCAAAATCATATCAAAAAAATTAGATCTTGTTGACTAGGTCAAATGCAGCAAAAAAAATAAAGTTTTGTGATGGGTATGCACTTATTTTTTTTACATGGTTCAATGAATGATATGAGTTGTCATTTGGGTTGATTGCTGGTTATTATTACTGATAATAATTGATTTTTAGAGCTAACCCTATGGTTTTCATAAGTTGAATATATTCTGCATATCTTGTTTGCTTGTTTGCTTGTTGGAGAGTTCGTCACTTGCTTGCATGGAAAAGCTCAACAAAAATTGCTAAAAATCAAGTAAAATCTACTAAGCGCGTTGCAAGGATCCCAAGTATTCTCCTTCATCTAATAATATTTTGATTTGGGACTTAAAATAAATCTCTTATGTGTCAAGCTTGTGTGCATCTTTTCATGCTTTTGATCTATTTCTACACACTTGCATAATTGATACTAGGTTGTGAACCCTTAAGGATTCATTAAGTAGTCTTAGAATACTTGTGATTGATCTTGATTGCTATCTTGGGTTATTGGACTCGCTAATCCGCCGGCCCCTCATTTCCACCCCGTGGTTGCAATCTCAGCACCATAAAGGGGAGGGGTCAACAGGACAGAAGCGTTAAATGTTCCACTTGGCAACCCTTTTGTGCTTTTAGGAACTCCCTTGTTTTCTAAGTTGTGGACTCATTTTTAGCTTGTGTGAGGTGTTAAGTGTTCCACCTTGTGGACTCATCTCATATTCGCTTTAAACGTTAAGTGTTCCTCTTTCTACTTTTTGGATGCTTTTGGTAGATTTGCTTTCGGAACATACATCTGTGCTCACATAGTAATTAGGCCCTATGAACACTATTTGTGATTCTTGAGAGATTGGATTCCTAGCGAAATCCTTCTTGATGATAGAATCCTTGTAGGTAGGGAGGATACTTAGTGCGTTTCACATTCAACTTAGTTAGTGAGTCTTCTCTTATTGATCGACACATTCTCTCTCCGGAGAGGTTGATAGATCATGTGGGGTTGATATCACAAGCTTTGGTGAATCAAAATTGGTTAGTGCGTCTTCTCTTATTGATTGATACATTCTCTCCCCGGAGAGGTTGATAGATCACGTGGAGTTGATATCACAGACCTTGGTGGAACAAAACTTTGTCTTAGCGTGTCGGATTAATCTGCTTGCTTTGTTTGGGTTAAAAGTGAAGAGGTGTCAAAACCTTGAATCTGGAGCCAAGTCCCCTTGTGGTATACTATTGTGAGTCATCTTTAGAGAGGGTTAACCGTAGCGGACAATCCCTTCACAGGGCAAACTGCATTGACGGAACCTCAAGCGGTAATAGCCATTTTCGCCATGGTAGTGACAACCGCTATATAAATGTCCTTGTGGAAGAAATCTCCACGGGTATGGTTCATTGTTGGGTTGTCAGATCTCCCTAGCAGCTCTTGAAGATTAAGTTCTCGGACTGTGTCAAAACCTTGGTGCGCCAGGATTGGAGTTCACCCCTTTGAATCATAAAAGTTGCAGAGTCAAACCATTACTAAAAACCTTAGAGAGGCCAATTTTTCATTCTCAGGTATATGTGTGTTATTGCAAAACTTTTCAGAACATACACAATTAGTACTCTCAGGGATTAGCACAATTTGGTCACTTGATTGTTCATGCGCAAGGTTGCTTTTGCCCTTGTTCATTGTTTTCAGACGTGCTTGGAATCACTTGCTTGCTATTTTGCGTGCTTATTTATCTATCTAGCTATTAAAAATGATCAAATCTGGTATAACCTTCAAAATCTAGACAATACAATTTGCAAACAATCCAAAATTGAAGACCTTACATTTTGCAAAAAAATTGACGTAAAATCTTTTTTGGAGTCAAAAGTCATTTCAGGAAGTCAAAAGTCGTATGAGTTTTGTCAAGTGTCATTTCAGTATTACCCAACTATCGTATGAGTTTAGCAAATGTCATTTCATAGACTACCCAGTGTCGTATGAGTCTGCAGAGTGTCATTTGGAAAAATTTGGGAGAGTTGTCAGAAATTGTCAAATTGCAAGATATCCAATGTTTCCAGCCTAGTTCCAGAATTTGTCAAAAGTATCATTGTGTCAGGAATAGAGCAATAGCTATTGAGAATCAGTACACATGTCTCAAAGAATTAGTAAACAAGAGGAAGAAGCTCTGATTGCCACTATAATGAAACAGATACATGCTATGCAAGTCCAGCTTGACAAACTTGGGAAAGAAAAGGAACCTCTATACTCTTTTCCATTTGATAAAGACTTGTACATGTCACCATGCCCCCGGAAAAAAATTGAGCAATATGATACCTCTTCCACGGAGAGTGACACATCTAGCTTTGAAAACTATGATGACTATGATGACAGAAAATGTAATGATACCTATGACACCTCTGTTCCTAAGAGTCCTCCTCGTCGTTCGTTCCTACTTACTACAAATGGGCCATCACATTGGATAGATCAGGAGAGTGATCCATATGATTCTGATTATCAAAGAGACTTTGATGATTTCTATGCACAATACCCAGATGATCCATCTGTTTCACTTGAGGAAGAGAAAGTTTACCACGCTGATTATAAACATGCATACTATAAGGATCTCTCCTCTAAGAACTCTCAGGCTGAAAATAAAGATTACACTCTCAAGCAAGATCATGTTAATGTTGGACCTTTGTCTTGTGATGGTTCCCTTCCATCCCCTACTTCCTCCAATACCCATACATTTCCTAAAGCTTCCGAGTCTTTCAAATCTTTCACAGAACTTTCATCTGACACAAGCTCTGATATTTTTCATGTGGTTCCTTATAGTTATCCTCCAAGGCTACCTCTTAAAGAAACTCAAGCTAACCTTCACTTGGCTGCAAATACTTTCAATAATGATAAACCTAAAGAGCCTAAGCCTTCATATTCTATAATGCCTACTTTAGCTAGTCCTTCACCATCTCTTCCAAAATCATCCATACAATCCCAACATGCTTCCTTGTCCTTAGAAGTGGCTCCATGTCAAGAGGACTCTAAAAATGATAAAGAAAAGAACATAAGGAAAGATCAAGATCAAGAAGCCTCCATGTCATCCACTCCTTTTCCCAATGTCTCTTATTTGCCTAAGGGTTCTTTTGATCCTATACACCCTTTTTCATGCATTCCACCATGTCTTAAGTCTTCACCTAAGCAAGATCAAGCTACTACTTACACTGTTGAGCTTATTGACAATCAAAATAACCTTACTACACTTTCACTTTCCAAAGATGATACTTCCATTAAGGTTGTTAAAAATAGTGTTGTTACTTCCAATGTTAAGCCTATTGAAAATCAAAAGAAAAATTATGCACTTGTGCTATCCAAAGATCCTTGTCAAGATCAAAGTCTTCCATCTTCTTGTTCTACCACTCCATGTTCACTTCCACTTTCTACTCTTCCTAAGTCTTTGCAAGCTTTGAATGATCCTATCAAAGAAAATGCTCTTATTCAAGATGTCCATGATTCTATTGAAGATCCTAATGCTCACTCTAAAGATGCTGATATCCTTGGTTGTCATATAGATGCTGATGAACTTATTGATTATCCTTTTGCGTCTTCCACTTCCATCCTTGGACCTCTTCCACCACTACTAAGGGCTTCATGCCTTCCTTCCATCTTGGGTCCTTATGTCCCTTCACTTTCCCCTCCTAGCTCTCCTGATTTGCCATCCATCTTGGGTCCTTACATACCTCCATCTCCCATCTTTCCTCAAGATCAACATAGATGCATACCCTTGAATCTTTTTCATCCAACCACCCATCTAAACCAGTCATATCCTCCCTCTTCCACAAATCCCAAGTCTTTTGGAAGTAACTTGAATGTTCAATACAAGAAAAAGAAGCAATACAAGAATCCATCAAAAAAAGAATATCACCATGTCTCCTCTCATAGACATGGAAGCATAAAGTCAAAAGAAATATCTAAGAAAAAAACTACAAGACAAGTATGGGTTCCAAAATCCATCATTCAAGATATTCTCTCTAGATCATCAAAAGGAAATAAAAATCCTAAGGCTATATGGATTCCAAAGTCTCTCTTGAAAGAGTCTGGTGTTGAGCAAAAAATGAAGTTGACATTCAAGCTTCCAAAGGCTTCCACTTCATCTCCCTCCAAAAATATTCTTCCATTCCATGTGCCTAAACCACAACCTCTGCTATCCATTTGCCATATTCCTTCATGTATTCCTTCATTCAAGATTCCTCCATCCTCTCACCACCCTTCAAGGTATGTGTTGACGTTGATCTTGCCTTCCTTTCCACCTACCCTTTTACAATCCTTCCATGCATTATCCTTTTACCTTCTATCATTTTTCCTCATTTTCCTATTCCTCCTATCTTCCAACCTCACTCGCTTTACATAAAACCTTATCCTCCATTTTTTTCTTCCATCTCCCTTTCCCTATCAGCATCTTTGAGCATATCATTTTGAATCTTTGGCATATCATGGTTTATCCTTTCAAGGAGCATTACATAAAAAGCTTGCCTTCTTCCAAAAAAAAAGAAATAAAAAATAAAATAAATTGAAAATGTGCCTTGGTGAAAACTTGGAAACAGGTGCCTTGGTAGCAAAAGTAAAGACAAATAAATTCATCCTATGGTGAAAACCACTCCCTTGTGGCGCCTTGGATAAGTACCATGATGAAAACCTGGCAATCAGGCATCATGTGTAGTTCTTCTACATATTTCATCCATTCCATCTTCTCTCTTTGATCTTGACAATGTTGATCTATACACGAATATTTGGCTATTTTGTGAGCTATCTTACGGTGATCTTGCTTTCATTCCTTCCATGTTTAGCCTTCATATCCATCTTCCTCCATTCATTTTCACCTATCACTATCATTTTCCCCTTTGGTCTTGATCTAATAAAAAAAAGAAAGAAAGAGTAAAACACAGTGCTATGAAGCCTCTTGACATGTCTACTCTTTTGGACTACATCCTTTCCTGCTCTTGCATCATGCTTTTGTGACTTATCCTATACTAGCCTTTCATTGCTTGTCCAAATGCGCTTTACATGACAATTTTTCCCTAGCTTGGGTATTCTTGAGGAGTTTGCCCTTGAGGATTTCTTCCCTTCATTTTCCTTCATTCTCTTATCTTCCATCTCTTCCACCAGCTTGCTAATCCCTCTTGTTCTCCACCTTGCTAGACATTGGGACTGCACGATATAATCTTGCTTGGGAGTTTACAATGGAAAAAGATGCTATCAAGTATATCCAGTATCAGAACCAGCATTAGAACCAGTATCAGAATTAGTATCAGAATCAGTATCAGAACAAGCATCAGAACCAGTATCAGAACAATTATCAGAATTAGTATCAGAATCAGTATCAGAACCAGTATCAGAACCAATATCAGAACAAGTATCAAAACCAGTGTCAGAATAAGTATCAAAACACCTACAGGGGCTACACCTTTCGCTTTAGTTTATGGGTCTGAAGTAGTACTACCTATTGAGGTTGAAATCTAATCACTCAGAATCAAAATGCATGGACTTGTCACTGATGAAGACTACAGAGTGTCTAGGTTACAAGAACTGGAACTACTAGATGAGCGCAGACAAGTAGCGTATGATCATCTCAGAGTGTATCAGAAAAGAATGTCTAGAGGCTACAACAAGAAAGTCAGACATAGAGAATTTCAGGTTGGCGATCTAGTGTTGAGAGAAAATCCTAAAAATCAATCACATCGAGAACGCAAGGGGAAGTTCGAACCCAACTGGCTGGGTCCTTTTGTAATCACTACTACTTTTGGCTCTGGTGCCTATCAACTCTCAACAACTGAAGGAGAACAGCTCCGAGAACCAATCAACGTTCTCCATCTAAAGAAATTCTACGCCTAAGGCATTCAGTGCTTGGTAAATGTCCTGAAAAAAATCTTAAAAATCGGAAAAAGTCCTGAAAAAATGAACATCTTGGTGAAAATCTAGCAATAGGCACCTTGATGATTCACAAAAAAAATCAAAAAATTTCAAAAGTACAAAAAAATTGAAAAAATGAAAAATACAAAAAAATGAAAAAAGAAAAAAAAAAAAAGTGCCTTGGTGAAAACCTGGAAACAGGCACCTCGGTAGCAAAAATAGAATCTCTACCAAGATGGTGAAAACTCGGCAAACGGGCACCACTTGTTCCAAAATGCTCCATCTATCAGCACAATCTTGGTCTTTCCCAGCTTTTAGTCTTGCTTTAGTTTGTACATATCTCCCGGTTTGTTCCTGCATTTCCAGTTTTCAATAAGTCGGCCTGTACACCAACCAGCTCAAGCGTTTGCATCCTATCAATGTTCACACTTGGGGGCAATCAATGTCATATCCTATGGTCTCCCATGTATCTTAGACGTGTCATATCCACTCAGAGTCCTTTGAAGCTTCAAGTTGAGTCAGTCAGTCAGTCTCGTCTCCAGAAAGGATTTTGCATCTACAACAATCAAACATCAAAATTCAACTGAAAACAATCTATGCTTTTTACATGTTTTTATCTCCTTGTATGCTTACTGATTCGCATTGAGATTTTTGCATATTGTGTCCCTTCGAGCTCTTCAATGATGTCCTTTACAGGATTTAGAGAGTGATGACTGGGGGCATAATCTTTTCTTTGTCTTCTGCTTGTATGTGAAAATCTAACAACTTTGGAAATTTTGGATTGAAATGGTGTCCGACTGTAAGAGCCTCTATCTCGAATTGGATGGCCATGCGTACCTCGACCATTGATACCCAAAAAAAAAATTCAAGGAAGTTTGATCTAACTATTGTCTTTTTGAGTGAGTTCTTCCTCCTACTGTGGAACGCAATCTTGCCTAAGGATGTGAATGATAAAGGGTCACTACGGGTAATTCACATTGGATTTAGAATGATCTCTTGACTGTTTGATGTGTTTGTAACGCAAGGCGTACTCAGGTCATCACGACGTGTATGTTTTGATGCTTGTACAAATTGCTATATCAAAATGGACATGATATTCAGGTCATCCTGGCGTTTGTGCCTTGATGCTTATATCTAATCCGACATTCAACAACTAAAATCAATATTCATATGTCCATGGTTGTTTGACCAGTGGGTGTTGTATTGATTCTTGCACATACAAATCGATATTCATATGTCTATGGTTTCATGGCTAGTGGGCATTGTATTGATTTATCCGGTTACCTAAAGTTCAATGATGATAACAAATCGACACATGATCAGTGACTAGGTCCTAGGTCTTAGGTTGCATTTCATTTTGCATGTCTCATTGCATTTTGCATGTTTACATGATCTCACAATGATTAAACGAACTTCAATGCTTAAATGATTTTTCAAATCGCATCTTCAAGTCTAACAAGAGCTGAATCTCACACGAAGGTTCCTCCAATGAAATAGCAAGTAGAATCCTTTTTCGGGATCAAAATTCAAATCTGAGATCATTCATATTATTAACTACTTGCATATTCGACCTTCAATCATCACAGAAATCTAGTATTCAACTTAACTGATTATCTTACATCAAACTATCAAAATTTCAACTTGGTCAACCATGGTCAACTCATGGTCAAATCTAGTCAAATTTGGTCTCCAAGACCTCCAAACGATGCAGAATGCGTTCTTGAACGTGTATAACCACTTCTCAAATCAATTAACATGCTTCTAAACCATTTAACGCTGACTTCTCTTGTCAGATTTCAATTTTAATCCCGAAGGGGGCATGGTATTGCACATCAATTCAAAGTTTGTAAATCAAAATTCTATCGATCAAATCTATCAATATCTTTCATCAGTGATCAAGATAACAATCACGTCTAGTCACTGATTCATCAAAAGTCCTCATCGCTCGGGGCAAATCTATCATCACTTGGGGCATATCAGATTCATCAAGATCCATATCAATCTGATATTTTCTTAATCTTGTAAACTGTATCAATTTTTGCAACCATCGGATCATAGTGTTCTTTCCTTGGTTCTTCGGCAACTGAAGGATTCAGATGTGATACTTGCTAGTTCTGCTAAGACAATCGAGTCTAGAACGGGTCACTCACTTCTTATCAATCCTAAGGTTCAGAATCAGGCATTTTGACACTTTTTCGCAATAATAGGTTCATTTGCTTCTACAGTGAACATTATCTTTGGTCATTCAAGACTTATTATCTCCATCTCAAGTCAATATCAATCAACTCCTATCTCAATATCTTTCAATCGGTTTCTATCTTGAGATCGATTTATCTTTTGAATTAGTTTCATATCTTTATCAAACACAGACTATCTTTGAACCACTGCGCTTCGCACAGTAATTCAAAGAGGGGCAAAATGTAATACCCCAAAAATGGGCTATAAGTTCATTAATCTCCTACATCTTCAATTCGAACGAAATCGACATCAAAGTCCTAACCTAAGGCACATCTAAACATCATCGAATCATAATTGATTATCTTAAATTTTGCATCGGGGAATATTCCTAGTAATATTCCTAATTATCTTAATTATCTTTAATTTAATGATTATTTGGCGATAAATCACATTTATCCTAAGTTTGATTAATTGAATATTTTCATATTTAATTAATTAGATTTAATATTTGCCACTTAATTATGTAATTAAATTTAATTCTATCTATTATTAATTGTATTATTTAATTTTGACAATAAATCAAAATTCCTATCTTTAATTGATTAAATTCTTATTTAATTAATTAAAGCATGTTGTCATTATTTAATAATATAATTTTTAATAAAAGTTTGAATAAATAGTTAATTAACCCATAAATTAATTATTTATTTTCAAAAATCAGTTGAGTTGAGGATAAATCACTTTATTTATTTATTTAATTCTTAATTATTATGCATATTCAAAAGAAACAGTTAAACTCCAAATCAGAAAATCAATGCAAGTTATTGACTTTTTGGAACTCAACATCCTTTTGGAGTTCAAAAAGCTGATCTAAACTCTAATTTGAGTTAAAAAGCTATTTTTGCATGTTTTTGCATGATTTTGAGAATTAACTATCTTTTATGATCAGATAACTCAAAAATCAAGATGAGTTAATTTGAGTGATTTATGGCTTTTATTCATGCACCTCCAAAGCCCTGGATTTCTATAAATTAAAGGCTCAACTCTTCACAAATCATCTCATATTTTGCACAATCACGCTGGAGAATTGGAGACTGAGGAATCAACTTGCGAATTCAAAGCTTTGTGAGATCAATCTTATTTTTTTTGCATTCATATTACATATCATTGTTAGATTCATAGCATATCAATTTTCAATAGCATTCATAGCATATCAATTTCATTTAGCATAGATTTCATATCAGTTTTTACAATTATTATTGCATAGAAAAATCCAAAAAATAGCTTAATTGCATTTATTCCATATCCATCTTTTGCATTCAAATCCTTCATTTAGGTGTCGTCTAGGTCACTGATCTTGATTACAATCTGAGAACATTAATCTCGCACCTATTAGAAGGCAGTAAATCGCTTGGTTAGATAGCTTTCAATTTTGCATGATTTTGATTATAGCTAACCTCTAATGTTTTACTGAGTGTTGTGTCTACAGATCAGGTATAATTTTCACACACACAGGTTGCACTCCAAAGACTAGGAGGAAGAAGAGATTAAGAAAGGGGCTTTTGGCTCTTCTTCTAAGAACAAAAAATGCAATTTGTAGAATGTCAAGAAAGAGGTCAATGGTCCTTCCCCTAAGAAATAGATTTAAATTTTTGTATCTTCTAACGAAGATTACAATGAGGAAGAGGACATGGACACTGAGGAGGAGGTTTTGAGAGAGAAGGGGAAGAGGAAAATAATTGGGAAAAAAGTCCCTAAGAGATCCAAGAGGATGAAAATGAACAAGAGAAGGGAGACGAGCCTAGACCCAGTTTCTACAGACTCCAAAGAGGAAGGAAATTCAAAGGGGAAGCGTACAGCCACTATTTCTCTCTTTGTTCCTCATGAGACCACTCCTAAAGGTTTTTTAGATTCTGGGAAGAAGAATAAATTAGAGGGTGATATGGCCACTCAAGACACCCCCCATGTGCTTCAGATAGACCCTCACGAGGATACCAAAGGTAATAATAGTACGTGGAAGTATTCTAATTATTGTACTACCAAGATGGGTATTACCAGAGAGATAATTAATCCCATGGTGCCTAATGGGGAAGGTGGAAAAATTGAGACCACTAAACTTATTGACCCCTCATTGGTTGTCCTTAGTGATTCCACCAGGGAGTTTGATTTCAATCTGCTTAACAATACAAGGAACAGTCTACTTGATAACTACATATCCATTAAATGGATTTTCTTTGAGGTTGGTGACGTGAAAACTAGGATGGGAGAGATGGAAAAGAAAAAAGGTCAGAACACTGACAAGGATAGGTCTACCTCTAAACCCCTCCTCAATATGGTTGATTTTTACAAGCGGGAGGCCATGGTTCTTGAAATGGAGAATAGGGTGTCTGGCATTGAAAGCACCCTTAAAGGCATTGATGATCAAATTTTTTATATCCTCAAAGCCTCCAATGAGCACAAAAAGATTCTTATTGCCAAGATGGAGGATAGTTCCTATGACAAAGATGTGGTGTAGATCACTGATGTGCCAGATATTACTCTAAAGAAGGGGCTAGGGATGAGAACTAGGTCGAGCATAAGGGAAAGGACTGTTATGACCTCCCCAAAAGATCTAATCCAAATCAAGGAAGTTGCTAAAAAAATGGATCAACTAGAGGCGCAGGCTACTGACCTGATCAAGAACACGTCTTGAGTTGTTTCTATTGGGTTTTTTCTTTTGATCTTTTGGTGCTGGTCCTTCATGTCCTTTTCCAGTTTTCTTTTGTCCATTGGCCCTACTATTGGCCTTGTTTTGTTGTGTGTCCATTCTTTTTTTCTTAGAGATTTAATGTAATATCTTAAGCTTTGTTCAAGGTTTCAAACACCCTTAAAAACTTATTTTACTTAATCAAAAACATCATCATATTGACTAATATCTCATTCTCTTTATCCAGAAGGTTTTGAGAATATCCTTCCTCTTGGATTTTGTCCTGAATATCTTTTAGATCCAACTGAATATTAGATTTGGATTTGAAGATGTCTCCAAACATGTCCTTATTCCACTTTTTAATACAATATTTCACATTCCTTAATTTCTTAGCCAACCTAAACATAGTAGTACCATCCACTAGAATGCCCCACCAAACCTTGAAGCTTTCCTCAAAGTAGGGATGAGGCATCTACATTTTTTCAAATCTAAAAGGTAAGTTTCTCTTTCCAGAAATCAGATCAGCCACAAAAAAGTGGGACAATGATAAGATCCAATTTTAGAAAAAGAAGAAAGAGAGAAAAGATGTCATTCCAACCAATTATGAGAAATTAGGGCCTGGTCCAACCTGACTTGGATCAGATCCTCTCCCACCCTTATATTAGACCAAGTAAAATTAATACCTTGGAGGTCAACATTTGTAAGAGCTTGTTGATTAATGAAGTCCATAAGGTATAATCTTCCATCCATATGACTTTGCACACCTCCTAACTTCCCACAGTCTCTAAGAAGAGTATTGATGTCACCTATAACCAACCAACAGATGTCAAGGAAAGCTATCCTACTAGAGGCAATCTTATCCCAAAATTTCTTCCTGCTAGATCTTTTATTTGGGGCATAGATATTGGATATCACCCATGTGAGATCATCTCTTATATGATGGAATTTAATAGCCACAAAATTACCTTCAACTAATAGAACATCACCTTTAATGTAATTCTAGTTCCAAAAAATAACAATTCCTCCTGAAGTACCTTCAGAGCTGCTTCTGACAACACCATAGTTTTTGAAACTATTTAATTTTTCCACCTTTTCTTTAGCCATCTTGGTTTCTTGAATAAGCACAATATCAGGTTTGTGATCTCTAACCATATTTCTCATAATATCTTGTTTATGGAGACTATTAAGCCCCCTCATATTCTATGAGAATATATTCATTTCCTACCAAGAGTATAGTCTGGGATGGTAGCTTATTTCCCATCTACAATGTTCTACTTACTTTCTAATTTTCACATTTGTTTTGTAGATTTTTTGCCAAGGGACTATTTTGGCGTCCCTACATCAGCTTTCATTCTACCCCTAGTGGCCACACCATGCTATGATGAGGAAGAAGACAACCCATCCCCAGTTTCTTTCCTCCTCTCACAAGCCTTTTGATTTGAGCCTTCCAAGTATCCTCCGCTAGCAATCTGTTGTTTCCTATCTTCACTTCCCATCTCTTGGCTCACCAGAGATTTGACCTCTTCCGGAAGGGAAGATTTAACAACTTCTAGATCCTCCAAATCAAAAGATTCAAGCATTGAATCACCTCCAAGATAATACACTATTGAGCATCATTAAACGACTCTTCAATTTGATAAATTTTTAGATTGAACAGAGTCTTCCACCCTTGAAGGTATCTATATATGATTGTCTTGGGAACCAATACTCTCATTAATCTCCTCTTTTTCAAGGGTATCATTTCCAACACTTCCCATACTAGTGCCTTGGTCAGCCTCCTCAGATGCTACCACCAACCCATTTTCTTTTCCTTCATGGTCTTCCTCTATTTTCCCTTTTAACCTTTCCTCTTCCTACATGCCTTTCCCTTCTTATTGACCTTCATCCTTTGGGTCATCCATGTTCGGGAAATGTTCATCTTGTTCCCTGCTACCTTCTCTAACCAAAGGAGAGGGCCCCCCTTGTCACTGTTGGTATTTGGGTTTTCACTTGAAACATTCTCACCTCTCCTAGCCTTCTGCAGAGTCTTTTGATTGGTTTTTTATGCTTCCTCAAAAGCTTACTCTCCCCTTCCAGCCTTCAACTAATTCATATCCTTTGAAGATGCTTGGCTAGAGGTCTTCATTTTCTAGACTTTCTTCATCTCAGGTTTCCTGGCCCCTATCTCTGAGTTCTTAGTTGTTGTTTTCAGCCTCTTTGGACAACTTTTGGCCTAGTGACTAGTTTTCTTGCAAACAAAGCAGGCAAAAGGAAAGGATTGAAACTCCAATTCCTAGCTCCACTTCCCAAGCTTGGAAACAATATCAATATTTGCAGGAAGATATGATAACTGGTGAACATTCACACAAATTCTTGCATAGACTAGTGTGGTCTTAGATGCAAACATAAGATCAATGGATAGAAGCTCTCCAAAGGAGGAATCCAAACAATTCAACACATCTTCATTCCAGTATTCCAAAGGGAGCCCTAGGAAGTGCACCCATATAGGAGTCGATATAAAAAAAGTATCATTAAAGTCCATCTTAGGCCCTCATTTCCCAAGAGCTAGGGTCAGCTTCCCAAACATCCAGGGACCCCACATAGCACAAAGTCAAGATCTTCCTTATTTGAGAATTCAAAGGATAGGAAACCTTTAGGAAGAGCAACAATATATACTTGGCCTTTGAGTTTTCATTTCCCTTTAACCATCGATCTAACCACCTCAATATTCGTCCTAGGCCCCAAGAATTGTCCAACCAGGGTAAACTCCATAGCAGAGATAGAATGATCAATCAAAGGATCAGAAATAAATACCGAGAACTCGCCCTTTTGTGGATCAAATTTGCATGTGACTTCCGAGAAAGAAGATTTCCTACTAGGTTTTTTTTACCAAACAGGGAATGCCACTGTTTAGGAAGACCCATGCTCTCCACAACCTTGCTCCCCGCGAGGGAATCATGTGGGGTAGTACCCCCTTTACTGCCTGGTTCAATGGGAAAATCCCCATCCTGTGGGTCCCCATTTAGACCAGATCCATCAGATGCCTCCGTTGACTTCGAACCGTCCTTACCTCTTGCAGTCGACAAGAGAATCTACAGCAACCCGCCCGCGCTGGAAGCCTAACCTCCACGATTGCTAGTTTTCCCGCTGCTCCCTCCATGTTAAATTTCTTTTAGGAGGAAATGTTAAAACATTAGTAGAATCAACTAGCTCAAAAAGGATGTTACTCATGAACCAACAATTAGATTGGTTGTGGAACATGAGGATTTTTCAAGGTTCCATAAATGAAAACTAAAAAATTCCTTGGTGAGGTTATGAACCTCTACGACTTTCAAGAGTCTTGACGAAAGTTGTCAATGATTAACTAAAAGAATATAACTTATGTAATATGCTAAACCATATTGTATTTTTCGTACCATTTTATACATAGAATTTTATGATATTTATTGATAAAAGAAACATGGATTGAAAATTCTAATACTCTACCATCTAAACTCTTAAAACAAACTTATCAATTATGACACAAAACAAAAACTATAATAGTTACCCATTAAAATAGAACTGAAAACAAAATTAATCAAAACAGCCTAGACCCTAAAGCATGCCAAACACAAACTATAGGGAGACAAAATCATTACACGAACTTCCTCACAATGTTGAGATCATCCTCACTTAGTAGTGGTCTTTTCCATTGGTACAAGTGAGGTACATGTGCCTTTTATTTAGTTATTTGTACATGATCTATTTAGGATGAATGGTAACCCCAAGGACAAAGCAAATCAATCAATAGGCAAGGAGACATTGAAGCAAGTGTTTACTTCTCAACTTGCCTTTCAAATACTACCAATGGTTAAAACAAGGAAACATACGATCTGCCAAAATGTCACACCTCAATTCTCATGTTGTACCTGTCTCAATTTAGATCTGTATTTTTATACTAAAAAATGAATTAATATGGCCATACAATCATCGAACTTAGGCCCCTTTAAGAGCAAATATCAGTAACATTGACCCGTGAAATTTTGTTTATCTGATCAACTCAGTTGGAAAAGTTTATTTTATTGGTACCAACCTACTTTGTTTGAGGTTTGGAATTGATAGAATCAAGGCCAGTCGTGTGTATTGGAATAGGCAAAAGAATAATGCAAGTTGAAGAAAGCGTGCAGTCTGCTTGTTTAAATTAAAAAACTATCTTTCTCGACTCTCGGAGTATGCTCACGAGCACACTGCCTTGGAACGGTTTTCATTGCAAAATTTCCAAAAGTTTCTTGGTGGCTACCTCAGATCTTTAAAGGGTTTGTAAAGATAGTTTGTAGGGATTAAATGTATATGAGGTCATGAGAGTCACTAGGTTTTGTTATGTTTTGTAGATTTATTGTATAGGTTTCGAAGTTGATTTAGTAAGAGCTTTTTAGTGGATATGTCTTTTGATAGTTGTCAGTGAAGATCAGATATATCTAATAGAAAAAGAGCGAGGCATTTCGGGTCTTCGTAAGTCATGAGAGTTTAGAAAGAATTAATCAAATTTCTCAAGTGACAAATGTATTATCTTTCTAATTAGTCTCAATGTAGAGTTGGTGGGAGACAATTCTCAGTTGTACAAGAGGAGTCATTAGATTGGAGGGTCGCTATAGTTTGATATATTGAGGGGAAAGATTCGTTAAATTGGAGATATAGATCTCATTAGCAGTGAATGTTTTGAAGATAGTGGTTCTCTAAGTGTAGCTCATGCAAATTAGAGGTATGTTCTATAAATCTTTATATGAATATTCTTGTTTATCTCCTCCTTAGAGAAGTCAAAAACATTGAATGAAAAGTTTGCGATGGTGGTCCAACAATATCAAGGCAATAAGACATGACAAAGAGGAGGGTCTTTGTCTCAAAAAGATTCAAAAATGTGATTTACTAGCGCTATAGAGAATCGAAGAGCAAGACACAAAAAATGTGATTTACTAGCGCTATAGAGAATCTAAGAGCAAGAAATAGACAACTAAGATAGATAATCTAGAAGGTGGTCTTTGATCTCAAACTGCACATCTACGTATAATAGTAAGTTGAAAAGCGCTCTCAAATATAATTATGTATTAATTTTGATGTTAAAAACTTCTACATTATTTTGTTCATAAGCTCCTCTCAACTTGTAGAATAAAAATAACATATTTGTGTATCATATTTAGATCAGTGTGTCAAACTATGATATGTGTATTAAGATTTTATATTAGGAGAATTGAGTTAAGGAGTGAGGGACTCGTTTTACCTTGGGGTACGAATGGGCGATGCACGTGTGAAGTGTGAAGGCTGAAATCCCTTTTCTGAGGAGGCAGAAAGATACGAGATCGTCCTCTGTTCAGAGTTGCATTAAAACAAGTAATAATACGCTCAAATATCAAAACACCAAACAGCCTTCATAATTGAATGCAATTCCCAGGCACAAGACAGAAATGTCTGAATTTGCGTACAAATATCGGCAATAGCAAAAGTACCGACAAGACCAGCGTGACAAGCTTTGGGTATACAAAATTTTAACAGTCCAAAGCATTTGTGTTCCAACCTCACCTTTCAATTCAGTTATCCAATGCATATGCTTAGCTTGGATGACATCACCATCCGCACCCTTAGACTTAACTGCATTCATTGCCAAAGAGCAAACGTATTAGGATAGGGTGATAGGATAGACAACCACACAATCTAATAAGGTCTAAGGTGTAATAGAGATCCTTTTTTCATCGTCGTTCTCCTAAAATTCAATAAACTTTGAAGGGTCAAAAGTGGTCATTTCAAAGTGTCACTCATACTTACTCAAAGATGCTCTAATAACCATTCACTCAAAAATTTCAGTACTTATGTACATATGTTCTAGTAGTCGTGCATAAATGTTCCATGTAATCGTGCACAAATATGCCAATTATGAACAAAAAAAAAACCTAAAAATAGGAGGCTAGTGATACATGTGAAACTTATTAATGGACTTTAACTTATCAATAAACATTGAAGGATCAAAAAGTGATCATTTCAAAGTGTCACTCTACCTACTCAAAGATGCTCTAATAATTATGCACTCAAAATTGTCAGTACTTATGGACATATGTCTTAGTAGTCGTGCATAAATGTTCCAATAATCGTGCACAAATGAGCCAATTATGAACAAAAAAAGAAGTAAAATGAGAGGCTATTGGTACATGTGAAACTTATTAATGGGCTTCTACTTATCATTGATTTGGCTTCATTAGAATTAGTGATTAGGAGGTTGGGTGCACAAAGAGAGCACAATTATTGAAACACACTTGGCTACTATTGCCCTTCGTCTATATATGGTAAAAATTTTAGGTAAAGTATTTGATGGTTGTAATTAGGTCAATGGAAACATAAAACATTCATATGCACATAGTCAGTTGTCTAGTTGGTTGCTCTTTGAGATGCTATAAATTGGTTAGATGGCTTATTGGTAACTATTGCTAATGATATAGTAAATGATTTTCTTTACATATTCTAGCTCCCTTTTTTATTGTGATGTGTAGGAAGGCGAATTTTTGTAATAGTAAGGAACTTGAGCATAGAATTTTGGTTCATATTAATTTCACTTGATTTAGTCTACTTGAATGGTTTTTTCTATAAGTTCGTTTGGATAGAGTTCCAAGTTGCATTCAAGTAGTCATGTTAGAATTTTTTTTTAAACAAATAGTCAAAGATTATTTGTATCATGTTGCACCCTTCTTTACATTAAAACGTCCTTGACATAAAAATATCTATTAAAGTAAATTAAGTATAATTAGTAAAAAGTTATTGCTTAGAGTTATTTTACAAAAAAAATTAAACATTTTTGTACATTAATAATGTATTGTATATTATACAAATAATAGATACATGAAAGTTGAACGAAGTTGTTGAAATAATTAAACATTAAACCAATCAATTGTTAGATATCTCAATACATAAAGTAGGTATGTAATTTTTATATTACATAATGTATATTTTTTTTTAAATATTGTTGTGATGGTAGAAAATGAAGTCTTCTAGCCTAAACATGTAAACTAGAAGTCAATTTCCCAAATACCATTACATTGTTAATAGGCCCAACTTCAAACCCTTGGGAGAGTTGGCATATATGCTTTAATGATGATTGATTGTCCCCTTTTTTATTTGGATTGATTTGGATATGATTAAAAAGTGACAATGCAAGAACTGGGCTAAAAGTTACAAAATTTACAATAATCAACATAAACTAACTAATGCATATTTTAAAATCAATTGAGACATATAGAATTAGACAGGGTTGTTGGCAAGTGATGTTTTGAGAACACTATGGATCACTTGAGGGTTGTCATTTATGGCAACACATATGGTATGGTGATCGCATGAAGAAAGTATGAGTGTTGAAGACACGGTCATGAAAATGACTAAGTATGGAATCAGATTTACAAAGTACTACAGAACTATTTTGGACAACGAAGATAGTATATGCGAGCTTAGAGGAAGACATTTTGGGATATGCATGACCTTCAGTTAAGATCGCATATTTTTTAGTATTGATATTAGTAAGTTACAATGATATGAAGGCATGTGAAGACATAGGAATAGTGAAACGGGGCACATGAATAGTCGCAATGATTAAGGGAATGTAAGATGGAATGGTATCGTGCTAAGTCAAATAAAGATTGTATATTGCCGACACTTTGGCAATACAAGATCGTTGACTTAGTATTTATTGTTTTCATTATTTATTATTATGTTTTGTATTGTATTTGGAAGTTAACCGGATGACAGAATACATATAAATGAAGACTGTTTTGTGAAAGTGAAAAAGATATAATAAGATATGGATGTGAGATTGGGATATCAATGTTGGTTGTTAACAGATGCGAGATTAGAGATTGACAGGGGCTATTGAGAACTATAACTAGAACTATCAAATCATATCATATGATTGTATTGTTCACTCTTGAGAACACTTTTGTAACTGAATTATTGATTGTAAGAGTTGTAAGCTCAGTATACCTTTAACAAGGTTTCATATACCTTTAACAGGGTTGATATTCCTCTAACAAGGAAATGTACTATATAATACATAGCTCTTAACAAGGCTAGGTCTCCTAATAGGGATATTATACTTTAGTGCATATTTGTGGGTACCATCCCCATTGGGGTTTTCCCTTGGCCAGGGTTTCCTCGAAAACAAGTAATGGTGTTATGAGTTGTGTGTTATTTGTTTATGTTCTTTTCATTTCAACAATCATATGGTTTATTTGGAATTGGTTTAAGTTTAATTTAAAGTGTTGTAATACTGATTCACCCCCCTCTCATTATTACTCAATCCTAACAAGGGTATGTAGAGAGAAACTCGTGTTTGAAAAATTGAGCTAAAAAATGGTTGCTAGGTGTCATAGTCCTCCAAGTGTCACAGATGTAGAACAATATTCAAGTTGATCTTAGGAGCCTCCAAATTACCTCCTTATTAACTTTTAAGCCAAACTAGACTAGAACTATGGCACTAGGTATCCTGGTCCTAGGGGACTATGGTGTTAAGTGTCTATTCCTTCTAATGAATTACGCTAAATTGTGTGTCTCTATGTACATTAGGCTCTTTCATTCTCAAACTAGATTTGAAACTTTTTTTTGGACTAGTATCTACACACAAGGAGAGAAAAATGATCTTGGGCTATATAAGAGCTTGCCTAAGTCAAATCTCAGGTTGGGAACCAACCCTACATCAATGATGATGAAAAGAAAAACTTAAATCTAAATGAAATGCTGAATTAAAATGCCTGGAAAAAATTATTATACCCTTGATTAATAATGTAATGCTTTTAGGATAAGTCCTCCAAATGTTAAAGCAATAACATGAAGAATAATCACAAAACCCTTCATGAAAAAATAAGTGAAGATGTCTCCTTGCAGCTTGATGCTCCTTGAATCAGATCTACTCTCAAGAAATATATTTTCTCTTGGAATGAACTTGTAGATGATATATGAATTATAATTATGAAATAAATAAGGAGAGATGTCGTA